>CM051692.1:2492045-2884545 GCA_028022725.1 Lycodopsis pacificus
GCGCCGTGTTCAACGGCATAGACAGTCTCCTGAAGGCAGGCGCTGCTTGAAAGTTCATATCAGTGGTGTAGTTTGAGAGATATAGAGATATATATATATATATATATATATATATATCTTAACATTGGCTATAATATCAGATTCAGCGTACATCAGCCAATACCAAATCACTTTGTCATTTCAAGAGTCTTGCATGTATCCCAACAAAAGATTAGACGAGATAAAATGGATACATTACTTTATTTAAGACGCTGTGTTGCGCTACTTTGTCAATAAAGTCAGAAACAAATACAGCATCAATGGTCGTGAATCAAACCAATTTGCATATGCAGCAGGAGGAGTCAGTGTCTCTGCTGTTGGATGAGTCGTGGACACCGCTGCAGGGATCGGCCTCTACCGCTGAACAGTGGCAGAGCATCGGACACCTTCCATCGCATCGCTATTCAATAATAGACTCTTTTCCTTTAAATTCAAGACTGTTCTTTTATTTGCATTCCATCTGCTTTATCGAAGTTTTATCTTAACCACATCGTACTTACATATCAACATATTTCTGCACGGTCATCTGTTGATGTACGGGCTCAGAGCAGCTTGATAGCTCTCATGTTCTTCAGTATTTTATGACATACAAGGGCTTACATTTTTTATTTGGTAGGGACAGTACAGATTCATAAAATATCACGTTAAATGCGCCAGAATTAGCCAAGAGGCTATTTTTCATCAGTAGTAGTCTGGAGGGTTTCAGATTTATTTTTTATATTAATCCGTAGCCTTTGTGCTTAAGCATGAAAAGTGCTATATAAATATAATACGTGTTCTTATTAAAATAAAGGCTTGACTCATGACACAAAGGACAACCATTATGCAACCACAACAGGAAGAGGAGAGCGGTTCTGTTTTCCCTGGTAGCCGTCAGTGTCAGAGCATCAATGGGAGTGCTTCAGTTATGTCTCCGGTAGAGGAAGCCAACTGTCCTGTGCTGATGGAAGTTGAGCTTCTGAGGCTAACAGAAAGGAAAGTCATGCTGGTGTCTCGGCGACAGCTGTGCCACCAATGACACTTTAAAAACTAAAACAGGGCAAGTTAAAAGGTTGTCCATTACTACTTTAATGAAACCTCTAACAGGGAGCATTGACACAGCTCAGTATTCTGTTTCAGTGGAGATTATACAGTTAGAATGTGTTTCACATTAGAATCAATAATTCCATTTTGACTGAAGCCTAAACAGCCTCCTGTGTTGTGTGATCTCCAGGTTTACCTTCCTCCTTTGAATTTGCATAATAGAAACAGAGATACGCTGTGTTCGAAAATGTAGAAGTAGTCATGCTTCTCTACAGTACAAGACTACACTATCACACTACAGCATTGGTCCCACAGACGCACGCTTACAGTCACTCAATGTGTTCAATGGCAAGTCACCCGAGTTGTGACGTTACATTCTCTTTCAGGGCTGAGTGCAGGGCAACCTCATTGGACGGTGGGCTGGTGTGACCATACCAAGAAGCAGCAACACTAGAAGTTGTCAAGTGCATCCAGCCTTCCACTATCCTTCACTTAAAGGTGCCTGTTCCAGCAGCCTCTGGGACTTTCTAGTTCTTTCCTTGTCCATATTCCTCTCACTAATCAATAGAAAAAGCCACCATGAGCCGGCTTCTAGGCCCTTTATCGTCAGCGTATGAATTAAGGGAGACATATCGTGCTCATTTTCAGGTTCATACTTGAATATACCCGTTTTCACCCTTTGTCTGAATTGCTCTGTTTTAGCGCCCGTCTCTTTAAGCCCCCCCTCCAATACAGCCCAGTCTGCTCTGATTGGCTCGCGGGAAAAATATGGCACACCTTTGCAAAGGTACTTTAAATGAGGCTGCATGTGACATAGGAAAGGACAGCCAAGTGCGAGTGGTTGGTTGAATCACATGTTCGTGTGTCCTGATCCAGGCAGTTCACGCCCAACTGAATGAGTTGTCTTATGTCAGTGTGGGTTGGTAGGAACTCCAGATTACATATGTGTACAAGGAATGCAAATGACTTCATCATACGTCCTCTTTCATGCTTTTGAAAGGTCCACACCAGCAGCTCTCACTTATACTATTTGATGTAATTTTGTTTTGTGATGAATTCCCCTCATGAAGATTTGTGTCTTAAACAAAGACAGCTGCATTGTCAATGGAAGATTTTGTACAGTTCAAACTGGTGCACTCAAAGAAACCAGAGGATACAATGACAGACGGGTACAGAGTGGCTTATCTATTATTCATCTGATCTCAGGTTAGGTGTGGCGAGTGACGCCCGACTGTCTCCACCCTGTACTCAGCAGTCAGACCAGGAAGACAAGAGCTGTAAATAAAACGCTCGTCATGTACGTATGCATACAGACAGCACACAGAACCTCAGGTAGCAGGTCAATAAAGAGAAGAGGCCGGCTGAATGTTGAAGCATTCCTGATTAATCTCCTCTTTCACCGATGCTTGGACTTTTATGTAACGGAGAAAGGCCTGATTATGCGACCTGTGGAGGACACGGTCAGGCCCTTCCACTGAAGAGCTGTCGGGCCCCATCACGCCTGAGAATGTGTGAGATTGGGTGAATGCATATCCCCTCACACACAGTCAGGCTTCCACTAGGTGCACAGCCAAACAACAGGTTTGATGTGGATTGGACTGGACCTGTGTGTGGTGGAGAGATCTATTGGACTGCTGTGAAGCGGTGTGGCAGCGCTGCTGGTATTCAGACACCGGCAGCAGCAGGCTGTTGACAACAAGTCAGAGAATGTGTGCTGGAAGCTCGGCGAGGCGTTGGACCAGGTGACGTGCTTTTACTGGGAGTGGTCTTCACACAAGAACACTGAAGGGTGCTGCGCTACCTGCTGAAGCCTCTCTGTATGATCTCACACAAGGGAGGAGATCTCATCTTGACTTTGGGGTCCAAATGAACTCGAATAAATAACACCGACAGATTTGCGAAGGGAACTGCCTGAAACATGCCGCCATTTTATCTCAAGTCATCTGCAATACTGACCCGAAACACTAACGGAAGCATGCAGATTGATAGCAGGGCTGTGAAGAACTGTTATTTTCCATATTAATTAATCTGCCCGTTTTCTTGTCTGGCCTATAAAATGGTGAATAAGCGGCAATCACATTCTCCTTAAGCCCAACGTTTTCTTATTGCTCGTCAGTCCAAACAGAGAGTTCACCGTCACAGAGACAAAGAGAAGCAGCACATCTTCACAACTGAGGGGCGACTAAACAGAACACTGAAAAAATGTACAAAGAAAGTACATCATTAAAATATATTCACAAGCATCACACTGAACATGTGGATATCTTGACCCGGCCACTCGACGCTCCCGTGACAGCGCCTCACCATGGAGACCAGGCAGAACACTGGTCCTGCTTCTCCCTCATCAACATCACAACCAGAGCTCACCAACAGCTAATCCTCCTCCGATCACCGAGATTAATGCCGACAGTAAGGTGGCACACAGTGGGGGGGAACAAAGGGTCATTGTGAAAATATAACTGCATGTGATGGGCCAGTATCAGTCACAGTATGAAAGAAAACAGACTTCATGGGGTTCTTATGTCCTGGCTTCGGAGCATCATGAAGTTACAACTACAACATGGCATTTTCTGGGAGGAAATGGATTCAGCAAACAATATGTGGCCAACTGTGTCCCACTGCCCTCTTTAAAATGGGACACGGTGAATGTTCTACATTAAACTAACACTTAATATCAACTGAATCCAATGAAATGGTCGGTGTTGGCACAGAAACCAATATTTCACCATTTCTGCCCATTCCGTTTGTTACATCTCTTATCCAATGAACAGAAAACAATATTTGCACATTTTTAACTGTACTTATTTACTCAAAAGAATTGCCATATTTTTCAGTATATGGCCCACAATCCAAATAGTTTGGACACCACCGGTTTTATATCCACGAGTTTAGGAAGAATGAATACGATCCATCTCCTGATAGGAACAATATGGCTTCAGCAGACCTTCCCACCCATTAAAGCACCATTTTGGACAGGACCCCACGCCTCAGAACAACACATCCACATGGAGACCGTGATGTGTGAGGTGTGAGAGGAGGGGCTCCTCTGGCATTGCTCATTCATGGCTTGGCCATCTTGGTTGAACGGCCTTGTTCCGTGTTTGCCATGCAAACAACAATAGAGGATGGAGGGGAAGCAGCTATCTGAGCAGCTTCTTGTAGTTCCGTCAATATCAAACCCGCCGGGTGTAACACAAAAGGATCAGGGCTCTGTATGGGCGCTCTGTGCACTGACTGATAGATACATTGACTGAACAGGACCAACCTGCACCCCCTCTCCCAGCCCACTGTAATATGTGCACACTCGTGCTGTAATAAAAGTCCTCTGGAACATTAGGCTACACCGCTAAATGCACAGAGGCCAAATAGTGCATTAATGAGATTAGGATTTGGTGATTCCCGGATCGTTTGAAGGCTGCACCGTGTGATCTGATGGCTCTGCCATTGTTGCAATCTGCTTTATGTGCTCGTTCTCTGCGTCAAAGCCCCGTGTGACCACCCTGCTCCTCCTGGAAGTCTATATTAGACATGGAGGTGCTAAAAACAACATGCAGCTCATCAGTATTGTACAAGAGCTGAAATAGATACTTTATTTCAGACTCTGGGTCCATACAGACAGATTCATAAAAAGGACAAACAAACAATAAAAGTACATAGGCCTAGCAATGCCTTACAAAAATAAATCAGATTGCTTCCTCTTTCCATGTTGCTGGTAGCTGTTGTACTCGAAGGTAACGTTACTCACCTTGACTGTTCTCTATCGAGGTATCCGATGTGCCGATATTATCTGCTGCCCAGGCGTCGTTTGCTGTGCGCTGGGAGACCATGGACACCATGGTCTGCAGCATTTTCTCCGGAGCAAAAAGTGATGTTTGTGCATCGGTGGACCGTTTGCGTGCGCCGGTTAATCTGGAAATCGGCGCTGTTATTTGTTCTTTGATGGCTGAAATGATCCCGGTATCAGTAGAAGTCGCCGGGTCCGTTGTTAGAGGCTGGAAGGTGGTTGCAGTTTTAGTAATATGGCTAGTAGAGGTGTTGGTGGTGGTCGGGCCGGCAGAAACGATGGTAGGCGACGGTGCGAGTTCGGTTAGAGGCCCAAGAGCGAACCTGCTCTCGGGTAAAGTACGAGGCGTGTCGGTGTGCAAGGTCTGCCAGGTGTCGGAGGCTGAGCCGGGCTTCCCGGAGATAGGCGACGCATCGTAGAGACTGATGCGGGGAGCAGCTTCAGAAAATCCAATATATACATACAAAATAAATAGCAGAGCCGGAGATATGTACATCATTAAGGACGTTAACCTCATATTCACTTTCAGCTCTCCATGTAAGCCCCAGCAGTGGTCTCTCTCAGACCTTTCCCTGAATGGACGCGTACTCCACCATTGATGCTGCTGTGTGCTGCCCTATGAACCACAGTCAACACTTCACCTGCTCTGCAACCTACCATGAGCCGCCCGAGACTGACGTACGCCTCAGCCAATGGCGGCCCTGAAACAATGTCTTTGGGTGCTCGTTCGTTCGCTGGTTGGACAGTCATAGACACCTATGAAACTTACGAAATGATCAAACGTCCTCACTCGTCTTAAAATTATCGAAACATAACCAGCTCTATTAACTGAACAACTCGAGGAAGCATATTTAGTTATTGTGCTGATGAGATATAACGACCGTGGCAGTGATGCAGTCATATCCGTGCACATAACAGGCCAGGTATCCTCCATATGGTATTTCCCAGTGGCAGTTTGTGGGGTTATTGTACAGTGAAGGCTCCATAATCTTTGTCTAGGCTTGCAACGCCAAAGATTTAATCATCGACGGTTTCACACCAGTATTTTTGTGAAACTATTCTGGAATCGCTCATTTAAAAAAAGTAATACATTTTCATTGACGGTTCGGTTAAATAGGCAAAACCCTCAAAACATATTTAGCGCACTTCACATTGTACTTCATATTTTTTTTTAAATATGTATTTTGAGTGTCTTCACCGGAAGTGATAGTATGACGTTGTCTCTTGGTACGTTTGTTGGATAAGTACATTTTTTTAATAGCTATCACAATTTCTGAAACAATTGGGCCCTCTTTGTCTACTCTATACACGCACGCACGCACACACAGGTCTTGCAAAAGCAGACTCATTCACAATTATATAAACTTCTGAAAATTGTATTTTGCGTCACAGTTTTACAAACACTTAATACATATAAATAGCTCTTACCACATGCCAACTGCACACTGTGCCGAGTATAAAACACTTTTGTATAGAGTCTTTGGCATTTTCATTTGTAGCATGTTGTAAATATAGACAATGAACACATACGCAATGTGTTTGTTCTCATACTCATAACATAATCATACACAAAGACTTCACCTGAAGATGACATGAACATAGTTACTGTATACAAAATACAGTATAGTATAATAATTACTATTCCCAACCCTCTCTCCAAGATTGGCCTCCATTGTTGTGCACACCAAAGAGCGAACCTGAATCCTATTTATAGGGTTTAAGCTTTCTCAGTGATCTAATTGGTTACAGGTGTTTTCACAGGTGCATTCTGGGTGCGGGGGACTGATTATTGAGTATGGTATTTCAATGGCAGAGTTTAGAAAACAACGATGTAAACAACTCATACAGGCTTTTGGTTTTGAATGACATGTCTAATGTAGAGCACCGTGTGTATGCATTTGTACGTGCTTGAGGTTTGGCATGCCTGTTCATCCATAAGCTACATGAGTTCGTGGTGTATTGTGCCCTCCGGTGGTCGTAATGTGAAGTTGCATCTCTGTTTATGGAAGTAGTTTGATTTTGAATTGTAGTGTAGTCAGTTTCTTTATTTAATCAACAATATAATTATTTCTTCATCTTATATTGCTTTTCTGTTCTCTTAAGCATATCTGATAAAACGTTGCTGTTGTTCTATATCTGTATATATTGTTATATATCTATATCTGTATGATTCAAGTCAGACACAGTGACTCAGCACTTCCAGTGGGAACGATCAAAATAATACTTCTAATGTTTTTGAATGGGGAAGAAAGAGGACATGGGACATTTATATCTTCAATTAATTTGTGCTTTTGAAGTTGCAGCTTGGTTTTCGATAGTTTGGCTCACATAAATGAAAATGTATAAAAAACTGCGACTGAGTTCTTTTCGTTAATGCAGACGATAGATGGCAGTAGTGTGACACTCGCTCAGTTGTTGCAGGAAGTTGCGCGTGACGACTCGCTAGGCACCATGGCGCCTCTGGATTTGGATAAATATGCAGAGATTGCAAAACAGTGTAAATATCTCCCAGAAAATGACCTCAAGGTAAACGCGACTTTATTTAAATGTGTTTGATTCGGTATGTTGTAACAGCGTAATTAACTGTTAGCTAGCTAGTAACGTTAGCTAGCTAGTGATGTTAGCCTGCTGACTTCATCTCTTGGCCAGGAAGTGAAACCCGCTCAAACGATTTGTTCAGTTTAGCAATAACAGGTAAATACAAGTCCCACTACATAATACAATGCTTACGAAGCAGAAGTGCTGGTGAGCTAACGTGGTGTGCATTACCAGCTGACGTTAAATGAGCACGCGTGTAGCCATAGCTCAGTGAGCTGATGATGCTGAGTGTTGTGACGGTGGATGACATTAGTCTGTTGTCAGTGTGGTGCAGTTACCACTATCCACAGAGTTTTCTCTTCACTGAAAGACTGAGACAGTCACTATAAAGCTGGCGTTAAGTAACAAAGTCCTATTTAATGACAGAAAAATAAATAATAATAAATAAGCTCAGGAAGTTTAGAGAATAATGTATTTCTCTTTTACGCCATAATATAAACCCCATATTGCTGAAAACTAGATGTGAATATTCTTGTTAGTAAGCATAGAACCGTTAACTTGTTTTGGCCAGATTCTGACTAGAGTTTGTGTTAGCATGCGATAGTAGGTAATATTATAACAATACAGTCAATAATAGAGTAAATGTGGCACCATGTTTACTGTTAGTAGCTGGATTGTGATTAATGAGCTCATGAATGACTCTTTTGTAGCATGATGTAAATCTAGACAATGAACACGAATATAGTGTGTTTATTCGAATGAATTCAGAACAGAATCATACACAAAGACTTTAACTGAAGATGACATGGACATACTACTGTTTTGGACACAGTATATTGTAATTACAGTCTTCTAACTCTCTCTCTAAGATTGGCCTCCATTGTTGTGCACACTAAAGAGAAACCTGAATCCTGTTCACAGTGTTTAAGCCAGTGATACAGTGACACAGAGAGCAGAGCAGGACTGTTGAGCTGTGAGATGTGAAAGTCAAATAGGACGATTTCCAAAAGAGAGAAATGTCCAGAGAGACCAGAGTCATTAGACTCTGACTGGACAGACTCATCGAGGTGAATTCTTCAAACACTAATTTCTATTTTTAGAAGATGAGAAAAATACAATATTGTGGCTTTTTCACTTCATCCTGAATGAACTGAGTTTAAAGCTGCAGGGCAATTCAGTGAAAATAAGTTTTCTAAATTGAATTTCGTTACGTAATTTATTTTTTAATCCAGCCGTTATTTTACTTGAAATGAGAAGAACATGTATTTCTATGTATTATTTATAATCCATCCAGTTCAATTTGTTAATATTTGTTAAAATATAATTGATGTGTACTTTCTTTATTTGATTTGATAGTAGTTTACTACACAGACGTTACTACTACTAGACTTCTTGAATATAGATATACCCACATTTTATTTATATATATATATATATATATATATATATATATATATATATATATATATATATATATATATATATATATATATATATATATATATATATATATATATATATAAAATTTGGGTAGTGGGTCCCGGCTTGTCATTAAGGGGTGATGGTGGGTCCCGCAGCCAGACCAGTTGAGAACCACTGCTTTAAGCCATAGTCTGTACGGTTCAAGCTCTGATTTCTAAGTGATGTTAATGGTTACAATTGTTTTCACAGGTGCATTGTGGGTGCAGGAGATTGATGGTGGAGAAAAGCGTGTTTTAGAATTTTAAACTTTCTGTAAAGCAGACAATGTGTTGATGGTTTAGCATACCTGGTCATTATATAGGCTACATGAGTAAGTGCTTTTAATAACTGTGCAACAATGGTATATTTTGTATTCTTCTTTACTGTCATATTTTTTATTACTGTTTACTGTTTAGTTTATTTATATTACTTGATTTTTATCTTCATTTATTACTTGTGAGCAATGCTGCTGTAATCCTGTAATTTCCCCACTGAGGGACTAATAAAGGATTATCTTATCTTATCTACAAGTGCCAACTTGTGTGTCTTGGCAATTGCCAAAAACCCTAACCCTGCAATTTTAGGAGACCAAGAGCAATTGGAGATATTTAGACAAGCTTTGTTCAAGTCATCCTAATTCTTAGTGTTAGAGTTGACCCTGAGTCTCACTGACTGAACACTTCAGAGTGACTGGACTCGACTGTGAGTTCACCTGCATTGATCTTTGTAACTCACTCATCACATAGTGCCACATTTACTCTAATATTGACTGTTTTGTTATAATATTACCTACTATCAAATATAACTGTTCAATGCTACATGAGTTGGTGGTTTCAATAATTGTTCCTCAAGTATCACTTTTTGGGTCTTGGCAATTGTAAACAATGTTTCCGAAGCTTTTCCCTGACAAGAAGTCGATTTCCCTCAAAGTTGTCTCATTTAACAACACTGAACGATGTGAACGATGACTGACTCACTGAACGATGTGAACGATGACTGACTCGCTGAACGATGACTGACTCGCTGAACGATGACTGACTCACTGAACGATGTGAACGATGACTGACTCGCTGAACGATGACTGACTCACTGAACGATGTGAACGATGACTGACTCACTGAACGATGACTGACTCGCTGAACGATGACTGACTCGCTGAACGATGTGAACGATGACTGACTCGCTGAACGATGACGGACTCGCTGAACGATGACGGACTCGCTGAACGATGACGGACTCGCTGAACGATGACTGACTCACTGAACGATGACTGACTCACTGAACGATGACTGACTCACTGAACGATGTGAACGATGACTGACTCGCTGAACGATGACTGACTCACTGAACGATGTGAACGATGACTGACTCGCTGAACAATGACTGACTCACTGAACGATGACTGACTCACTGAACGATGTGAACGATGACTGACTCGCTGAACGATGACTGACTCACTGAACGATGTGAACGATGACTGACTCGCTGAACAATGACTGACTCACTGAACGATGTGAACGATGACTGACTCACTGAACGATGTGAACGATGACTGACTCGCTGAACGATGTGAACTATGACTGATTCGCTGTGTTTTGTCTTTCATCTCTACAGAGGTTATGTGACTATGTGTGTGACCTTCTGCTGGAGGAATCCAACGTCCAGCCTGTTTCCACTCCTGTAACGGTGTGTGGGGACATACATGGACAGGTATAAAAGAAAGAGAGAGAGTTTGTTTCCCCTAATATGGCTGTGCACAGCCTGCGCTTTACATAGCATGTGAGACATTGGTCTGTTGTACATATACAATGTAATGCCTTATACTCATCTCTATCTCTCTGTGCCTCAGTTTTATGATCTTTGTGAACTCTTCCGAACTGGCGGCCAGGTTCCGGACACAAATTACATATTTATGGTTGGTACATTGAAAGCAGTTTGCACTCGATAGGCATCTGTCCCAATTCATTGTGTTCAAGTGATGTTTTGTCAGAGTGTTGTTCATAAGCCTCCGTCATCTGCAGGGGGACTTTGTTGACCGAGGATATTACAGTCTGGAGACGTTCACCTACCTGCTGGTGCTGAAAGCCAAATGGCCCGACCGCATCACTCTTCTTCGTGGAAACCACGAAAGCCGACAGATCACTCAAGTTTATGGCTTTTATGGTGAGATTTGATTCATAGCAGTCAGATGATGACTGCACCGTCACTGACCTCACTCCCTGCACTGTAATCACACCCTTCTGTTTGAAATAAGTGAGCCCTTCTTTGTCTTACAGATGAGTGCCAGACCAAGTATGGGAATGCAAATGCCTGGCGTTATTGTACCAAAGTGTTCGATATGTTGACAGTAGCAGCTGTAAGTATTGAAGTGTTACTGCGCTTTGTGTTCATTTGTTGTCATGAAGTGACTTTATAAATGACAGTTCTTCTTTAGAAGGTTGGAATGAGGCTCATATTGAGCTATTGCTGAGTAGAGAGCAGCTTTTGGTAATTGTGATGTCATGATACAGATGAAATGCTATTTCTTTCCCTGGTTTTAAAAGCTGTCTGAGCTGCTTTAGGTAAAGGGGAGGAACAGTCTCTACCTGATGCTTGGCCATTATTTCCACATTGTTTAGAATAAGTACTGTACAGAAGCACTAATATTGTGGCGCTGCTGATGTACATGAATCTGTCAAGCATCGCTAATGAAGGACAGACCTGAATTGGGTTCCATTTTTAAGCTCTTAGGATTTTATGGAAAATGGCAAAGATAGCAAAATTGGGACATTCTACCTCAACGTTTCTTGAGTTGGACCATTTTTTATTTGCACATGACAAGTAGATCTCTACCTCATGTTGCCTGTTGTGAGTGTTCATCTGTCGTTATCCTCAACCTTCAAATTTCACTCCATTAATGCCACCGCCACATCTTTCACAATCATTCCTCAACCGTGCCTCATTGTATGCTGCATACACTCAAAAGATGAGTCGTCATAAACATGACATTCACCTTTCTCACATAATTAACCTCCTAACTCTCCCGCTGAAGTATGTAGTGACCACTGATCCCGCTTTGCTGTTTGTTGGTATTCTATCATCTGTAGGTTTAACAACATGTAGCAGCTCATCATCAGACTGACAGTTTGATCTGTTATGTTGGTCCATATCTCTCACCTCATCGTTGGTCATTTCAAACCTTTCACTGTTTTTCAGCAGACTTCTTTTTTTCATAACTTGAAAGTCCCACACCCCTTAGTTACTGTTGTTATGTATACAATCCAATGTTTCTATTGTACATGGTTTGTACGGTCTGTAACCATTGGCCAAACAGATTCATAGTTTATATGTGATGCCCTGATCCTTCTGTTCTGTGTTGTCAGCTGATGGACGAGCAGATACTGTGTGTCCACGGAGGCCTCTCCCCAGACATAAAAACTCTAGATCAAATTCGAACCATTGAGCGGAACCAGGAGATCCCCCACAAAGGAGCGTTTTGTGATCTGGTGTGGTCAGACCCTGAAGACGTGGACACCTGGGCCATCAGCCCCAGAGGAGCTGGCTGGCTCTTTGGTGCAAAGGTCACAAACGAGGTAGGTTGCTTTTACTTTACCTTTTCATATCTAGTGCCTCCACCAAGCACTAACCTCTGGTGCATCGCTGCAGTGCCATAAACTGCTTTACCTGAAATATCAACCTTGAAGCTGGCTCCAAAGTGAGTCCATCTCTCCAGACCCCCATGTTGAAATACCCAAATTTACAGCAGAGATAAACATGTTGTTACGAAGCCTGGTACGAAAAATGCTTTTGCACTCTCTAGATACTTTACCTGTTACACTGTCGGCTGGGACAGCACTGTCAGCTGTACGAGAGCGAGAGCAGTGCAGAGCAGCCGCCGTGAGCTAACCACTGTCGTGCATGCGGCCAGCTGGCTTTGTGAACAAAGAGAGCAGCTCTGATAACAACACACACAGAGGGAGACTTCATTCTGTGCTCAGGTATATCCAGGATGTCAAACCGGTTGAAAAGGCAAAGATAGACTCTAAGGCTCCACATCACAGTGTAACTATTGAACCAGCACATCACCTGGCCACAAGTGAGAAGACACTGTTCCTGTGAAGCCGAGTACGTCTTCATTCATTTTTACAACCACAGAAATGTTATGTTTTACAATCATGTATATCTCCTTCCAACCTCTCAGAGTAACAAGTATTGCTATCACACAACATTTAACCAGGACTAGCTCCAAATCCACTAAAGCAGCCTGATTAAGATGTGAAACCATGGATGAGTGTGAGGAGCAGAGTTGGTTAGATGTGGGACCCTGGTCGGAGCTGGCCAATGCTACGCTGTGATTGGCCGGTCTGCGTTACAGATTGGGATTTAGTGAAGGCTCAATTGCCTCTCACTGTCATTTGGGGTCACCAGAGTAAACAAGGGGATGATGAGTATTCTCACTGGCGGTGTTTTTCAGTGTTTCTCTTTCTCCCCGTCTTTTGTTTCTCTCTATCTTCCAAAAACCCTGTAGTTTGTTCACATCAACAACCTGAAGCTGATCTGCAGGGCGCATCAACTTGTCCACGAAGGCTACAAGTTCATGTTCGACGAGAAGCTGGTCACAGTGTGGTCGGCTCCTAACTACTGCTATCGCTGCGGCAACATCGCCTCCATAATGGTCTTCAAAGACGCTAACACGAGAGAGCCGAAGCTCTTCAGAGCAGTGCCCGACTCTGAGAGGGTCATTCCGCCTCGAACAACAACACCTTATTTCCTGTAAGCACGTTACAACCGAAAGAACGCAGCCATTTGTTCAGTGCACACGTGCAGCCTGGGACAGTGGCATCAGCACTTGTGCTCCCATATGAATTTCGTATTGTACAGTTAGAAGTATTTACAGTGCGTTTCTTGGTGACAACTATCAACCGTTATTCCCACGTAGGCATTTAATGACGTTATTCTGCAGCTTAAATCACACTGAGATATTGGAGTTACAGCTCAGCAGGATGGTCAAATGTTTCAGAGAAAGGATTAAAATAACACAGAAATGTTCATATTTATAAATCTGGACTTTTCTTTACTGGAGAGCAAATTGCAGGTGCAGTGTTGTACTTTATTTTGTTCTGGTTATGCACTAAAGCTCTGAGCAAGAGCAAACTATTGCATCTATTCTGACAAGTTTCAGTGGACTTATACACTTAGTGTTATCATGTGATCTTATAAATAAACATGTAAACCTGAGAGTTGATGTGTAACATTTGACTTCTGTATTGTTAAACCTGTGGAACCTAAAATGTTCTCTGTGAATTTCAGATTTGGTATCAGTTATTTTATGATCCTTATTCTTTGTGTCACCATACTGTTTTTAAATAAAGGAAATTGTGAAAAGTTATCTGGGTAACGGAGCAAAAACACCACCGTGCTTCATCATAATCAATAACCTATATTGGTAGTAAGGAACATCTTCAAATGCCAGCCCTTTTGGAGTTTTATGGCATTGTTATTAGATCATGTCTCTACTGTACTCTGAGGGCTGTGTTCAAATGTGATGATGATTTGACTACAGGATAGTCATTGTCCGTATCTTGTTGAGGAGCAAATTGATATCTTCAGTCATCCAGCTCATGTGTACAATTAGACAAAGACGAGAAGTTTGCAGCTCACTAAAATGACCACCATGCGGTTGTATGCCTCTGCCAAACAGTCAAGTTGCAGTCTGTCCAAAATGTCACCACTTCCTCATTTTATCCTTTTAGACATTTGTGTGAAATTGTCACAATTAGCAAATCAATTCTTGAGTTCACACGGACCTTTACCCACACAACTTGAATCACTTCATCCTTGAGTCCAAGTGGACATTTATGCCATATTTGAGGAACCTCCCTCCAGATTCCTGAGGTACTGGTTACACAAGAATAATACAGAAAACAGACGAACATCTGGCGCCTGCAGAGGCATGACACTCATAATTGCATTAAAGTTGACCATACATGTGGAGCACCTGTTGAGCAACAGCAGTGTCTTGAAAGAAACCAGCTTGAACGTGTTGTTAGAAAGGGGCTTTTCTAACACGGGGTCTTCAGGCTAACCAGAAGCTTGTTACGGGGCCACCTTTACTGTAACATGGGGGCAAAGATGAAGCACAACGTTAGAGCACAGATACACATATACTCTGTTACAATGGGGATAATAAAACAAAACAGGAAGATTGGTGCTCAGGGCATTGAAGGACCGGTGCAGCTGACGCATCATTGAAATTGAAATGCATTTTGGTCTGCAGTCAATGACGCAGCAGTTCACACAGTCATCTGTATTTACTTTTACAGAATGATCCGTCTTTTCAGCTTTTTACAACATAGAACATTAGATCATCAGGGGTTTTTCATTTGAGATTCAAAAGTTACATTTAAATGAAAGAATGGCGTTTTAGGGAAATGTGCATTTTACACTTCTCCATAAATTTACTCAAATTTAGTTTCCTGAAGCCTCGTGGAGGCAACAGAATATTCTCAATTCATTATTTTCAATTTTTTTTTTTACTTATTGAGTGCACTGCATGTTTTCAATTCCTCACCACAGCTTTTCCATAAATTCACAAATTAACTGAATTACAATGATTTTGTACAAACAGGCAAATCATCATATTGACTTTCCTTTCAAACACCGTCTGGATACTTTCAGGTGATTCAGCCGTTTTGAGGTCGACCGAGACTCTAAATGTGATCCTTTAATTTAGTAAACAGGGAGTTTGTTGGTTCATGGCTCTTTTGAAGTATAAATATTGTATTTGTTTTGTATCTCCTCAGACTTACAGTAACACACGAGCAGAATGAGCTAAGCTATTAAAGGAAGCTGGGTTAGAAAAGCCTTAATTGTCCTGCAATTGACCTTGAAAATGTTTGCTTATTTTTTATTTCCAGCACAATTTATTATTTATTATCACTGCCAGAATTGTAATTTTAGTCAAAATCAGGGAGCATTTGTTAAAATCAAAGCAATTTAAATGTTGTTATTCGTTGTTATTTCAAATCATTGTGACAACTAAATAAATTATGATTCGCAAATAAAATCCATTTTAATGTTTTGGAAACCCCACATTTATCAGAATCTGAATCAGAACCATTTTTTGCCACGGTATTGCACATACAAGGAATTTGACATGACGGGTGATGCTTAACATTAAACAATCAACAACAATCAATACAGGGCAAAAAGTAGAAGCATATTCGAATTTACAGTAAAATATAAAATAAAGTGCACAAACGAACAGATAACAGGACTATAAACAAGTGAGATGTACAGTAGGTGTAATGTAAAGTGTCGACTGTATTTGAGGGGATGGTAGGAGATTGTCCTGGGGATGACAGAGTCAGTGGGGGTCCCGGGCTTTGTTGATGAGCCCAACTGAAGATGGAAAGAAACTGTTCATGCGTCGTGAGGTCTTGGTCCTGATGGACCTCAGCCTCCTACCAGATGGAAGGAGCATGAACAGTTTTTGTGCAGGGTGAGAGGGGTCGGCTATAATCTTTCTTGCTCGCTTCAGGGTTGTCAAAGTGAACAAGTCCTGGAGGGACGGCAGATTGCAGCCAATCACCCTCTCGGCAGAGCGAATGATGCGCTGTAGTCTGCCCTTGTCCTTGGCTGTGGCTGCAGCGTACCAGACCGTGATGGAGGAGCAGAGGATGGACTCAATGATGGCTGTGTAGAAATGCACCATCATTGTCTTTGGCAGGTTGAATTTCTTCATCTGCCTCAGGAAGTACATCCTCTGCTGAGCCTTCTTGGTGATGGAGCTGATGTTCAGCTCCCACTTGAGGTCCTGGGATATGATGGAGCCCAGGAAGCGGAAGGACTCCACAGCGTCGACGGGGGAGTCACACAGTGATAGGGGGCATGCATTTGTATCTCACTGTGGAGTGTATACACTCCACAGTGAGATACAAATGCATGCCCTACTATAGTAGAATATTCACAGCTTTCAGGTAGAATGTACCATTCCCCTCAGCTTTTAGGTCTAATTTATCATCAGCATATACTGTTCTCCTAAGACTTAGCAATAAGTCTACATGAAAGCATTTGTTTTAGTACAAGCTTGAGTTGAGCAGTTTGATCACATGGCAGTTCAAACATTACAATTGTTAGAAAATGGTGACAGAAATATGAACCAAATTAGGGAATAATCTCCATAGGCATAAGAGAGTGATACAGTTTCAACAGGAAATGCAGAAATTGCTTCTTCTTTCAGTCCACTAAAAAGAGTCAAATAGAGTCTGCCACACTGACACTCCAAATACAGTTACTTTAGGGAGGGAACGCTCCAGCATGGACTATTTCTCAAGCAGTTGATATCTCTTAAAACATAAGCAGCTCAAAAATGATGTGTTGTAGATTGTGTCCTTGCATCTGCATGTCTGAAACTGTTATTACTGCTCGTGCATGTAGGCGGCGCTTATTGGCTCCATTCCCCGATCTGCCCAATGAGCAGAGGCGCTGCCGTGACGCGTTCAGTCGTCTGTGTTGGGCTGATGACGTGTAGCTCACCTGCTAGCAGCAGCAGCTAGCTTGTCAGACGAGACAGGAACGTTATGAGCGAGTTCATATCGACTGTCACAACGATAGCTATTCACTGAGTGTAGACAGAAAGAAAGCGAACGTACAGCCATTGAGAAATTGAAAACGCCACGGACTGATACTTTATCGAAGTTAATATGGTAAGAGAAAGGCGACTTCAGTGAACGAGCAAGCTAACGTCAGCTAGCATCGCCCTGTGGTGGTAACGTTAACTGTCATTGTTATGGCTAGGAGAGCTAGCTGGCTATCTATCTGTCAAAGCATAGGCTGTAGTGGTGGTAACGTTAACTGTCATTGTTATGGCTAGGAGAGCTAGCTGGCTATCTATCTGTCAAAGCATAGGCTGTCAGTGCATTGGTGCATCTCCCAGTGGGATGGACACTGACACGAGACCACACACATAGCTTGACTTTGCAGCAATCTGTGACCTAACGTGTCCACACATCAGCAATGCTAGAAGGTTGAGTTAGTTAGGATGCATTGTAGCACAGCACGGACACAAATTAATGTACAAACTCAACATCTCTCCAACGCAGTCATTTTTGATGAATTGCATTCTGATTCCATGATTATATTTCACGAGCCCCATGGAAAGCATATACCGGTACTAAACTCATTCATCTGTTGCAGTTAGCATTACCTAAAACCTACATTCAGAAGGTTGACATCTGCTTTAAGTAATACATGATTTATCAGCCAAATATTGGATAAGTGGGAGAAACATTGATTCTCCCGTGTCTACAGTGACTTATCAGTTTGACATACACTGACTGTATAATGTATCTATTAGTAAAAGAGAGATTCATTGTTCGAAGTGGCCTATAGAGTAGACAGACTGAACAACCACTACGTTTGAGCATTTGTCGCATTAAGATGCCAAAAAAACTGTCTATCATGAGCAGAAATATCTTGTTCGTTGGTCTCAGCAGCCGCTGTTATCGATCTTTGCATTTTGATAACTGCCTCTTTTCTGTGTCCAGCAGTAGCAGGATGGAGTCACCAGTACAAACTTGTTGTGAGTGGCACTGCATAAGGACGCGGCTCTGTTTCAAAGCTCGGAACATGGAGCCATAAACTCCATGCGTCGTGGGAAGTCACTTAGTCTACAGAAACTGCAAATTGCACTCAGAAAGACACACTGAAAGGACAGACATGTTTGCCAAGTTGAAGAAGAAGATCGCAGAGGAGGCGGCCACAGCACCTCGGAGTGGTGTTCGTATACCGCGCACCATCAGTAGGGAATCTATCACCTCGGTGGGGGCAGACTCGGGAGATGACTTTGTAAGTACATCGTGAAACCATCACCAATCACTAGGCTAATGCTGCACAGTGTTTGCATGTGCTTATCCAGAGGGTTTGGTGCACAAATAAACCATTATAGCATTATAGCATTGGTTTTGTTTTACCACACAGTCTAAAACGTAAAAGTCTAAAGTGTCACACATTTGTAGCCCAACCAACAGTGGGAAATAGGAACAACCATTCTGAATTGAGAAAGCAGGAAAATCCATAAAAATCAATATTTGTAGGTCTTTTTGAAAGTAGTCGATTAATTCACTATTAAATATGAATTCGAAAATAAGCAAGTAATGTTTATACTTGTTCTTGACTTGAGAAGAAATTAAATGCCATCGAGGAGTTTCTCTGCTGTCATCATGCAGACAAATCAAACTGTTTCCAGTCTTTCAGCAGAATGTCTTCGTGTCCACCAGTGATCTGACTGTAGAGTTAAACCACTCACTGGAATGCAATGTTTATTCATATATGGAAAAAAGATGATTCATTATCAATTGATCCTACAGTATAATTGATAATCATGGATAAAAAGCAATTAAACAGCAGCAAAAACAATCCAAATGAAAACATAAAACAGTTAGACTGGTAATGTGATCAATTATTTTGAGGAAATCATTAAACGTATTTTCTGAACTGGTCAGAGAATGAGTAGTAGTACTGTTTTCAGTTCAGCCATAATGGAAAATAGATTGAAAAACAATAGTGATCAATATCATTTCTCTCATGTCATTCTTCACTCTGATTTAGTTCTGGAAAGTCACAGAACAGGTGATGAAGTTGAGGTCAGTGCCGTGGTAGGAACCCTGGTTTTGAAGTAGTCACCAGTCAGGCGGTGCTAGGTGACATGGCTTGGGTGTGACTGACGTTGTATTGTGTTGATTGTATGTAGGCAGGATACTGTGTCGTCTTCAGACCAACCAGTCCAACATGAAGCGCTGTTCATTCATTTCTCTTGTCACACTCTCACGGCTCATCTGTTTGTTTCTTCTTTTTGTTCCTGACCTGCTCATTTGACCCGTGTCAGCGGGTTTCAGTTTTTGCAGTGATATTTCTAGGATGTTGTCTATCTATTTCCATATGGTTCATAAAGGAAATCCATATCTGTTGTAAAGCTCTGTTCTTTGGAGCAGGGTAGGAGCCACACTCCTGAGGCTGTAGTCCCGTCTCAGTTGCACCCGGCTAAATTATTTAGTGAAGTAACTGAGTAGCAATACTGCCAGCGAACATGTGACATTGTGTTCCTGATACAAAGAATACTAAAGCTCCTTCTACACATAGTTCCAGAAAAATAACTTGGATAACCTTACAGGCACCGCTAGTGATTTTCACTGTCACACGTGCACCATATTCAGTCATATTTCCATAGCGCACCTTTTCAGACATTCCATATTAATTTCAATGTCACTTGTGTTTTTTTGACAACTGAAGATAAAGCTTCATGTGTTAAAGCTGCATTCTCTCTGGTGTCCACCAGGGGGCGACTCCTCTGGTTGTATAGAAGTCTATGAGAAAATGACTCTACTTCTCTCTTGATTTATTACCTCAGTAAACATTGTAAACATGAGTTTATGTCTCAATCTCTAGTTTCAAGTCTTCTTCAATACAGCATGATGTTCATTTAGTACATTATGCTCCATTTAGAGTCAAATATACCATAAAGCAGGGGATGCTTTAGGGCGGGGCTACATGGTGATTGACAGGTCGCTGCCACTACTAGAGCTGTATCCGGCGTCTCTACATCACTCCTCCTCAGTCCAGATATGGTAACTTTCGTTCACTGATTGAGAAAAAAACCAAGATGGTGACGGACAAGTTGCTGAACTCGAGGCTATAAAACATCAGTCCACAAACCAAAGGGTGACGTCACAATGACTGGTCCACTTCTTTTGTACGGTTTATGGGTTTACTGGCTGCCATTTGTTTTCTAGGATGGTGAAGTCATGAGCCGCCCCTCTCTGCCTCTGCTTGGCTAGAACTCCTTGTCTTCGTTGGTTGGGTTGGCTAGGATTAGGCATGAGGAGGTTTAGGTTAGGGTAAGAATAGAAATGATTGACTAGTCGCTAGATCAGAAACCAGCCAGTTAATAGTTAAGAGAGCAATGCTACCTGCACTGAAAATAACAAGTTAGCACTGAAATGCTTTGAACACACTTGATTTCTGACTGTGACAGAGGAACTTTAGAAGGATATATGCACTAAATGCCCCACTACGAACAGGATGAATGTTAGGTCCTACCTAATGGTGTGTGTGTGTGTGTGTGTGTGTGTGTGTGTGTGTGTGTGCGCGTGTGTGCGTGTGTGTGCGTGCGTGCATGTGCGTGCGCGTGCGTGCACGTTTGTGTGTGTTTTCAGGCATCTGACGGCAGCAGCTCCAGAGACGACCTGCCCGCCCAGCTTCTCAGAAGAAATGATCAGATCCGGAAGCTGGAGGCCAAGCTCTCAGGTAGGACTGTCAGACTGAGGTTAAGCAGCTGTAGCTCTCAGAGACCAGTGCTCAGGATCAGAGAAATGTGAGCCAAGTGTAACTTGTACCTGTTAGCAATATATCCTATCATAACTGTTGGAGGATGAAGTATCACAATTCAAATCAAATGGCCAATTCTGATTCACCAAGGCTGAAGCATTAATCACAAATGCCATTGCAGCATTGATAAATATATCCACTGATTTATTTGACCTGCAAATGATGTAATAAATGATCAGTTACCAGCCCTGTGCCTTTAAGGCAGCTGTGACCTCCAAGCTCACAATCTGCCTTATTTTATAAAAACGTATCAATTTTACTTTGTATGCCTCTTTTCATCACACAATAAATGAAAGCACTTAAGTTTATAACTACCAGACAATTCACCAATCGTGAAGCACCCATCGAGACAAACATTGCACTAGGGCTGCACCTAACGATTATCTTTATGCCGATTAATGTAACGATTATCTTTATGCCGATTAATGTAACGATTATCTTCATGCCGATTAATGTAACGATTATCTTTATGCCGATTAATGTAACGATTATCTTTATGCCGATTAATGTAACGATTATCTTTATGCCGATTAATGTAACGATTATCTTTATGCCGATTAATGTAACGATTATCTTTATGCCGATTAATGTAACGATTATCTTTATGCCGATTAATGTAACGATTATCTTTATGCCGATTAATGTAACGATTATCTTTATGCCGATTAATGTAACGATTATCTTTTTATGATGAATGTACAGATTATCTTTTTACGATTAATGTAACACTTGTGTTTTTACGATTAATGTAACACCCTATTTGTCCGATGTCTGATCAAAATAACACTGGAGTGCTGTGACATATTAATTGAATCACTGTACCTCATAGCAACCCTTTCCCTGAACTGGAGAATGAATGAAAACTTTAAATGGTTATGGCATGGATTTATTTCGTCACTGGAGTAATATGCAGTTGAGAAAATCAAATGTATTTTTGCATTAGCGTGGGGGCGTTGTTTACAGGCTATAATAACAGGCTGTAACGTTAGTTAAAGCCCTTTCCTCACTCATACATGTGCATTAAAGTAAACAGAAAATAGAAAACTGTGCTGTCTTGCTGCTGTCTTGACAAGGCGTTTGTCGGTATGCTGTCACTTTGGGAAATGTTCATGCATAGCAGTTACTGTACCGCATTGTTGGGTCTCTGTGTAGAACACCTCCACACTTAAAAGGATCACCGGCGAGGTTTTTTAGCTGCAGCGTGTTCTCCGGTAGAATCCTTGTTTCCGCCGGGCACAGCCATTCTTCAAACCCTGAATCGATGAATTCATCAATGTATTGCACCAGCCCTACATTGCACTCATAACAGGCACAATATTGGATAAAACAGTGGTCTTGGTAGTGAAACTTGATTGCCTCTTGTCTATGAGAGAGACCTGTTGTGTACAGCAAATGACTTTGAATCAGTCCTGCTGTCATTAAGAAGTTGATCTTCAGTGATTTGACCTTTGCCTGACTACAAACACTTCACACTTCACACTCAGAGATCAGGGTTGTTAGAGATCCAGATTCTAATCTTAAATGAGTCAATTTCCAATAAAACGTTGTCTCACAGTGAATATGATCATTTATTTCTGTTTAAATCTTTGCCTGGTGACATATTTTCAATGGGTCACGATCCTGTTTTTCCTCTTCTACTAGGGTAATAGCCCCTCCTTCCTTTGGGTGTCTCATGTGGCTTTTCACCCTTAGAAAAGGTTAAAGGTCGCACATTCTCATGCAGCCTTTTTAACCAATATGGTTTTCTCAGACAAGAAAACCATTAATAGTTCTACCTTCCATTATTTCTCAATCATGTTTTCCCTTTTGCTTTCTCCCTTTCCTTTTGTTCACTTTCTGTCCTGCCTCCTCTCTTCACCGTCATCTGACGGTTCCTCCTTTGTCTTGTGTTTTGTGTGGTTGTGTGTGTGTGTGTGTGTGTGTGTGTGTGTGTGTGTACTGTTGATATCCCATCACCCTACTTCCCAACACTAGACTACGCTGAGCAGCTGCGAATTATGCAGAAGATCCAGGAGAAGCTTGAAATTGCATTAGAAAAGCATCAGGATTGTACGTACCTTTACTCTCCTCCCAATTAGCTTCCTTTCTCACATCTGTCTGTCCGCTGTAATAACCATCACCTGGCGTATCATCACTTCCTCCCATGAAGATGCTTTGGGAGCGCTGAATGCTTCCTCCTTTCTATCTCGAAATCCACCCTCCATTCTCTTACACTGCTAGTTCTTCAGCACATTGAATTCAGAGTTATGTATGCATTGTCTGTTGCTTTGTTGGTGTACTCACTTTCTCTCAATTTGCCCACAAACTACTTTTGGTAGATTTCCTACAATACGTGGTTACTGCTCCTGAAGACTTGATTGGCCTGGTGCTGCCAGGTGGACGTACGCGTATCAGGAACATAGACTGTATGATAGAAATATAGCTCACTAGCAACCCTAGCTATGGTTGTGGACATTAAGACAATGATTGCAGCCACATGTCTTATAGCCGTGTTGCATTCTGGTCCGTTGGGCTTAGTGGAGAAACTCCTATATATCTGCCATCATGTATTTGTGATCGTAGTTCCTGCAGAAAACTGCTCACAACCAGGTCAATGGATTATCTTGATTAACCAGGTCATGGTTTCTTGAAGGAGACTGCTGTTGAGTTGTTCACATGTATTTTTGGGCGCTTTGAGCATCACAAGCCAAGTGCCATCTAGTCCCATTATATTTGAGAGAAGGCAGACATCTCTACGGCTGATATCTCCCAAACTAGGCAACTCGCACCAAAACAATCTAGATTGATAAATGGCACTACAGGTAAGAGAAACGAAATGTATTTTTGATTTGGGCTCAACAGTCTCTTAAGGGCTTAGTTCATGGTAAATATACTGATTATTAAGGTTTATTCTCCAGTATCAAGAGTAGTTGAATCTTCAGTTTGTTTGTTCTGTCTGGCACTGAGCTATTGTGAGTTGTAATGAACAGTGCAGCTTCAACGAGATGTAGACTGAAGGGTGGATTTTTTTTTTTTCTCAGTTCACACACAGATATTGCAGTGTTAGCTTTGAGAAACAGTTTTTTCCGTCCTTGTTAGATGCCATGCATTGCTTGTCTTTGCCTGTCTTTGCTTTTGGGATGAACACACTTCTTAATTAGACTCTTAACCTTTCACAGCTACTAACGGTGCCACTGTCTGTGCTATTTATTATTTCTGCTTGCATACAAACCTCTGTATGGTTTCCATCTTGCCTTTTTTTTCTTTCTCACTTTCATTGCTCAGCATCCATCAAGAAACTTCAAGACCAGAACGAGTCTCACCAGGCCAGCAGAGTCAAAATGGCTGAGGGGATGACTTTGGCACTGGAAAAGAAGGATCAGGTAAATGCTCCGTCTCACTGGTGTACGGTCCTGATTTGTGGCTTGTTCACTTATTTCTTTTGGTCCTTTACCTGCAGGAATGGATGGACAAGATGACTGACGTGGAAAAGGTAAGTCTTTAAATATCATTGGTGACTTTCAAATAATAAGCTGGTTATGGTGAGATTGGAGAGCTTAATTAAAATGTGACTCTTTTCGACAACTAAAAACAAACCGTTTCCACCAAAATTAGCACATATATGCAGTTTGTTTAAACACGTGAAAACCTGCTAAAAGTAACACTGAAACACTCCTGTCCCATTGCCAGTAGACGAGTATGATTTTCTGGTGTGCCGATCTCGTGAACGTGCTGGAAAACAGGGTTAGTAAACTGAAGATGTTTTTTAAATTTTTATATCTCAGTCACTGTTTCAAGCTCTCAAACCACAGCTGCTGCTTGTCGGACTAACATGATGAATTGTATTTTGTTTCTGTCAAGTTTGTTTTAGTACGATCAGTGAGGTAAAATTCTTGCTGTCTGATTGGAGTCTGGTAGCTTTGAGTAGAGCATATGATTGTCTGTTTTGTATGTTAATGAATTACGATAATCACATAGCGTCGCACTAGAAAAGGGACACAAATTAGCTCATTTACCAGGGTTTTATGGAGTCAATAAATACTTGTGACTACTGCAGACTCATTTGTCCT
Organism: Lycodopsis pacificus; assembly: GCA_028022725.1. NCBI lineage: Eukaryota > Metazoa > Chordata > Actinopteri > Perciformes > Zoarcidae > Lycodopsis > Lycodopsis pacificus. The sequence goes on from CM051692.1 coordinate 2,517,306, forward strand.
GGGAATGAATGCCCATTGGTGCCTTTCCCACTGGGGACCAGAGCCAAATGTTAGTGGGTAGTTTCTGTCCAGTGGCAAAGGATCAAGGAGTTCAAAAACAGTGCAAGACTCAAATGGGGTGCTCTCACACTTAACCTGTTTGATGGGGCTCAGTTGAACTTGCACTTACTGGATGGAAGTCTGGTGCAGACTAAACCACCAGATTGAGATGCCCTGAAAAGAAGGGTCTCCATCTGGATCCAGTCAAACTGGTGCAGTTTGGTTGTGGTGTGAAAGCAAAGCAGACCAACCACAGGATTTAAGGGTAGTAATCTATGAACTGATTCCTCATTCATGATCAAAACAGATTCTGCACTCTTTGTAGTCGGAGTAGTATTGATCATTGAATGCAGGTAAACAGTCTGTGCGTAGAGCAAAAGAGATTGACCGCATTGGTCGAACTTTGATCTGGGAACCCACGAGTCATCGTCTGTCGAGGATTTTGCTTTTTGTTGGTTTAAAATCAGCTTCTCCTTCAGCTCCCTCTCCCTCAGCCATCTCCTGATCGAGGTTAAAGTGACATATAGCCTATATTTCTGCAAGATCATCTGACAACCATGGCGTCCCGTATGTCACCATATGATTGCTGACATGTCAGAAGGTGGAAAGGAGTAAAACTCTCTAAGTGTATTTTGCTTGTGTCCTACTCTGTCTATTTAAACTAAGTAAAACAAGTGACCAAACCTCAAGGGACACATTGTCATATTCACACTTCAATTTGGTTTCTCTAAGCCTGCACGTGTCCTGAACGTGGCCGATGCACATGTAGGTTCATGGTATGACTGTTGTTTGTTTAGGAGAAGGCTTCCCTTTCAGCCCGGGTAGAGGAGATGATGGAGCAAAGCTTAGCACTCTTCCAGAAAAGGGATGACGTGGATGAACTGGAGGGCTTTCAGCTGCAGGAGCTGGCTAAAGTTAAACATATGGTGCGTACATATGGAGTTGGATGGTTGGATTTGCAGCATTAGTTTAAAACTGTTATGCAGTTTTCGACCATCCATTTGTTATTTCGTGATTAAATAGAAGATTGAAGGTGGAAAGGATCTGCTGTCATTTAAAGGACTCTTTGGAGTAAGTGCATTCTGCGAGCCTCGGGCAGGATAGGCCAATGTTTGAGAAGCACTTAGTTTGTTCAGGTGTGACTTGATTCCACCTGGGTTCATAGCAGTTGAGTGCATGGTATGTTTTTTGAGTACTATTAACTTTCCCATTCATCAGCTGCTGAAGAAGGAGGAGCAGCTGAGCCAGCGGGATCTGGAGCTCCAGCAGAAGGAGGCTGAAGTTCAGTCGGCAAAGCAAGGGCTGTTGGAGGCTCGAGGGAAACTCCAGACTCTGGAGCAGCAGCATGAGGAGAGCTGCATTCTCAACTCTGAGCTGGAGATAGAGCGGTAAGAACGAATGCTCTTTTCAAGACTTTTATTTTGGTCTGTTGGTCCAGCTTCTGAATCAGATGTGCTACAGTTGTAGTTTTCTAGACACATCGGTTTTGTCCCCAGCAGTTCCATTGCCGATTAGCCTGTTAACTTTCAAGTTCAATTCACACCCTTTTCTAGAAATGATACGTTTCCATTTGTTGTTGAACGATGATGTTTGTGAGAGAACACCAGAAGACGATGTGCATGTCACTGAATCTGTACAGAGAGGAACTGCTGCTGCTCAGAGAGGAGGCGGACCAGAAGATCAGTGAGCTGGAGGGGCGATGCCACGAGCTGCAGTCAGTCGTCCAGCAGGTCTCTGAAGACTTCCAGAAGGTCAGTCCTCAACACAAGGTACTGCTACGTCTCGACTGAAGTTATCAACCCATGAATCACTTTTCATGGCAGCTATCTGTGAGTCAAGTGAGTTTGTGAAATGTTTGTGTTTCAGTCACAGAGTACGGTGTCGACTTTAGAGAAGTCCCTCCAGGAATTACAGACCGAGCACGACGCCCTGAAGCTGCAGCAACAAAAGGTCAGAACAGAACCCAATGGAAAATCTCCATCTGTGTGGCGTAAGATGCAATCGATGCATACTTTTTGACAACAGCCTAGAATGAACCACTACATTGTGAATGACTTGTTTGTTCAGTAAGCAATTAACATCTTGTCAGGTTTCTGATGAACTCAAGCGTCAAATAATTCAGATTGAGAATTATTCAAAGCAGGGAATTCAGAGTCTCATCATTCTTTTGTGGCGAAAACAGGAAATACAGAGTTCATTTCAAATATCTCATTCGGCTTTTGGACTCACAATATTAACAATTCAGCTTTTAAAAGTCCGATGGAAGCCCATTTCATGTCTTGTCTTGACATCATTAGGCTGCTGTAACAGAGGTGGACAAGGAGCGCTTGTTGTCGGACCTTCAGAAGAAAGTCACGTCTCTGGAGAGACGGCTCCGGGGGAACCTGAGCCAGGATGAGCATCTACAGGAGCTTCTCCATGAGGTGAAGAACATCTAGAGCAGGGCTCAATGCAGGAACCTACCAGCTTTTTTCATGTGGCAGACGTTGAAAGAGTCCTTCCACTCTGTACTGTATATAAGATGTATGTGTATACAGTAGTATGTACATACCTACTTAGTATCAGAAAATATTCATAACCTGATTAAGTTCTTTGTGTGTTTTTTATTCATTTTTTATTAAAATATTTGTAAATCTCTTTATATAAGTTTCTAATACATTTAGTTGATCATGTTGTGCTTTCAAACTAATAGATGTAATGTTCAGCTTACCTAAAGTATATTTCATTATGATTATGTCCCTGTTCTAGGGAATAATACAGAAACCAAACCACCTATTAATCAGTGCAGTTGTTGCCTTTTCAGATGTCCAGCCGCGAGCAAAGTCTGGAAGAGAGCAGAGCAGAGCTGCTGGAGGTTCGGACTAACCACGCTGATACTGTCAGCTCTCTGGAGACTCAGGTAAACTGCAGCGCCTGCTCACTGAACCCAGACCTCTGGTAAAGGCCCTGAATCTGTTGCCACCAAGTCTGCAAACCCATCATTATAAATATGTGTCTTCTCTCCGTTTCCGCCTGGACCCTATCTTCCCACGATTTTGAGTTTAACTGACTAATGGAGGCAAGACACCTTCATTTAAATTCACTAAAAGTACTTGTTTTTGCCACTGACGGGCTCAGGTTGTTATTTTAAGTGTCTGACTACTTTATTGAAAGAACCCTACAGAGAAATAGAATGCTTTTCTTTACTATTGGCCTGATCCTGTTTGTTATAGTGTCTAACCAAGGCTAGGCTAAAATCTTGAGAGGGGATGTTTAGACTACGTTGGAAACACAAGGGCCAGCCAGGGACAGAGGTTGTGATGCTGGTGTACAGAAAGCATCGCATGGCTGAATATTTAGATGAGCTCAACAACGTGGATGAGATCCCGTATTTATTTGAGCAAGAGTATACGGATGTGGAGCTCCTACACACACACACGCGCACACACACACACACACACACACACACAGAAATTGTTGTGCCCTTTAGTCACATAGACACAAAAACATGGAAAAATAGGTTCAGCATTGAAAAATACCAAAGTTACCCTTTAAGTTGATGATAACGTTGATGTAATATTTACTCATGTGCTGTCTCAACAAAGGTTAGACATCTGTGTGTCAGCCGTGTGTTTCTTGTCTGATCTAGGCATCCAGAATGAGCTGCAGCATCACTGAGCTGCAGACCCTTCTCCGACACAAAGACGACTCCTCCAGATCCTACAAAGAAAGAACAGACACACAAGTAGGCAATCAGACACAGAATAACAGATACTGAAATCGTTAAGTGCCCCGAATTAACTTATTGTTGACTGATGACAGCTGACAACAGTGGAACATGAGGCAATGGTCGGGGCGTTCTGGCTGGGCTAACTTCTAATATGTATGATATACTAATACGTCTGGTTCCTCACCTTAATCCCTAATAGGTGGATGTCTGATGATACTTTCTGTTTCAGATCGCTGATTTGGAGCAGAACGTCCTAGAGAGTGGTGAGAGACTGAAGAGTGCAGAGCATCAGATCACAGAGAAGCAGCAGCATGTGGATAAACTGGTGAGCACCACCACAGTCAGGAGACAGGAAGGGGAGAATACACAAGTAGAGCTTGCCTCACCAACAATAGAATGTGGGGGGGGGAAGTATGGATGCAGTTCAAGCACTTTCCTCTATCAATTACTGTACAGAAGCACAGTGTAAAAATACATATTTGATTTACAAATTTACACAAATGAGTTAATTGAAATCAAAATGATATATTGTCATTACTCAACAAAAGTTTTACTCCAGTTTTACTTTGGTGTCGTCTATTGGTAATATCAAGAATGGTGCTGTTGCAGTACACTCCATAATGTTTTTATTGTATCTATTCGTTACAGGTTTTTACATTATGAGTTTTCTATCCTTAGTTGGTGTCGGTTTTGAAGAATTGTGGTTCAGATCCAGGAAGTAAAATATTCAAAGCGAACCTTGATGTCGATATTTCTCTACTGACAATATGTCCTGTTTGAAATGAACATATTCACTGGAATGGAGTTAGTGTGGGTTTTTGTAAACATAGGGTTAACTCTGCATTGGTGTGTGTTTTGTTCAGGAAGCAGAGTGGAGTGCAGAGAAGGCCTCTCTGGAGCAGCAGGTGTGTTTGTTACAGCAGCAGAGTCAGGAGAAGGCCAGCCGCCTGGAGGAAAGCATCACCTCTCTCCAGGCAGAAAGACAGAGGCTGCATGGCAGAATGGTACCTTCTGCTTCTCATGTTTGATTTATAACTCTGGAGTGGTCATGCTGTTACACACACAGATGTCGCTGTACATATAAATATATGTGTTGAAGCTCTACGATGATGCTTTCCCTTATTCTTGTGTTCCAGGCTGATCTGGATCAGCAGAGGGACGAGGTCACCTCCTCTCTCAGCCAGCGGACAGAAGAGCTGGAACAGAACAGGGTAAGCTCAACTACAACACACCGTTTCTGTGTTGTAGTTTGAATGCACATATTCACATTTGATTGACCTCTCTTCATGTGCCCTGAAACGTCAAATGCCGTTTCTATTTTCAAGTGGTTCATTGCATTTTAATTTAGAATGTGGCTTAAAGAATGCCTGTACAAAAGGAAAACTAGGCGAAACTGTTTATACTGCATTTTAATTTTCAAATTAGTTTTAACAGTTGAATATTGTCCATGTCCACTGTACAGCAGGTTACAAACTACAAAACAGCTTTTTTGTTTTTAATACGGTCGTAGAACGCCTATATGAGTATGTACAAATTATAATGCAAATTGGATTATTGCATTTTCCTTTTTAGTCAAATAACACATACACATGTGGAAAAATGAAATAATATTGTTGATTTACATTTTCAAGTTAACATCATTTTAATAAAGTCCCTTCTGGGCTTCCATACATGACCGTACATATTGTGACCAGTTGTAGTCTTCACATATTGTGATACAGCTTCACCGACAGTTATCAGAGACAAATATTACACTTTGCACAGAACCTCCAGTAAACATAGAGGTCTCTCAAATAAAGGTATGTTTGGTAACGGAAAGCAGAGTGTATGTGTAGTCCTCCTGTCTCTTGGTCTTGGTTCCCTCAGGCGGAGCTGAACAGTCGGCAGACAGTGAGCACGGAAATTGCCAAAGCTCTAGAAGAAACCAGACGACAGAAGGAGGAGCTTCAAACACAGGTCTGTAGGCAAACATTCACTCTGATAGAGAGAGAACAGCCAACATGTGGGCCTCCTAGACATGATGCCCAGTCTGCCTCTGGGCCAGGGGCACACTGTGTGTGAGTGTGGAAGCATGAAAAGTGTTTGCCTTTGCTTGTCGTCAGGTTGGAGAGCTGACCACATCTCTACAGACCTCACAGCAGGAACTGTCCACGGTCACTAAGAAGCTCGCACTGAGAGGGGAAGACGTCGAAACACTGCAGAATGGTACACACACACACACACACACACACACACACACACACACACACACACACACACACCTGAAGTTCCTGTGGTTTCATTTTGTAATCATGAGTTTAAGTTCTTAAAGTATTTCTTCTTTGTGTAACAGACTTAAGTCTAACTACATATGGTAGTTTATTTGTGGTTGTATCATTTTGTCTCAAACTGTTTTGTGTGTGTGTGTGTGTGTGTGTGTGTGTGTGTGTGTGTGGGGTGCAGAGGTGCAGTGTCGGCAGGCATCACTGGTGCAGCTGCAGGAGGAGGTGGAGCAGCAGCGAGCCCAGCTCGAGCAGATGGAGCTGGATAAAGACTCCCAGCTGATCAGCCTGAGGGAGGAGCTGCTCAGCCAGACGCAGCAGCTAGATAGCTGCCAGGCGCGGGTTAGCACTCTCTCTCTCACACACACACACACACACACACACACACGTCAGGAATACCTACATGTAGGGCTCAGCCATAGGGCTTATCAATAATATCTGTATATACAGGCTATGCCGTGATATGCAATCTATGAATTAACGGCCAGCGTGGTATTGCATGTGTTACTCAGATCTCGTACCTGGAGGTTGAGGTGGAAACCTTGACGGAACAGCTCCACAGCCCTGAAGTGTGTGAGGAGGATCAGAATGGCAGCGTGACGGTGGATGATCTGGATCACATTCAGAAGGTCAACAGAGAGCTCGAGCAGCAGCTCTCTGACAAGAACAGGGTCAGTTACCTTTTTACTCCCATCCTGTTGTCCTGCTGGCTCTGAAAGAGTAGCTGCACAGTTCAATGTGTGTTTAGTAAGCTGTAAACTAAAGGAGACAACTGTACTGGGATGAAACACAGCAGCTTTATAATTATTCCCATTTCAAAGTCGAAAACTCCCTCTACTGTTTTAGAATCAGCCGTTCTCTTGCAAGGCCGATTCTGAGATAGAATTGACTGTTTGGGAAGAGTCTATGTCATGAAATCAAAGAATGTTAATGACTTGAATCAGACCTCCCTTCTCGCCTGTAACCAATGTGTAGCATTACATTCACAGCACAGCTCAAGCCCACGTCTGCTTTTCTGTGGACAGGAAATGAAGCTATCAGCACATTACAACAACCAGTGCGTCCGTGCTGAGGACTGGGTATCTGGTGATAGCCATGTGCTTTCCTACGCTGTGACAAGTGTGTGAAGATGAAGCATTCATTTGTTTAATCTGTCTTTATTTAATGGCTGGTTAGCTAGCATGCAAACATTAGCTTGCGTTTTCATGCTAACGTTAAAAATGTCCTGAACAGCGTTGGGCCCCTCCTCCCTGCCGCTGGGAGAGCCGATGGCCACTGTGGAGACAGAGGTGCTGGGCTTTATGAATTGCTGCCGTCCGTATGCAAAGCTGGCGCCTGCTCTCCTTCTGGGAACTTGTCTCCCAGCAGTGGGGAGCGAGTTGATGGGACTGCTGGTGTACTTGTTGTCTCAATTGTGGTCTGATAAACAGCAATATGAATATCAGCTTCAAGCAGCTACAGTCGATCAGCACACATAAAACACACCGACATTGTTTTGCAGACCATCAAGCAGCTGCAGCAGAGACTGGCAGAACTGAAGAGGACGCTGCAGAAGGAACTGGTGAGTTTTCCTTTGCTCCCACAATATGTCGGCAAACTGAGCATTTCTTGACCAGGGAGCTCGTTCACCCTGTTCTTGTTTAAATTAGCTGCCCATCACAATGAGCAGCCATGGGTCACCAGTTAACACGGTCACTTATTAAACCACCAGTATGTACAGGTAGATTTGTAGGTTAGTTGTGATCTGTTTTACATTGTTGTGAGTGTAGAGCAAATTGTAAACAATATAAAATAAACCAGGCACCGCTCACCATCTGTACAATACCATCCCGACAGTGCAGCATGGTGGTGGCAGCGTCATGCTGTGGGGGAGGGGTTCAGCGGCATGGGTGACAGGGTTGCGGGAAAGCTTAACAGAGCAACGTACATAGAGATCCTGAATGAAAACCTGGTCCAGAGAGCTCAGGTCACCTTCCTGCAGGACAATGACTCAAAGCACGCAGCCAGACATGTGTGAATGTTCTTGAGTGGCCAGAGCCCAGACTTGAACCCAACCCATCTAAACTCTTGTTTTCACTTTGTTGCTTCGGGGTATTGAGTGTAGGTTGATGAGGGAAAACATGAACTTAAACGATTTTAGCACAAGGCTGCAACACAACAGAATGTAAAATAAGTGAATACCCTGTACAAGTGTTTCCTTCTCTGTCCTCCATAGAAGCTCAAGCCTGAGCCAGAAGCTGAAGGGAAGGAGAGGGTTCCAGAGAGCCGAGCAGAAAAACAAGAGAGGGTTTATCCTGACCCGCTGCCAGCATCTACACTGAGCCCCCCGACCTCCAAGACCACGGTGACTAATACCTCAGACCTCAACGACTCACGAGAAATAAACTTTGAGTATCTCAAGCACGTCGTACTCAAATTTATGTCATCCAGAGAGGCTGAGGTAAGTCCTCAGTAGGTCTGCCTGGTTTCTATTGACTACATGACTGACCCTGGTTCTGTTACAAACCCAGCCTGAATCTGTGTCTTGCTCCGTCAGGCTTTCCAGCTAATACGAGCCGTATCTGTGCTGCTAAACTTCAGTCGGGAGGAAGAGGACATGTTGAAACAAACTCTGGAGTACAAGGTGGGTATTCAGTCTGCTGCTTCAAGCACTTCATTTCAGGTTCAGACCGAGCGCTGCTGAATGCGTCAGTAGAAGATAGAGACGCCTCGACTGGAGATCTAAACCATCGAAGCAGAGATAATAAGAGAACTTGATCTAAAGGAGAATACATATTTGAAAGCAATACAGAATGCCTGAGTGCCTGCCTTTATGTTCCATTAGATTTTTCGATTTCTAATTGTCACCTGCATTTTGTGTTTTTTTTTTAATGTAAACAAAGATTTTTTTCCCATAAATTGATGGAGAAAAAAATGTTATGCTCAAAATGTGATGGGGGAGGAGCTAAACCAAACACAAGAGGTGTGTAGTACTCTGCCAGGTGTTTGTTTGCCCGTCTGTCTGTGGACAGTAGTTGTCGTTGATAACAGTTGAGATCAAAATGAAGGCAGTCTGAAGGTGGGTGTGGTCTGAACACGGGTGCTGGAGGTAGTGGGGTGGGAGCTACCTCGGGCCTTTACGGGCGTGGTGCATGAAAACACAAAGAAGCAAATAGTTGCCGGCGAATATTTAGCATCAAAACTATTCATACCAGCAGGGATGCAAAGTTGCGACACACTGTTTCAATAATAGGTTTCGATAGATCGGTGCAGGCAGAGGACCAACTAGCAGAATCCTGTTGACCCAGAGCCGCGTCCGGCAGTCTGTCTGAGCTACACTGTGAGAATAAAGCTACTGTTTTTGCATTTCCTCTTAGTGAGATGTTCTCAGTGAATGGGAGTTCCCTTTGGAATACACTCACGCAGTGTATATGTCTAGGGCTTTTATTCTGAAAGGTCAGAATGGAAGGAGTGGCTCTGGTCTGTCGAGGTTGAAAGGAGTGACAGTTTGCCATCTTGGTTTGGACCTCTGAGCCTCCCTGTTGTTGTTCACTATAGCGTACGTAATGTGGCTGGTGGTTGATGCTTTTATTCACCGTGCAAATGCTCAACCTCATTCCGAAAGAGAAATCATGGCTCTGTATTGCCGTGTAATATTGTGTGAAAGTATTGATGACAAACATATATTGACGTGCAAAGGCCTCTCTTTACCTTGTGACTGCTCTGTTTGTGTTCTAGATGTCCTGGTTTGGATCCAAGCCTTCTCCAAAGGGAGCCATCCGCCCTTCAGTCTCAGGCACCTCTCCTCCGTGGAGCTGATGAGCAGCAGGAGGAGCTGAAGTGGAGATGAGGGGACCACGGCCTGCTCTGTGTGGGAAGGGCTGTTTTTTTCTGCTCTGTGGGGACAGAGAGCGGCTGCACAGTATGTTCATAATCAGACGATGATTTTTAAATGACATTGTTTCCTCCTCAGTGGTTCAGGCAGACTTTTGGCCATATGTTTAGAGGATGAACTGACGCACGTCATTCATTCAATTTTTCTTCCCTGACATGTGTCACAGATATGTTTTCAATTCTGTGAAAACTGCAAAAAGTGAAAATGAGATGCAGAATATGTAAGAAATAACGGACTGACTCGACTGTTTTCTTAGGAGCTGCCTCGTTTCTACCCAGACTCAAAATACACAAGTCACGTCTGTTTTTGTTGGAACAAGACAACAATATGACTTGATACGACTGTCTTCACTGGACAGGTGGTGCAGCTTTGATAGCTTGTTACCTGGTTAATCTTTCTATTATAATCACAGAGGGCTTCTTAATGAAAATGACTGGTACAGGTTACCACAGCCGGTGTGGTTTCAGTGTCAGTGAGACTTAGTAGAACATGCCAAATGGACATAAATGGTTCACATTTGTGTCAAAGGATCTAAACTGGTCTAGATTTAGAGTTTGAAGTCTTTGTGATAGCATTGAAAGGAATGTGTGTGTTGACTATGTTCTGATGGCCAAGGAGTGCAGTTAATATAAGACTACTTTACAAAGCTCCGAGCACAATCAAGGGTTTCCATTCCCAGTTGGACCCCGGAATTCAAGAATTTTCTTGAGAAATTAGAGTGTTGACATTTTACCATTTATGATGAATGCTAAGTCGTGATTATTTGTGTTGAACTTTAAATCATCAAAAGTGGGTTGGGGGTGTACGTTTTAATGAAAGTTCCTTGGTTTTATTTCTCTTTAAAATGACATTTTCACCAAATTTCTTTACACTGTGGTTCCACTTGTCTTTTGTCGTCCCATCAGTGCAGGACGCATTAACTGTCACGTCTGTACGCTCCAAGACCGGATCTTGCTCTCAGCGGGATCCGATCAGCCAGACCACATGCAGAGGTGGCCTTTAATGAACTGAGGAATTCTATAGGGAAGAATTTCTAAGAAATGAAAAGAATTTATCACTGAATCGCCAGAGCTTTGGTAGCGGCTGTCTTCTTATACCATAGGAAGGAAGGGCAAGCAGCAAAGATAATGTGGGACTTTTATTGTGAAGAATTTATAGGAAATGCAATGTGTAGTTATCAACGTTTTCTTTGCCGCTGCTTTGACCATGAAAGATATTCTGCCAGGCAGGTTACATTGAAGTGTCAGGTCTGGACACACTCACCCGAACACAAGAACACAAGAGTCTTATTAAAGAGACGTAAATCCCCAGTAGATGGTCTGGTTCACATGGTTTAGGCTCATACAAGTATTGCAGTATAATATATACAGAGTTAAAAATTGTGTTGACAATATGTTGGAAATTATAACATTTTTACGTTTACACATAAACATTTAGGATCCCTTAAATTTGGTTCATACAGAGTTGGGACCAAGGAACTTATTACAGTGTAATAATAAACGTGTCCGTTCTCTCTGGTAGACAACGTGCAGAATGCATGGTGACCTATCAGTGTGCATGGTGACCTATCAGTGTGCATGGTGACCTATCAGAGTGCAGTGTGCATGGTGACCTATCAGCCAACATGCATTCTGAAATCAGCCATGCTGTTGGTCAACAGCTCATTTAAATGGGTTGCAGAACCTTAGTGCTTGGCCATTGAACTCGTACGATAACGAGTTGAGGCTCCCAGCAGATGTTCCTCACCAGTCCTCCTCCTGTCCTCTGGGTTGGCAGACCCTAATCTAACCATGGTCCCAACCTACACTACCTGTGGGATGGTGAATATGGAGCTTGGAAGTGCTGCTCCGAAGGCTCAGGTCAGGGTAAAAACCTCTGATACTGGAGGAACAAAAATGGCTGCCACGGCTAATGCTATCTGTATGCACAGACTGTCCTTTAACACCAATATGAATGATTTAGACGATGGTTGTCCATTTGGATAACATAACAATGTGATAATGACAATTTACGTGACATTGTAAATGATGACTGGAGAAAATGCTCTACCTTTACCTGCCTTTGCTAATGTAAATGAAAGTACATTCCACAGTCCTATTTATATAGAGAAATATGTACATACTGTCTGCATTGAGAACTTTATAAATCAGTGGATGTAAATGGTTTGATGTGACCAGTTTGCAGTATTTATCATCATCATAATCACAGACCAAAAGCCATGTGTGTTTCTGCCTTTTCTTGTCACTCATCCTGCCTCCAAATCCTGCATATTTGGTGGGAATGGTAGATGGAATGTACTTGTATTTCTCTTTTCTAGACCACTCAAAGCTCTTTAACACTACATGTCATCATTCACACCCATTCATACACTGATGACAGGAGCTACCATGCAAGGTGCACCTGCTCATCAGGATTTAACTAACATTCATACCACGACTGTCGCTCAGTGGTAGAACTTTAGTCAGAGGATCGGCGGTTCGATCCCCGGCTCCACTAGTCCATGTCGATGTGTCCTTGGGTCAGACACTCAACCCCAAGATGCTCCCATAGCTGTGCCTACGGTGTGTGAATGTAAATGTTAGTTGGTCCTGATGGGCAGGTGTCACCTTGCATGGTAGCTCCTGTCATCAGTGCGTGAATGGTTGAATGATGACATGTAGTGTTAAACCTCTTTGAGTGGTCAGAAGACTAGAAAAGAGAAATAAAAGTAGAGTCCATTTACCCATTCACACACCGCAGGCACAGCCTACGGGAGAAATGTTTCCAGCTGAAATTGGGTGAGAGATGGGTACACCCCCCCCCCCCGAAATTGGGTGAGAGCACCCGGAGAACACCCAGAGAACACCCTTCAGAGCACTCGGAGAACACCCTTCAGAGCACCCGGAGAACACCCAGAGAACACCCTTCAGAGCACTCTGAGAACACCCTTCAGAGCACCCGGAGAACACCCAGAGAACACCCTTCAGAGCACTCTGAGAACACCCTTCAGAGCACCCGGAGAACACCCAGAGAACACCCTTCAGAGCACCCTTCAGAGCACCCGGAGAACACCCTTCAGAGCACCCTTCAGAGCACTCGGAGAACACCCTTCAGAGCACCCGGAGAACACCCTTCAGAGCACCCAGAGAACACCCTTCAGAGCACTCTGAGAACACCCTTCAGAGCACCCGGAGAACACCCTTCAGAGCACCCGGAGACTCCACACAGAAAGGCGGGTTCCAACTCACAACCTTCTTGCTGTGAGGCGACGGCGCTAACCAATGCACCACCATGCAAATACTAAAATAAGTCATTTTATTTATCGTAATACCACGTTCATTTGCAGCTTCAGCAATACATTTGTTGTTAGTATGGTATTGAAAGGTTTGATTTTGTGTGTTGCTGATATGTATAATAGCCTATTTTCTCTGTTTGTTTGGGTGAAAACATTTGACAGCAAAATGTAGAGAATATTCTATATACATTTTCCCATATTGTGATGACCCCCCACCTTTTATTTTATTATGTTGCAGCCCCATGCTGAAATCATTTAAAATCCTTATTACTGAGTATTTTTGCAAATGTATTAAAAATATTGAACTGAATATCACACTGACATAAGTATTCAGGCCCGCTGCTATGGCGCTTGGAATTTAGCACAGGTGCTAACCATTTAGATCATCTTTGAGATGTTTCTTTGTCTTGATTGGAGTCCACCTGAGGTAAATTCATTTGACTGCAAACAGTTTTTAAACAAATGCACATTTTGCTGAGTCCCACAAGTAGCTAGTGTCTCCTTCACAGAGATGAGCGCCACTAGAACGCTGCCTTTCTTGAGTTCATGTAGCATGAGTCCATTGGATCATCGGTCAGCTCTTCTTCAGGTACAGAGGCATCAAGTTAAAGCAGTGTGTCATTGAACTAATGTCCCTCCTGAGGGTGTGACTACAACCACAGAGTTGGTGCATGAAGACTCAATCAAATATACAGTAGTACCATGTAAAGCAACAGTCTATCAAATCACGCAATTTTAAAAGTCAAGAATGATAAAGATTCACACAAAATCACTGGAAAAGTCATACAATTATGAAATATATTAGAATGATACACTCAAAGGAAAGGACACAGAACTAAGAAAATGGCGTTCTGATCTAAATATGAGGTCAAAATATATCAAAAGGTCGGTGTTTTGCTTCACTATTAAGTTTAGATATTGTGCAAATTGATGAGTGGACAGTTAAGTTGCAACATAACACAATGTGGAAGAGGGGGAGTCTGACTCTGGATGCTGTGTGTGATGTATCCCGTTTCTCTTCCGTTAACCGCGAGGAACAACTACAAATCAACAGGAACAGAAGAGGCTGCTCGTGTATTAGTTTGCGTTGTTTCCTTTTGCTCTTCCACGCGCCACCAATCAGTGGCGCTGTTAGTGTGACGTCGAAGTGAAACGTTAAGCAACGAAGAAGAACTTCTCCTGAAGCTATATATTCTGAGCACGCGGCGCATCCGGCCTTTCCAACAGAGCAGCGCGAGGCATCAAGGTGAGGAGCGCGAGCCTGTCCGTTAACTATGAGTTATTACCTCTGTCTGAACTAAAGCGATGACACAGCATTAAGATGTGCATGTGGTTTCGAGGCACGGTGTGTAGAGCAGTAGTGTCGGACCGTGTTCTCACCGATCGTGATTACCGTGATATGATCGCTGTGTAGCTAGCTGTCTGCTGAGTGTTAAAATGTGCTTTGCATAACGTCTTTCTTTGATATTTTGTTCATTGCAGCCGCGTTGTCCGCAAATCCATCGCCAGAGTCCTGACTGTAATCAACCAGACACAGAAGGAGAACCTGAGGAAGTTCTACAAGGTGAGAGCAGCAGCTACCTGGGCCTGTAGTCTCCCTCAGTGAGCACGCATGGAGACTGTGTGGTTCTCTAGTCTAAGATGATACTTGTTGAGCTGATGTTCTGCTGATGCATTCACAACTGCTTACCAAAAGACTGAGACTTGAGATGAGCCGAGTGTTCCTCATGATGACGGATGAAACGATCCTGATTGAGATATTATTTTGATATGGCCGTTTACTGGGGTTGCTAATTCACAAAGATAACTACAGAAACGAGCCAATTGATGACTTCTGATGCCTGTCCTTCATGTTTGTCACTTTTCATTCTGACAAAATATATTTGTTCAGCTCAACTAAAGGTTCATTGATTTTGTTGTAGGGTAAGAAGTACAAGCCCCTGGATCTGAGACCCAAGAAGACCCGAGCTCTGCGCCGGCGACTCAACAAGCATGAGGAGAGTCTGCGGACCAAGAAAGATCAGAGGAAAGACCTGCTCTACTCCATCCGCAAATTTGCAGTCAAAGCGTAGAGGCTCTTTCTATTGACCAAATAAAATCTGTTAAAGAAAACATTTGTTTGTGTAGATTTTTTTTAATTGTTTTTTTCACAAATGTAATCATGTTTACAAAGTAGCTACAAACAAAATAATAATGCATGAAGGTTTCTTTATATTACCCTGGTTGACCTGATGCATGTTGACAGTGGCCCCTTTAGTCCCAATCACATCACATCATGAGTCATTGTGCCTTTTTATTATGTCAGCTTTGAGTCTGCACAATAAATGTTCGTTGGTGAAGTCTCCGTGATTGGGCCTTTGGGCTCACTGTCACTTGGTTTTCTGGATGTGTGGTCCACCTAAAATAGTTGGCCATGTTAATGAAGGTGATCGTCAAACCGGGTAGACGGAGAAACAAAGGAGCTGCTGAGGTATGTCAGGACATGCTCAGTGTCACGCATCAATGAAACCTTCAGGTAGATTTGTCTTTGATGGGTGGATGAAGCTTTGAGGCTTCTCATACGTTAAGTCTCACCTGCTATAAAAGTTGAAACCTTGATATTAAAATCTTTATTACTGTTGGTCAGAAGTGCTCTATTAGATGTTATTGCAACATGATACAGTGAAACAAAATATGCTGACAAAACCTTTAAGTTTGGAACAACCAAGACTCCCTAGAGATGTCGAACTGAATATTTAGAAAATCAGACCTGGCAATGAACAAACTGCTCTCCTGGATGAAATATAAGGTGACTTAAAATGTAATGCAGCCAGTGTGATTTTACTACAAAGAGCAGTCATCTTAAAGCAAGGACTACTGATTTCAAAGCCAAGATCACCTGTTCTACAGCTAGTGTCGTCTATATGCTGAAGAACCCCTGCATATTGGTTTATAAAGGAATCACTACAGACCATCTCACAATGATACACACGGGTGACGTAAAAAGCGCTGTTGCTAGACATTTTGTCAAATCAGAACCTGAGGCGACTGAGATAAAGAGGAATTGATTGTGTCCTCTCCCCATGGACCAACAAGTGACACTGAAAACCTTCTCACCTTGAAACCACAGGAGTCCCCGCTGGGGAGGATATATTTGTTTAATGTGCCACATTGAATTACATCATTCATTTTGATACCCATCGTTAATGCTATATTATGGTTTTTTTATTTCATATGGGTGTGACACATTTTCTGTGACATCTAACACTAAATTAGAACCCCCCCCCCCTTTTGTTTTCTGAGGGTGATGAAGAAAGCAAAGTCTTTCAAAATATTCCTCTCTGACCACTCTATTTTTTATTTTGACCTTATTTTTAGATTAGAATTCCATTTTATTTATTACGTACCCGTTGATTATATAATTATGATATATTTGATAATTGTGTTACTTTTCCAATGATTTTGTGTCAATCTTTATAATTCTTGAGTTTTAATATTGCTTTTGTGATTTGATAAACCATGTTTTCTGCTTTTCCACGCTCCACCAATGAGCGGCGCTGTTTGTGTGTCGTGACAGTGAAACACGAACCAACAAAGAAGAAATTCCCCGGAAGCTACTTTTTCTGAGCACGCGGTGCGTCCGGCCTTTCCAACAGGGCAGTGAGAAGAAACATGGTGAGGAGCGCGATACTCGTCCGTTAACTATGATTTTATTACGTTTATCGGACCACAACCCCAGTGAATGTTTGTTATACATGTACATAAGCTTCCCATGCATGTATTTATGTGTGTTTTGTTAAGTAGGCTGCTACTGGAATGTAATAAATTGTTATATTGTTGATCGCTGCTTCTGACCGACGGGGCTAAGCTGAGGTGCTAGCTTTAAGCTTTAAGCTTTAAGCTTTAAGACTTATGGGTATTTGTGGCCTGATGGATACAATTGCTTACAACATTTACGGATAACTAAACGCTAATATAGCGTTGCAGAAACTGGTAGCAGGCGGCTTGAATCGGTATCACTGTGTTGAGGCAAACCGGACGAATATAGAATAAATGGATAATATTATCGGTATGCTAACTGCAAGGAGCTTCGTTAGCTTAGCGGATTCGTGTCGGGAAGAGGCGATATTGAGACTTTCATGGTGCTGTCACTTATACTTTTTTCCCCTCATGTCCCAGGCCAAAATCAAGGCTAGAGATCTGCGGGGCAAGAAGAAGGAAGAGCTGCTCAAGCAGCTGGACGACCTGAAAAACGAGCTGTCCCAGCTCCGTGTGGCGAAGGTTACCGGTGGAGCCGCTTCCAAGCTCTCCAAAATGTGAGTACATGTCTTGGATGAAAGTAGTCGAACAGCAACCAGGCAGACTTTGCTACTAGTGGACCAGGTTGGCCCAGATTAGACGTGACTGTACCTGGCTGTATGACCGTGCTACATACGGGTGCTGTCTGTACAGAGCGCCGTAGTCTGGTGGTGGTGTAGCAGCAGTCAGTAGATTGGGAGCATCGTTGATTAGCGGTCTGTCTGCTCATCGTATGAACGGTGATCAAAAGGGTCAAAATAAATACTAATAAATGCTAATGTTGAATGAATATATTCAGAAATGTGAAGTTACTACATTTACATGCTTCAGGTACAATGCACATTGTAGTTTATGGGTTTGGATTGTCAGAATTCCATTAAACTCTGTCACCAGAGTAAGACGGAGCAGTGTGTGCAAACTACCCATCTTTCATTTTGATTACCGTGATATGATCGCTGTGTAGCTGTCTGCTGAGTGTTAAAATGTGCTTTGCATAACGTCTTTCTTTGATATTTTGTTCATTGCAGCCGCGTTGTCCGCAAATCCATCGCCAGAGTCCTGACTGTAATCAACCAGACACAGAAGGAGAACCTGAGGAAGTTCTACAAGGTGAGAGCAGCAGCTACCTGGGCCTGTAGTCTCCCTCAGTGAGCACGCATGGAGACTGTGTGGTTCTCTAGTCTAAGATGATACTTGTTGAGCTGATGTTCTGCTGATGCATTCACAACTGCTTACCAAAAGACTGAGACTTGAGATGAGCCGAGTGTTCCTCATGATGACGGATGAAACGATCCTGATTGAGATATTATTTTGATATGGCCGTTTACTGGGGTTGCTAATTCACAAAGATAACTACAGAAACGAGCCAATTGATGACTTCTGATGCCTGTCCTTCATGTTTGTCACTTTTCATTCTGACAAAATATATTTGTTCAGCTCAACTAAAGGTTCATTGATTTTGTTGTAGGGTAAGAAGTACAAGCCCCTGGATCTGAGACCCAAGAAGACCCGAGCTCTGCGCCGGCGACTCAACAAGCATGAGGAGAGTCTGCGGACCAAGAAAGAGCAGAGGAAAGACCTGCTCTACTCCATCCGCAAATTTGCAGTCAAAGCGTAGAGGCTCTTTCTATTGACCAAATAAAATCTGTTAAAGACAAAATGCTTTGTGTAGTTTTTTTTAAATGTTTTTTCACAAATGTAATCATGTTTACTCTTGTAATTTTATCGACAAAGAAAATAATAATAATGAATGAAGGTTGACTTGAGAAATGTTGACAACTTTAGTCCCAACTAAATCATTAAAGTCTTGTGCTGTATTATGTTATTGCAAAATGTTGCAGTAAAACTGTGTGTTTATATGAAAATACTTTTGAGCCAAAACCATATATAGAAGTGGAGCACTGCAGTGCTAAATACCAATGATCAACCTTCATAATCAATGCTAACTCAATTATTGAGGACCTCTGATTAGTCTCACTAGTTAAACTAATGTACTCTGCTTGACCTACAGTTCCACAATATTTAGGACATTCATATGACTAAGGATGTTTATTGTTGTAAAAACATACAAAGAAATTAAGTTGGCGTCTCATCAGTCAGTTCAACAGCAACAAGGTAAAAAATGTATAAAAACAAGACAAGATAATAGAAGATAAAACACAGGCATCAAGTGCTATGTTAAAGTGTTTCTTGCCTGTTTTTGTTCCTCTGCAGCAATGTCCGGTGGGGGGTGAAGCTCTTCCTCAGCCTGTTAGTCCGGGTTTTGATAGTCAGTATCGCTGTAGATTTGTGAATACACACTCAAGCGTCCCATCTGCTCTATGAACCCTCCTGTTATGTTCGTTTCTTATGTTCAAACTGTTTTTTGGTACATTGGAAACATCTATATAAATTGCATTCGTCTACCATAACATGTATTTATTTCTAAATTGTTTTTGTATTTTGAAACTTTTTTTTCATGGGGTGGTGTGTAGATGAATAGATGAGACATCTCTGCTGTTCAGGGTCATATTGACCCGCTCACTCAAAATCAAGCCAAATGAATCACAAGGATTTGTATTGAAAGTAAACTATGTTTATTTATAGTGTTAAGAAACAGACATTTACAAAGATGAACAAGAGATGAGCACAATGAACGAGGTGTGTGTGTCCATCCACACAGCACACGAGTGACATGTCGTCACGGTGTGCTTTGTGCAAATACATGTTGGCACTGTCTTCATAATATTTCCGGTATTGGGTGAGGATGACGACTGTATTTCACAATTTTTTGACACGAATGTCTCGCTTGGAGGAACAGGTATATCAGTTTCCTCATCTGCTGGTTCATAATCGGCACCATTATAATCTGAATTGACCTCAAGATGGTCTTCATCCTACAGTAAGCTGCTGTGTTGTATGTATCTGCAGAGTGTAATGTTGGCAGGAGTCCTAAGCAACCATTTTGTATGTTTCGCTCCTCTCCTGCTAAGTGTGGGCGGAGATTTCCCGCGGGAAAATAAAAGGTTCCCGTCAAAGTCAAAATAGTATCTGTAATTCTCGCACAGGTGGAGTAGTTTTTTTTTTTTTTACACTATTTAAGGCAAGCATACCGGAAAAGTATTTTAAAATACTAGCTCGTTCTGGGCCTTGACTTGGACTCTAGCTCAGAGTCTTGACTTGGACTCTGAGCTAGAGTCCAAGTCAAGACTCTGAGTTAGAGACTTGACTTGGACTCTAACTCAGAGACTTGACTTGGACTCTAACTCAGAGACTTGACTTGGACTCTAGCTCAGAGACTTGACTTGGACTCTAGCTCAGAGTCTTGACTTGGACTCTAGCTCAGAGACTTGACTTGGACTCTAGCTCAGAGTCTTGACTTGGACTCTAACTCAGAGACTTGACTTGGACTCTAGCGCAGAGACTTGACTTGGACTCTAGCTCTGGGACTTGACTTGGACTCTAGCGCAGAGACTTGACTTGGACTCTAGCGCAGAGACTTGTGAGCATCTCTGATTGTCGTCTCTGGATTGCTGTACTGTTTGTTGTTTCTGGGTCAAACATGTGGGTGTCATTATCATGTATAAGACTGGATGATTTGCATTTAAGATAAATCTCATAATCAAGTTCACCCAAAGACAGTTCACTTGTATTTGTCCTGGTTTTAAGATGTCTGAATGGAACTGTCTGTGGTTCTCACAGCACAGCCAAATGATATTTGCAGAACTCAAGAGCATCAGGTTTTCCAGGACCTGTATCCTGGTTTCTCTGGATGACCTGTGACCTGCTGCCTGTGTTTTGCTGCAATTGCAAAGACACTGATCTGAGCATGGTGGGCCTCTGGAATGCTCGGAATGGCAATCACCCTTACTCTAATTACTTTCCTACCATCACCAGGCTGTCAGATGCTCGGTGGTTACCTAACAACACACAGCTTGCCACTGCCCTGTGCACTGGTGCACACTGACACCATGAGTCTTCAGACTGTCCTCATCACACTCTTAGTCTGTTTCAACACGTGTTCCTCATCGCTCTCCCCTCGTCCAAGGTCCACTAAGAAGTCGGGCTGCTTCAAAGTCAACAACTGCAAATGTATCATGAAGGATGGGAGCGGGGTGATAAACCTGAAGGCGATGGGAGACGCAGAGGGTTTCCTCGGCCGTTTGAAGCCTGTGTCAGCAGAGAAGCTGGAGGTCGGTGCAGAGACGCTGCTGTCCTTCAGCCCCTGCCACCCCTTCTCACAGCCAGAGGACCTGACAGGAGTGGACTGTACCAACGTCGCTGCATGTCTCATCGTCAGGTAGAGTAGACAATTCACATCGTATGTTCACGGAAGCAAGATGTGTGCTTCTACAGAACCTTTGCATGCAGCCCTCTCTGAGCCACGGGACCCCTGTCACTCACTGCTATGCAGTAAGACATGAAGGGTATTCCACTTCCTCTTTAACTGCACAAATTATGATTTGAACACGTGGGACATTTGCAACATCACAGCAAAATCCTGACATTCAGTTCTCACTAACTAGAGGGAAAAGATTGATCAGATTTTGGATACAGACTGCAAATACTTGTTAGTGGATCAGTTCATTGCTGGCTTTGTTTTTTTTCATTGGATTAGTAACAAGGAAAACATAGAATATCACAAGCTTTATCTTTTTACTGCTAAATAAGTCTAAAGGAGCTTGTTTTGTATTGTGCTACTATTTTAGTAGGTGACCACAACGGGTTGACTTTAATCTAAATAAATGTTTTTGTCTGTGATTGTGAATACTCTGATTCACAACACTGCTTGCTGTCTGTAAAAACTCTCCATTCTGACATTATGTTCAAATGTTAAGCTGTTAGACCAGCAGTTCTGAATGAAGATTCCTCCTCTCTTGGTTTGGGGAGGACGTCTGTTTCTAGTCTCAAGTATTAAATCCTGTGTCGACATCTTTTAGCCTTGTTATGTCCTCTTAGCAGGGACGAGGACTGGACCAGGGAGGGCTGGGATCTGTTAAGATGCAAGGCAAAGCAAGGCTAGTTTATTTGTATCGCACGTTTTAACAACAAACCAATTCAAAGTGCTTCACATAAAACCATTAAAAACTTCAAAACATAAGGCAAAAGAAAATATTTAAAAACAATTAAGAACATTCATTAAAACACTAAAAAGCAGCGTAAGATATAAATACAGTAGTAAAATGCAGAAATGCAGAAATTGATTAATATATTAATTGAATGTGGTTCAATTAAAGGCAGCAGCAAACAGAAAAGTCTTCAGTCTTGATTTAAAGGAGCTGAGGGTCTCAGCAGACCTGCAGCTTTCTGGGACTTTGTTCCAGATATGTAGAGCAGAACAACTGAACGCTGCTTCTCCATGTTTAGTTCTGACTCTGGGAACAGAAAGTAGACCGGTCCCAGACGACCTGAGGGGTCGGGATGGTTCATAAGGTAGCAGCAGATCAGAGATGTATTTTGGCCCGAAACCATTCAGTGCTTTATAAACCAAGAGCAGGATTTTAAAGTCAATTCTTTGTTGGACAGGAAGCCAGTGCAAAGACATCAGAACTGGGGTGATGTGATCCACCCTCCTGGTCTTAGTGAGGACTCGAGCTGCAGCGTTCTGAATCAGCTGCAGCTTTCTGATGGACTTTTTACAGAGACCTGTAAACACACCGTTACAGTAGTCCAGTCTGCTGAAGATGAATACATGGACAAGTTTTACAAATCCTGTTGAGACATAAGTCCTCTAATCCTTGATATATTCTTCAGGTGATAGTAGGCTGATTTTGTAATTGTCTTGATGTGGCTTGAGGTCTGAATCCATAACTACACCTAGATTTCTGGCTTGTTTGTGGGTTTTAACATCAGTGATTGAAGCTGAGCGCTGACTTTCAATCGTTCGTCCTTGGTACCAAAAACAATTACTTCTGTTTTATCTTTGTTTAATTGAAGAACATTCTGTTACATCCAGTTGTTGATTTGTTCAGTGCAGTTACCCAGCCCTGTTAAGGGATTATAGTCCCCTGGTGACATAGTTATGTAGATTTGTGTGTCGTCTGCATAATTATGATAGCACACTTTGTTGTTTTCCATAAGCTGAGCTAGTGGAAGCATGTAGATCAGTGGTTCTCAACTGGTCTGGCTGCGGGACCCACCATCACCCCTTAATGACAAGCCGGGACCCACTACCCAAATTTTATATATATATATATAAAATTTGGGTATATCTATATTCAAGAAGTCTAGTAGTAGTAACGTCTGTGTAGTAAACAACTATCAAATCAAATAAAGAAAGTACACATCAATTATATTTTAACAAATATTAATAATTTTTCAAATTTAACTGGATGGATTATAAATAATACATAGAAATACATGAATACATGTTCTTCTCATTTCAAGTAAAATAACGGCTGGATTAAAAAATAAATGACTTTACGAAATTCAATTTAGAAAACTTATTTTCACTGAATTGCCCTGCAGCTTTAAACTCAGTTCATTCAGGGTGAAGTGAAAAAGCCACAATATTGTATTTTTCTCATCTTCTAAAAAGAGAAATTAGTGTTTGAAGAATTCACCTCGATGAGTCTGTCCAGTCAGAGTCTAATGACTCTGGTCTCTCTGGACATTTCTCTCTTTTGGAAATCGTCCTATGATTTGACTTTCACACCTCACACTACAACAGTCCTGCTCTGCTCTCTGTGTCCTCGTCTCTCCCCGTGTGTCATGGTGTTTGTACATCTCACTCTCTCAGTCAGGAAACTTGTCAGAATACTCGTATATATTCACGTGATGTGATTCACAATGCATAGGTCGGTGTTTTTCCTGCACCGCTGAACAAGTCCCGTAAATGCTGGAATAATTCCGCTGCATAAAAAAAAATGCCCTTCAAAATAAAATCACAATTTCTTTTTTTTTTTTTTTTTTTGTCAGGCAAAGGCCCGCGACCCACTGAAAACGGGTCCACGACCCACTTTTGGTTCGCGACCCACCAGTTGAGAATCACTGATGTAGATGTTGAACAGAAGAGGCCCCAGTATTGAACCTTGGGGAACACCACATGTCACTTTAGTCAGCTCTGATGTATAATTAGCTACAGACACAAAGTATTCTCGGCCCTTCAAGTAGGATTCAAACCAGTTAAGTGCTGTGCCAGAAAGTCCCACCCAGATTTTTAGTCTGTCTCGTGGTATGTCATGGTTCAAGTATGTATAGTACATAGACACTATGTACACTATACATGTATAGTACATAGACTCTACAGTATAGTATGTCATGGTCGACCGTGTCGAATGCATCAGTGGGATCTAGTAATACTAAGACTGAACTTCTGCCATTCTCTGTGTTTAAGTGGATGTCATTGAAAACCTTAACAAGAGCAGTTTCAGTGCTGTG
Source organism: Lycodopsis pacificus (assembly GCA_028022725.1). NCBI lineage: Eukaryota > Metazoa > Chordata > Actinopteri > Perciformes > Zoarcidae > Lycodopsis > Lycodopsis pacificus. The sequence goes on from CM051692.1 coordinate 2,541,599, forward strand.
GTGCTGTCGAAAGCCTGACTGGAAAACATCAAAGCAGTTATTTACGGCCAAGAAGTTGTTCAGCTGTTGAAAAACCGCTTTTTCAATAATTTTACTCAACAATGGGAGGTTTGATATTGGCCTATCATTTTTCATTGTTGCAGAGTCTAAACTAGCCTTCTTTAGGAGCGGTTTAATAACTGCAGTTTTTAGGGCTTATGGGAAGACACCTGAGAGAAGGGATGTGTTTACTATTTGTAAAAGATCAGTGGTCATGCAGTTTGAAATATCTTTGAAAAAGTGTGTTGGTAGAATATCCAAGCAGCAGGAGGATGACTTCAGATGTTGTATAATGTCTTCTAGGCTTCTACGGTCGATTGAATGAAATTGTGTCATGATATTTGAATGTATGTTATTTAGAGAAGGGGACAACACATATCCTAGGAGGCAAACTGATTGCATGCCCAGGTGGATTGGAGCTCAGCAGCTACCGACACTGGAGGGTTTGTTAGTCGGTCGACAGTAGCAAATAAGGCGCGTGTATTGTTCTTGTTTTTCGTTATGATGTCAGAGAAGAATGACTGCCTTGCATTTCTAAGTTCCACATTATAATTGTGAAGTCTCTCTTCATAGATGTCACAGTGAACCTGGAGATTAGTTTCTCGCCACCTGCGCTCAGCTTTCCGACACTCTCGTTTCTCTATTCTGACCAGCGTAGCATTTATCCAAGGAGATCTTTGCTTACCCGAGACAACCTTCACTTTAGTGGGTGCAATGGCATCAATAACACTTATACCTTTAGATTGAAGCTATCTACAAGCTCATTGACTGAGAGGCAAGAGAGGGCTGGTGTGGAGCAGAACTTCTGAATAAATAGTTCACTGGTGTTTTCAGAGATGTAACGCTTTGTCACAACCTCGGTTTGGACATTTGTGTCCAAGGAGATTTCACTCTCAAAGAAAACACAGAAATGATCAGAGAGTGCATCAGTCACAGCAACCGTGGAAATGTTTAGACCTTTGGTGATGATTAGGTCCAGAGTGTGCCCTCACAGACAGCAGTTCAGTAAACACATCAAAAAAGGTTGCACAGTATTTAGGAGGTCTGTAAATGTTTAGGAATAAAGCTCAAGTGGAGTTCAGAGCCACATATTCAAAGACACCCCCCCCCCCCCACACACACACACACACACACACACTCACACTCATAAGACTCAAATGACCTTTTGCTGCAATCCCCACAGGAATGCAAAGTAAAGCTGTGTAATTCAGAAATAATTCTTTTTTTGAAAAATGTGAGGTTGCAAGGTGGATATGGTCTAACAAGACTTACTGGAATGTTTAATAAGGGCGAGGTTGATTTGTGTAATTCGTGTTGTGGCCACCAGGGGGCGACTGTAACACACAGACTGAAGGTGTGACTCTAACTGTAACTCTAGCTGATTCTGGTGCACATTTCAGTTTTTGAAGCAGTTTGTAATTATTTGTTAATTGTATGTGTGTGTGTGTGTGTCTGTCTCAGGATGTAGAGATGGGCTGAACCCCCGCCCTCACATACATGTTTGTAATGTGACAACTGCTTGCTTGTTGAGTTAAATTCAGCTTTGAGCTGTATCTTTGGATACATGGTCAGATCCTTGTCCTTCACTCATCCAGCAGGTGGATCTCCTGTTGATATGTGATATGTGAATGAATAGGTATCACAGGCTCAACGGGTTCATCAGCCGCTATCTCAGCTATGGGAGACATGACGGGAATGAATGACACCCTGAAGACGCTGTCTGTCTCATACATAGGTGAGCTAAAACACAAACATCACATCTAAGTCATCTCGGTGATCATTCTATGTGCTGACCTGATAGCCCTCCCATTCCTGTCCCAGGTCAGGACGAGCAGCCGCTGACAGTGGTGCACTACCACTGTCATCCAAACCAGTCGGCCTCTTTCATCAGCGGCCTGAGCCTCAGCCCTGAGGAGCCCCTGCAGATCTGGGTGGAGAGCACCTGTGCTTGTCCGAATGCCTGTGCCATGGGAGATCTGGGTCTAGGCACCATCTTCCTCATCATCCTCTCCCTGAGTGCTGCTGCATACTTCCTCCTTGGTAACGCTTTGTGTTATATTCAATTTAGATACAGCCAATAATGTAAGTTAAAAGGATGTTTTCCATCTCATGCTTCTCAATACTTCTACTACACTTCATTTAGACTTTAATTAATTTAGAGTTGATATTTTTATTTATTAAAATGTCATCATTTTGATTTAGTATCTCATAACTTTGACTATATTGAATTACTATAACTTTCATACAGAATATGTATATATATATATATATATATATATATATATATATATATATATATATATATATATATATATATCTATATATATATATGTATACACGCTCACATCTATTTGTCTGTGACCGACAGGCTCTTGTGCTCTGAGGCCTTTTCGGAGCAGCAGTGGAGTCCAGATCTCTCCAGAGCGCAGTGTGTGGTATATGATCTGCTACCTCTGTACTGAGAGCAGGCCAGCAAGACGACACTATACAGACCTGACGCACTGAAGGATGAGCAGCTGCCGGCCTGCACCGCTGCAAGATGTCTCAACGTGTCCGGGGGGCTGGCCTGAAGGTGTCGTGACCCACGGAGGACCAAGAGTCAGCTTGGTTTTATTTTAACAGGCACTCTTGTACACAGCATTGTATGGACTTAATCAGTGAATGATTAATGTCTTTTGGTTTGGCTGTTTTGCATAGAATCACTTTTATGTCAGTATATGCATTACATCTTTAAAAATTAAGGTATTTGTTAGAAATTGTAAGACATGATCATCATCTGAAATGTGAAAATCCCACAAAGTGATCTTTTGATCAGATCTATTTTGCTGATAAACTTGTGTGTAAACTTGCTTTCCACCAATACTTTGACCAAATTCTTGGTTTGTTTTCCAGCCATTGTTTCACAGTAACACAGTAACATGGAGCACATGGAAGTGCTTCATTGTAAGAAACATTCACAGCCAAACTGGCTTTGAAACCAGAGTTTACATTTCTTTGACTGATCCCAAATGTGGGGCTTGAACACCCATACCAGGATCTTACAGCTCTCATGAGTCCTGCAGGCGATTTTTATAGAAACAATTTTTATTTTTAAATGCTAAAAGACTTTCAACGTTTACTTGTATTTGATTCCACACAAATGTCTTAAAAAGTCACAAATGTCAGTTACAAAAAATGTGTGCACAGAAGCAAACAAATCCAACACACTCTTGTTTTCCTGTAGTTTCTTGTCACTTTGGGCAGACTCTCCAGCATGTCATGATGGGGCCCGTGTTTCTCACCAGTGTGTGGGGCCTCCATCCATCCAGGAGCCAGGGATCAAACCGCCGATCTTCCGATTGTACAGCGACCCTCTCTCTCCGAGCCACAGCTGCCCCAATTTGTTTTCCTCCAAAAGGTTTTGGATTTTAAATGTTTTGTAGCAGCATATTGAAATGAAAACAACCCGTCACTTCAGAACTGGTTCATATTCAGAACAGACTTTCCCCCCGGGCCTTCAGACAGTGCCTCATGTCCAGAGATGACAACACACCAGTGGTCCTGATGGGAAGCGAGTTCATGTTTTCATTACTAGTTTTCGCTACCTTAATTTACTAGTTGGTGAAATGTATCATTCTATTAATGTACAAATGTAGATAACATATTGACGTTTGCTTTCTCTGCTCTGCTCTGAACTCACGTTAACGTCAGCTAGCTCAATCAATCAAACTTGCATGCTAAGATGGTGAAAGTGATGCTGAACCACGACTGTTGTTGGACCACAGTTCATCAAAGACACACCGTGTGGTGTATATTACACACCAAGTCTGTGAGCGAGTTTCTAACCGGAGCAGACGGTGGGGCCGTATTGATTTCAGTGGCATTTAACATACGATTGATTAACCATTTCAAATGGCTCTTATAAAATACTCAATATTTTAATCTTATAGATTGAATCGTGCTACCATTTGACTGTTTTCTGAGTGGCTTCTTACTTTCAGACTAGTTGACTAGTCTAAGTTTAAACTACCGTTTTCACGTCAAGTCAAGTCGTGATGAGGAACATCACACATCGATAGTCCTCTCTGGGTTCGTCACTACGGGGGGAACCGTTAACATTACAGTCTTTTGATCTATTTTACATTTAAAAATAGTAATTAGTGCAAGTTTAACAAAGTGTTCAACTGCTTTAGGTTTATTGGGCTTCTCTGTGTCTTCATCCATCTCTGCATCGTGTAACTTCATCTGGAATGATAGCATGATACAACATGTCCCATGTAGACGCAGTGGTCAGGCTTTTACATGAACTCGGTTGTTCTAATTGCTTGGGAAAATATGTCTTGTGTCCCCACCCTTCAACTGACATCACTTCTGAGAGCTGCTTTGGAGCTCTGTTCCAGATTGTGGAAAGGAGGGTGGAAACCAGATGTGACAAGGAAGATATTACCAGAGGAACAGTTGAGGAAAATGATACAGATGGCTGCTCTGACTCGCACAAACACCACCACTCCGAAGTCACACCTCGGCTTCCTGCTCCTCTTCTTCACAGAGGGATGAAGGCAGATACAGATGGAGCTGTGAAACGTTTGTGTCGCCGGGATGTCCGCGATGCACCTGCCTCTTCTTGTCGCAGGGGGTTGTTGGAGTTTCTGGGAGGAGAATGTGTTTCAAAGAGTCGGTCACGGTCAGAGATGCAGCTTTGAATTCAGTCACATTCATGCTACAGATGTCAGTACCGCCTGCCAACGATCCAAACACTAGATCTGGGACTGGGTGACGGATCGACCATAACCACATCTGAACAACTGCGTCTGCTTATCACTCGAGGATATCCAAAAGGCAATTACTCAAACTGCAGCGAAAACAGACACTGCCCTCAATACAAAGAATACAGCACGAATGCAAAACAGAGCAACTTTCATGTCAATTGGCAATGGATTGGGTTATTTGTTGGAGTCACCAGAAATAAGCACAGCTGCTCCTGCCTAAAGCCAGAAGAAGTCTGGATATGATTATTATTATGAGTTTTGCAGTCAGATGGAAGCTGTTGTGTGTGTGTGTGTGTGTGTGTGTGTGTGTGTGTGTGTGCTGATCAAAAAGGCCTTTCAAGTGAATAGCAGTGTGAGTAAACAGCAGCTTTAGTCCCAATTATAAAAGCAAGGTCCATATTAGTGGTCCATAGTACCAGAGCAGTCCGTTCCAAAGACCCACAGGTGAGTCGCTGGGGATTTTATTAGGGCGGCAGAATTTGCAGAATTTCTTCCATTGTCTTTTATTTTACATTGATATCTGCAGTCCACCTTTGAGCCACGAGGCAGCCTGCATGTACATATTGTTGTGATTATTGTGGTCTACTTTGAAATTGAATCTAATACATGAGAGGAAATGAAAAGAATCAGAGTGTGCCTTAACTCTGCCCGAGTTTTAATAACACATTCTGGTATATATATATACATATATATATACATATATATATATATATACATATATATATATATATATATATATATATATATATATATATATATATATATGTATTGTATTGTGTCTTGAGAGGTCGGGATCGGCTTGTGAGGCGTGGGTGCACAAATCAAGACGACAGGCGGTGGTTTCTAACTCAAAATACTGTATTCAGATTCTTTTAGCAAAAGGTCAACTTAACTTAATTCCAGCAGAAAGCCGCTAAACAAAACAAACACAAGCATCTTTAGTTTACTTCTGGTTCATTGTCTGTAACGTAACATAAACCTCTTTCTCTTCTCGTCCGCTCCTGTGTCCCCCCCCCCAGCTGCCCTGCTGACTATGGGAATTGTAGTCAGTTAACCAGATGCCATGATGGGTTGTAGTCTCTGCTGCAACCACTGGGAGGGGATGCATGTTCCATTGATGACACTCCCTCTCATGACATCACAATATATATATATATATATATACCAACACATGTGATTCATTCACCTGCTGTTTCCCTGACTGGATCTCTGTTACGGCACACAGCAGGCGCTCCACCTTCTAACATGGTCTTAGGTCTGTTCCCAGTGCTGGACCTGGACGCTGGTTCTCCCCTGCTCTCCAGCCTTCCCTTGAGACTGCTGAGCAGTGTCAGGCTCCCATCTCCTCCCCCTCTGCTCTGTGGTGTCACCCCGTGTGTCATCCTCCCACTGCTGGGCCTCTGCTGGAGGGGACAGCAGAGCCCCTGCACTGTGACAGGAATAATGATCAGACCATTACAGTTTATCATATTGATCGATTTGTATATACGAACTTGTATCTACATGTAGTCACCTTGCAGGCCCAGGAGCTCCGAGCCTCTGGAGGACGTGGTCTCGGTGGAAGCAGTGAACACTGTGCTCTGGAGCTGGTTCCTCCTCTGCTCACTGTGGACATACATGCTTTCACCGGCACACTCTGCCCGATGCTTCTTCCTGTCATTCATCACACATCCAACATGTTTTACTGCACAGACAGATCGTGCACAGTCAGTGTTCAGCCAGTAATCAAACTGTGTGACTCACAACACAGTTAATAACTTTCTTTGAATCGTGAGTACTTGTTGCACAGGATCTCGAATGGACTTCAAAGCTACAGATGATGACTTTGTGTAATTGGGTCTTGCCAGCATTTGTAGATTTTGGAATATAGGATGAATGTATTACTTTAAGAAAAAATCTTCAAAGTATCTGTTCAGAATCTGCATTGAATTTATTGTAATGGAGCTGAAACATTCCTAAAACATTTTGGCTCTGTTGTTTAAATCCACTAAGTGAAACCAGGATTTACATTGGATTCAATATGTTGACGTAATGTGTCAACCACATGGTCTGCTCAAAGTATTTCTTAAGCTGTTCTTGCTTTAAATCTGTGGAACTTTTATGGGTGACAAAGAATGAAAGAAAAACCAACATAGTGTCTTGGTAAGGTGTTGTTGTACCACGAGCCTCCAGAACTAGTTACTTTGGACGGCAGCTAGATTCGATATCATGAGAGAATCGCGGGTCACGTAATCACACAAAAGTCCATCTTGTCAGGTTACAAGTAATGCGTTTGTGTCCAAACCACAGTGGCTCGGACCAAACAGCGTCCTGTGAGGAGGCACAGGCAGCGGCGGCACTGGGTTAATGCTCCTGTATTAGCTTCTCTGCTCTGGCTCCCTGTGAAATCAAGAATAGAATCTAAAATCCTTCTCACCTACAAAGCCCTAATGAGTCAGGCAGTAGTGGTCATATCTCAAAGAGCTTATAGTACCATACTATCCTACTAGAGAAGGCTCAGGTTTATAGTTAGAGCCGGTTCAGGTTTATAGTTAGGACTGGCTCAGGTTTATAGTTAGGGCCGGTTCAGGTTTATCGTTAGGACTCGTTCAGGTTTATAGTTAGGGCTGGTTCAGGTTTATAGTTAGGACTGGCCCAGGTTTATAGTTAGGGCTGGCTCAGGTTTATAGTTAAGACTGGTTCAGGTTTATAGTTAAGACTGGTTCAGGTTTATGGTTAGAGCCGGTTCAGGTTTATAGTTTGGACTGGCTCAGGTTTATAGTTAGGGCCGGTTCAGGTTTATCGTTAGGACTCGTTCAGGTTTATAGTTAGGGCTGGTTCAGGTTTATAGTTAGGACTGGCTCAGGTTTATAGTTAGGGCCGGCTCAGGTTTATAGTTAGGGCTGGCTCAGGTTTATAGTTAGGGCTGGTTCAGGTTTATAGTTAGGGCTGGTTCAGGTTTATAGTTACGGCTGGTTCAGGTTTATAGTTACGGCTGTTTCAGGTTTATAGTTAGGGCCGGTTCAGGTTTATAGTTAGGGCCGGCTCAGGTTTATAGTTAGGGCTGGCTCAGGTTTATGGTTAGGGCTGGTTCAGGTTTATAGTTAGGGCTGGTTCAGGTTTATTGTTAGGGCTGGTTCAGGTTTATATTTAGGGCTGGTTCAGGTTTATAGTTAGGGCTGGTTCAGGTTTATAGTTAAGACTGGTTCAGGTTTATAGTTAGGGCTGGTTCAGGTTTATAGTTAGGACTGGCTCAGGTTTATAGTTAGGACTGGCTCAGGTTTATAGTTAGGACTGGATCAGGTTTATAGTTAGGGCCGGCTCAGGTTTATAGTTAGGTTAGGTTAAGATTGTAACAGATCCTGTATTTGGAAACACACAAGATGTTCCAAAGTTACTCACAAACAAAGAAGATAACAGAGCAAATGCCTCTAATGGACTCAGCAGACCACGGTTTGGAGCATGTTCTCCATGAGTGGTACCAGCAGTTAGCGGGAACCCGTCTGGCCTATGAAGGGCCTCCGTTTTGTCCAGAAGGAGAAACGTGACATGATGGACTGCCTGCTCAGCCCTCGAAGGAGACAGAGGAAGGGTCAGACTCCCGCTCCCGCTGGGCTGCAGCTAACTCCAGCTCCCCGTGTCCTGTCGGCGGTCCGACCGACTCCAGTTGTCGCCTCAGAGCAGCAGCTATCTCCGGACCCGGCTGCCGCCGTCTCCGAACTGCAGAGACCTCCAGTCCCAGCCGCCGCCGCCTCCATGCCGCAGCGACCTCCAGTCCCAGCCGTGTCCGAGCAGCGGCAACCTCCAGCTCCGGCCGCCGCAGTCTCCGAGCCGCCGCAGTCTCCGAGCCGCAGCGACCTCCGGCCGCCGCCGTCTCTGAACAGCAGCGACCTTCAGTCCTGGCTGCCGCCGTCTCCGAACATCAGTGATCTCCGGTCCCGGCCACTGCCGCCTCCGCGCTGCAATGACTTCCAGCCCCTTACCCCGCTGGGTCATCAGTCAATCCCCCTGAGCCCCAGGCTACGGACTCCTGTTACCCGGAGCCCCATCTCCGAGAGTCAGAGACCTGTTCCCCGTCGGATCTCCAGCCTCGAGAGACCTGTTCCCCGTCGGATCTCCAGCCTCTAGAGACCTGTCCCCCGTCGGATCTCCAGCCTCCAGAGACCTGTTCCCCGTCGGATCTCCAGCCTCAAGAGACCTGTTCCCCGTTGGATCCCCAGCCTCCGGAGACCTGTTTCCCGTCGGATCTCCAGCCTCTAGAGACCTGTTCCCCGTCGGATCTCCAGCCTCCAGAGACCTGTTCCCCGTCGGATCTCCAGCCTCTAGAGACCTGTCCCCCGTCGGATCTCCAGCCTCTAGAGACCTGTCCCCCGTCGGATCTCCAGCCTCTAGAGCAGGGGTGTCCAATACGTCGATCGCGATCGACCAGTCGATCGCAAAGGCAGTGCGGGTAGATCGCATGCCAATCAAAAATAATTTCCATCCTCCCTATTCAATTTGCCACTTGATTGACGTACAGGGCAGCCAGTCTGAGATCACGTCTTTTCTAACACACGGGTCACCACGTATGTGCGAGCTACTGCAAAACTCAGGCGAGCTAATTAGTTAATCTTCGAATTTATTTCTATAAGAAGCTAAAGCTGCAGCGCCATGATTTGGGGAACTTCCAAAACCTTGCGTCAGAGCTGGAGACGCAACGGAAGGCACGCACAGTACGCGCTACACAGAGCAGATTGACAAGTGTCTGTCAGAGTTTGACAAACGCTTTCAAGACTTTCAAGACAAGCCAGTCGCTACATTTATGTGCTACACATTTCGGGAAGATTTTGAGGTTGATTCACTCGCAAAATTGCAACGCTGTTTCACCTGAAGTCCAGGGCTCATGGACAGTTTGGGAACTTACTTACAGAGGAAAAGTGCCCAAATATGAGGAAATGTGCAACATTCTTGACTGCATTATTCGGCTCTACTTATTTATGTGAGTCAGCCTTTTCCCACATAATGAATATTTAGTCCAAACACTGTTCCACCATGACTGATGATCATCTGAAGTCTGATTGAGGCTGGCTACCAGCAGCTATGCAACCCTGGCTGATTCCATTCAGTGCAAGTCATCAGAGTACGGTAATGACCAAAAATATACAGAATTGTATTGTGCCATAAGGTTATGCAAGGTACAACAACATATATTGTAAATATAAAGTATACTCAGTATATATATAAATAAATAGATATTTTGCATTTTTATGAAGGTAGATCATTTTGACTTGGTCATTTTAAAAGTAGCTCGCAAGGCGAAAAAGTGTGGGCACCGCTGCTCTAGAGACCTGTTCCCCGTCGGATCTCCAGCCTCTAGAGACCTGTTCCCCGTCGGATCTCCAGCCTCCAGAGACCTGTTCCCCGTCGGATCTTCAGCCTCTAGAGACCTGTCCCCCGTCGGATCTCCAGCCTCTAGAGACCTGTTCCCCGTCGGATCTTCAGCCTCTAGAGACCTGTCCCCCGTCGGATCTCCAGCCTCTAGAGACCTGTTCCCCATCTGATCTCTAGCCTCTAGAGACCTGTTCCCCATCTGGTCTCCAGCCTCTTGAGCCCTGTTCCCCGTCTGGTCTCCAGCCTCTTGAGCCCTGTTCCCCGTCTGGTCTCCAGCCTCTAGAGCCCTGTTCCCCGTCCGATCCGTAGCTTCTAGAGTGCAGTTCCCCTCTCGATCCCCAGCTTCTCGAGTGCAGTTCCCCTCTCGATCCCCAGCTTCTCGAGTGCAGTCCCCCTCTCGATCCCCAGTCTCTCGAGTGCAGTTCCCCTCTCGATCCCCAGTCTCTCGAGTGCAGTTCCCCTCTCGATCCCCATTCTCTAGAGTGCAGTTCCCCTCTCGATCCCCATTCTCTCGAGTGCAGTTCCCCTCTCGATCCCCAGTCTCTCGAGTGCAGTTACCCTCTCGATCCCCATTCTCTAGAGTGCAGTTCCCCTCTCGATCCCCAGTCTCTCGAGTGCAGTTCCCCTCTCGATCCCCAGTCTCTCGAGTGCAGTTCCCCTCTCGATCCCCATTCTCCAGAGTGCATTTCCCCTCTCGATCCCCATTATCTCGAGTGCAGATCCCCTCTCGATCCCCAGTCTCTTGAGTGCAGTCTCCCTGATCTCCAGTCTCTAGAGCTCCGTCCTCCTGACCCCCAGTCTCTAGAGTTCCGTCCTCCTGACCCCCAGTCTCTAGAGTTCCGTCCTCCTGACCCCCAGTCTCTAGAGTTCCGTCCTCCGGACCCTCAGTCTCCTGAATCTCTCTGAAACTGAATCTCTCTGGGAGAAAAACAAAGATTCTTTTGCGCACCATGGGCCAAGAGAAAATTGTGGACAGTTGTATTGTGTCAGACTTGGAAGTGGCTGGACTGAATAATGGGTTGTACTGTGAAATGCCAGACATCTCAACATAGAATGCCTGTGAACAGGAGTAACATCCCTCGACAGCAAAACCTGCATAAATGGCCTGATTTGAAACACATCTACCTGCCCGAGATAGATGCACATGTGGAGCTCTTGATAGGCATGAATGTGCCCAGAGCTTTGGAACCACTCAAAGTCATCCGGAGTGTGGACAAAGGGCCATATGCCATCAGGACAATGCTCGGTTGGACAGTGAATGGACCACTTAGTGGAGAATGCTGTGTTGGAGCTGTGAGTCATCCTGCGTTTACTATCAACAGGATTTCCGCCTCAACACTTGATGAACTCTGGAAACGGCAATTAAAAAGTGACTTTCCTGAATCCAATCGAGATGAACAGCCAAGGCTGCCGAGGGAGGACTGTAAGATCACACTGTATAAAATCACTAAACTCAGCCACTGGATCCGTGAATCATTGACTGCCAGCGCGTCTGCAGGTTAGCCTCCCCTACTCAGCCTCTCTGTGACTCACTTTAAGTTGCCGATATTCACCGACAAGGTTTTTAATATGAGATATAAATATCCCATTGCTGGATTTAAAAGTAGCCTAATTCAGTGTCTGCCTTATTTCTATGCAACTGGCAATCAAGTGAGTTTTACCTTTGGAATTTTAAGCAGGTGCAGAAAATTATGTGATTGGATGATTATTAATCAGAGAAGTGGTCTGTTGTACAGAAGAACAGACCATAGAATAAGAACTGAGTATTCAACAAAGCCGTGTAAAAAGCAGGTGTAATGTTGACCATGTTTCTGTTAGCATGCTGACAGTTAAAGGTCGTGAAGAAGGGGCACTGATTGCTGACAAAGCTACACAATAATCTCTCAACAAATATGTTCCTGCAGAGCAGCAGACACTGTCACCAACTCCCTGCACAAATGTTGTCAAATGCAAACAATGTGAATGAAGCCCACAGACTGACTTACTACCAGCACTGTTAGTATAGTGTAGGCCTGATAACTGTCTGATAACTCTGTGTTAAGTTTAAGAGCACATGGCAGATGTTTCCTGGGACAATACTTCACAACAGTCCACACAGCTAGCACTTTTTACAGGCCCATTTAACGGCCTGACACATTTGAAAGAAAAACAGAAGGCCCCCTCCTCTGGAACTCATTCGGCCGTTTAGTTTCAGACTCTTGGACAAGCAGGGTTATCAGCAGGATTTTAACAGAAAGCATGTGCGTGTGGTTTGGGCTCAGGTTACAGTTCATTACACTGCCTTTCAGCAACTCTCCCACCGTGATACAAGCTCTGCGAATGCTCCTACCTGCTCTCATTCAGACAGTGAAGTCTTTCAGCAAAGCTCCCTGAGGAATCATACATGCAGATCTTGAATTAAATCCAGTTCTGTAATGTTCCTCTGAATATGGATTCACACCCAACCGCTGAGTTTACCAGCAGGCTGTTTCTGTAGATCCACTCAGCTGTTGCTCAGGGACCGTGAGCTCACTCTCGGAGTTTGTTTGTGGTTGGTAGGGGTACTTGGGGGGTAAGGTGTCATATATGTCTGCTGTCATAGTTACCAAACTGGGGTTGTGTGACACAATGGCATTATGGGTGATATCTTAACAAGGCTTTTAGTGGATGTAACACCTCCCTGTTTACCGTGTTGAAGAGCCACACCTCAACAGTGCAAAAACAGCTAATCGAGTTAGTCAGTGTGGGTTCACATCCTGCATGAGTGGTTTACATAACCTCTGGTGTGTATCCTCCCTTTCCTTGGGTCATTTGGTGGGAACAGTGCTGTTGGAACAGGGCAGCAGCAAATACACACATTGAATGCTGTCAGTCCTCTGCCAAGAGAGCTGCGGTACAGGTTGTTAAAGACTCGGAATGGAATCCACACCAACTGCAGTAAACTACCCTCAAATGCAAGGTTTTGTGGGTCATTTAGAGATGACGCAGTAACTCAAACAAGCAAGGCATTACAAAATTATGTCTTTCTACATGTGTTCATGTCTGATACAAACACCAGAGAATAAGCACTTAAAGAAGGTTAAAAAAACATCTTTTAGTTTTGATTTTCTATCAAATCGAATCAAAATATGCAACAAAGATGACGAATGATCCACGTGCGCTCTATTGTCCTGTGGACATTAACAAGAGGCTGCCCCATGAATCCAGGCCGTTATCAGCCCTGGGTTATAATTCAAAAGGTGAGCGACTACAATAAATGGTCATGCGTGAGGAGTCATCTTAACATTTCTCAGTGGATTTAGGGCTCCTCTGTGATGCTTTTATCACCACGTCATACTGATTTAACTTAAAAGGAGGACAGGTGCAGAAGGAATCCATACAGTCTGCACTGCGTCTGTCTTCGCTTTCACCTTCACTCACCTTCACTGAATGCAGCAGAGGAGGGTTTGTTGCTTTCAGGTCCTGTCTGTTTTCTTCTACACACCTTCATCAGCAGCATTGCTGAATGGTATCCAGGTGAAATCTCGTGCAGGACACATAAGCTGAGCTGACAGTACAGCCACCATGGGTTTATGTTTTCACATCTTTTATCCCAGGGACCAATGAATAAGCAAGGAGTCCATCAAGTTAGGCTCTCATGTGTCTACTGTGAGAGCTACATTTTATTATTTAATTTTCACTTCATTTTCACTGGCCCACGAGGTCCTTAGAGTGATCATGTCTGTCATCAAACACATGCAAGATGTCTCAACAACTGCTACTACTTCATGATCATAGTGCGTTTTTATCTAAATTGAGGGTATACTGACAAAGGGTGTCCTATGCATTCACTGAATGATGTTAGCTGGCCTGTATTACACTGTTCTTGTCATTATGTTTATGTATTGTCTCTTGTCTTGCAATAAATAAATAAAAAATTAAATAAATGATAACTTTCACCCTCAGGCACGAGCTCACTGAAATCTAGACCCTTGTCACTCATTTGTAGTCTATCAACCGAAAAAATATTTTTTCTGTAATAAGTTTCAAACAGTTGGGAATATGATCATCCCACGCTCTCAAACTCTCCCTGCCCTTTGCTTTAATACACATGACACCCTGCTAGTATTTAAGTCACTTCTAACCATCTAACTAATGTCATTACTAAAATAAAATCCTCTGATGTGCACTAGATTCTTCCTACTCCCCTCTTCAAAGAAGTATTTCACTCAATCTCCCTATTCGTTCGTTTAATTTCATGATAGAAGTGATTTAATGCTTCATTTTTTCAATGATCAGTATAGTTGGCTGTAAGAAATATTGCAGCCTCACGGGGGTTTGAATCTTATTTTGCTTAAAATAGAAGTCATGCAGCTTTGGAACGGACTCAATAAGGATGTTTGTGTTTAGCACATTATAAAATCAGCCTCATCTAAAGAGTTGAATAGAAAGCATGTGTGCGTGCTTTGCACAGGCCTTTGGGGACAATGTTTCACATGACCTTTCACCACTGCTGCCACAAGCTCTCTGTCGTGTTTCTTACCTGCTGTTAACTAGTTCTGACAGTTGATGTTGAGCAGCTTCAGCGGAGCAACAGCTGAGATAAATACTCTCAGTAAGACAGGTCAATAACAGTTATTGAGGGATGAGATGACATCACAAACTGGTTTTCAGACCATCACTCTTCTGTTTTTGTCTGTAGCCCAAGTTAATCCATTACTGTAATAGGAAACTTCAATGATCCCTGTGGGAACATTGGGTTGCTGCAGTGATAAACTGTATCAACAAACAGTTTCTCCCCCATTCCTTTCTCCCTTCCTCTCTCACCCCTCCCCTAGAACATGCTCAATTCCCCACATCCACACTTCTTTTTATTCAATTATTAAATGGCCTCATCTGAAAATACTACTTTTAAGTCGATAGTATGCTAAAGCGCTTCTCTTCCACTCGGTCCAGTCTGTCTGGT
The DNA here is from genome assembly GCA_028022725.1 of Lycodopsis pacificus. Classification (NCBI taxonomy): domain Eukaryota; kingdom Metazoa; phylum Chordata; class Actinopteri; order Perciformes; family Zoarcidae; genus Lycodopsis; species Lycodopsis pacificus. The sequence goes on from CM051692.1 coordinate 2,556,659, forward strand.
AACGACCTTTCGAAACCCCTTGTCACCCACAACCTCTCTCTCTACTCAAACCATTAGTACGACAGTTCATTACTTTCACAACTACAGTCGAGGTGCTCACCTATAGACCCCAAGAATGTCCAAGAGTCTTCACATCCGTGGCAGCAGTAAAGTAAGAGCGAGCTATGTGAGAGTTTCATGTCAAAGTAAGCAGTTAGTTGCCAGCATCTGTCTCTGAGTCTCCAGCATCACCATTTTATACCCACAATAAAAAAATGTACACGGTTCATTTGTTGTCATTGTACAACAGGGTTGCGCAACATAAATTCAAGGATTCAAGGATAATTTATTGGCATCATGCAACACCCATTTGCTTTATTGACATCTTCACATTTAAAGTTTGTTGTTCCATTTTGCTTCCAATAGTTAAATTAACAATATTGTGTTGACCTACTCCCTCAAATTATTCAGATAATCACATCATGTGTTTTACATAATGGCATAACAAATACTGTTTGTTGCCGCTTTTCCTCCTTACTCCAGAAATGTCATTTTTTATGACCCACGTAACGGCGGTTATTGCATCATGAGAACGGTCTCTTGGGAGACCTCCAGCCGGGGTCTGTGAGCTGCTTTCCCTGGCTGGCACACTGGGTAGGCACACCCAGCGAGTGAGTCATCTGTCCCACCTTACCCTGAAGCTAGTAGATCTGTTTGGTTTTACTGTGAGTGAAGGATACATCGTAATGACACAGAACCACTCTGAGATAAAGTAAAGACGCTCCAAAAGAACAACATGTCTGGTTACAGACAAAGTGTTGCTCGCTGATGTCCGAAACTGCAAAGACAAATATTAACACCTCAACTCTTATTTTTGTGGGTGCTTTGTGGCTCAGAAATCGAATTGTCTTCCAATCGGAAGATTGGTTGTTTAATCCCTGGCTCCTCCAGTCTATGTCGAAGTGACCTTAAGCAAGACACTTAACCCCAGATTGCTCTCTGATGGGTGGCCCTGACGTCGGTGTATGAATGTGAGTGTAAAGTGCTTTGAGTCGTCAGAAGACTATAAAGATACGGTACAAATGCAAGTCCATTTACCATTTTTGAGGAAAAAGGAAAAATCTCTTTCCTCTGACAGCAAAAAGAACTCTGGAATGAAAGGAAGTCAACATCTGCTAACACTGACTTTATAATACACATCCACCCACTGTGCTTCTTAGCTCATATGGATGGATGCATTGTGAAGTCTAAAACATGGAATGTTTTCTGTTGTACTTACAGTAGGATAGAAACAGACAAGCACGTGACAGCTATTATGATTAGAGCATATAATTGCTAATGAACAAATATAATTCGCAGGTTTTATAATTTAAGCCTCAATCATTCATATGTGGACAGTCAGAGGGCATCAGGGGAGACCATGAATGTTGTCTCTCGCAATACTTGTCTAGACTTTGGAAAGTCACCAAAAGTGTTCCAAGTGAAACAAAGATGCTCGGCAACAAAACTTTCCCCACAACAGCAGATCCGTGATGCAACAAAACTTCATGTCAGCGGCAATGCTGGAGACATTTCCAGTGAAGCAACTGTGAAATGTTTCACCACACTGCTGCCCTTGTCTAAAGGATCTTCATGCTTTGACCCTCTCAACATAAGTTGGGGGGTTTCCTGGTCGGAGCCATGATACCATCGTGCTTTTCTCAGACTCAGCATGTTGGGCGTGTTGTTCTCTGTGTGTGGGGGGTAATGAAGCTTCACTCGGTTAATTCTCTCACCCATTCCTCTTGGATCTACACAACTCTGATGAGGTGTTTCATTACATCTCCTGTGAGCTCATGACTTCAGCTGGGAGAAGCATTGTCATTGTTACACCCTTGTCTGCTGCGGGTTTGGGGTAATGAAGCAGCAGCATCGCAGCACCATGAAATCTGCTGTTAGCCTGAAGCAGTGTGTTTTGGCTTTGTTACTTGGAGCACAAGGTATGTCCACACATCATCACCAGTGTGAACAGTGTGTTTGTTTTAAAACCCCTGATGTGCTCTGATCCCAGATGAATTTCACATAAACAAATATTTTCCATATCCTGCCTTTCAAAGAGAAAGCAACACTTTTGCAAATGATGCGCTAGCTCTGAGAAAACCTTTTGCATAGTGCAGTCCTACGTTTCGAATCATATTCCTCAGTCTTAATTCATTTTTTTATTGTACAGTCAGTTCTGCTGGGAGAGCAGGAGTCCTTATTTCTGACTATGAGCCAAGTGAGCGTTCGGGATGACCACAGCAGAGGAATGTGTGTTTGTGTCTGAACTACTACTACTACTAGAATCTGCAACTGTCACATTGGAAATAAACGGTTGGCAATGAGAGTGCATTGAGTGGTAAAATAAATATATTAACGAAAATAATTACTTACATAATTGTTCACACAATTAGTAATTTTCTGCCAGCATTCATTTCATGCCTCAAATGTAACAAAGGTGTTTTCATAAGCGGAAGTATGTCCACCTTTATGGGACACAGAGCCTTAGGAAGAAAAGGCGGGTCAATAAAGACAGTTTATGACGACCGTCTTGGTGCCCAATATCTCTGATTGTGGCTTTAGATTGTGTCGAGGAAGCTAAGGCAAAGAAAGCCTGGCTCTGTCCAACTTGCTTTGTAGTACTCCCCTCATCTTCTATATTTATACTTTTGACAATACAAGGCAATATCCCACCCTAGAAGAGGCCAACTTCACAGAAACTACTGGAAATAGTTCAAATAAATGAAAACACATAAACACAACTGGTGTTTACACGCTTGACTGACCCAGTGGCTGACACAGCTGCCCCAACCAGCTGAACATGAAAGGGCTGGTTAAACAATTCAATGATATGTTAATGAATTAGGTGTTCGTAACCCTTTCATACTCACAACTAACCCAAGTTTAGTTGCTTAAATGTGGTAAGACAGCTGATCAAATTACTTGGGGTAGCGTTGGAGTATATTGAGGGCTTTTCCAGTGAAACAGACCTGTTGACTGAAATCATCTGGCCTGTTTCCCTCTCATTGTTGACTCGTGGGCTGGGTTATTAACACAGCATCTCTCTGTAAAAGCACAGCGTATGTGTGTTTGTTGTTATCTTGAAGCAGGAGGTAGAGCAATCAAGCATGGATTTCAACACCGTGTGAAGAAAAGGTTCCATAGAACTTTGAAAGACAAACAAATTAGCCTTAATTCCCTGCAGAAAGAAATAATTCTGAAAACCAGTAGAAAAGCATGGGGGTCATCCAACGCACATTGGCCGGCAGGCTGGCCGGATTAGCGCTGGCTAATCCTAGCGCTAGAATGCTGCACAGGCGGGATCTTGCCAAGAAGAGCAGTGGGATTCCTAATAACGTGACATAGTCAGGTAGGGAACAGGATGGAAAGCGAAAAGAGGAAACCAAACAGCTAACTTATGTTCGCTTTGGTGGTACAAATATGTAACTTGTGCACCCCAAATAAGTATCAAACTTGGCCAGACAAGTGTGCAAAGATCCCAAAAGAATCCAAAAACGGCTACAACAACTGTATTGACGGTGACTCTACAATGTTGAAGAAATAAACCAGCACCAAGCATGTTGATGTTACTATGTGACATTGGCTAAGTGAAGTTGGCAGGTAGCTGACATACTTACCTAAAGTTGTCATAAGGAACCATTGCCTTGGCTTTCAGTGTTGACTATTTTGTGAGGGAAGACATGACCAGTCTGTATTAGTTTGATATGACAGCTAGCTAACGCTAGTTTGGCTATGTGTTTGTTTGCCAGTGATTTTTGTGACTTTGCCATGAGTGCTGCTACCCTCAACTTTGACTGAAACCAAACCTAGAATCAGTAGTGTACAGTAACGAAGTAGAAATACTTCGTTAATCACGTTAATGCGCAATTGCAAACAAGTGCTCTCAAAGCCGCGGTGTTTTGATTCCCAGTGATGCCCAGGATGCTACATGCTATAGCTAGCGGGCGACTACATGAGTAGAATTCCACACAGGACGGGTGGGATTAGGAGAGGTGGATGGATCAAACAAACACTGGTGTTTCCTCCAGGAGGCCGCAGTTTGTGCCTTGTGTGAAGCGAGAAGCCAATGTTGATTTATTTGTGATGTGACTTCCGTACTTAAGCAACGCCACTTCCGTAGATATTTTAACCCAAACCACAAGCTTTTCCTATAAGTTTTCTGAAAAGTTACCTTTTCTGTAAGTTAAATCAGCTATAATCACTCTTTTAAAGTGATTAGTGACTCGTCTAAAACATTTAAAAAAGGAATAACTTAAATAGAATCATTCTATATGTAGCATTCGCAGGGCCTCGGTGTCCCTTTAATTACCAGGCCAATCGCGGTGGGCGGGCATCGCATAAATGCGCCGGGGATCCCCTTTGCTCCCTCCTGACGTCAAACGCGTGTCCCGCTTCCAGTTTGCCGGACATCTGCCGCTGTGCAGGTATGCAGGAATGCAGCAGCATTGTTTCTCCCGGTCATACTGTTCTGGTGTTATATTGGCTTTCATTCTTTTTTAGACTATCTCTGGGGCTCCCCTCGTCCTGCACAGGTGATTCACCTGCGGATCTGTCGGTGAGTCTCGATTGGGTCCTGATTTAAATATACTCTGGTGTTCTGTTAGTGACCGTGTTTTGCTTGTATAGCTGCCGGTAGCTACGCTACATGCCCTCCTTCCCCCTTCTGGAGCCGACGTACATTGCCTGATCGGTAAGGTGATTTTATTCTGTTAGTTTATATACTTTGTGTTAATTATCCTTCTATTAATTTTATGCTATCCCGTATTACAGGGGACTTTTGGTTGGGTTCGAGCGGAACGCCGCCAGAAAGCGGCTACAGCTAACTCAGCATAAATTAAGGACACTGCTGTTTTGTTTACCGGTGTTTCGTCTACGGCCTTGCTGAACTAACGGCTTTGGCCGACGGGGTTCGTGTACGCTGACCTGCGCTGTGTCGCCCACAGGGTCTGACGCTGCTATTGTCAGCACTGTGCCCCTGTCTCGTGCTGTTGTCAGCAGCACCCTGGTTTTAATGAAAACAACCTCTTTTTAGCCTGAGCCATTCATTTTGTGTTTTCTGACCAAGGGATGTGAAGGCCCACTCTGACTTTTAGTTTGTATAGATTGGGTTACTGATCACCCCCCCTGGTTGATCAGCCAACCCAAGCTATTTTTGTTGTTTTCTCTTTTGCTTATTCTTTCCTTTTGTTGTGTACACGGGTGATCGTGGTGCCTCCTCTTTTCGGGATCCTCACCTGCACTGGTCCACCTCGCCACTGGTAAGCCGCAGTCCTCCTCTTTTTTAAATGTGTAACGGCTCTTTTAGTATTTCGTGTATAAACTGTAACGGTGCATTTTTAGTAGAATAAAGATTATTTTGTATTGGAACCACGTCTCATGCTCATTTGAGTGGATTGAGGAGGTGCACGCATGTATGAGGGCACGAAGGTTATCTAATTCCGATTCATTCTTTTTATTTGATCACTTAGAAGGAGAGGCACGGGAGGAAATAAAATTTCGCTCTAGTGCAGAACGAGGGGATCCAGACCAAATAGTTGTTGCGTTACAGGAGGTGTACCGGTGTTTCGAGTCATATGTAGCCTTACAGAAGGCCTTCTTTTCTAGAAGACAACAAGATGGCGAGACCCTACAAGAGTTCTCCCTCGCCTTGATGAGCAGTATGGAGGCTGTAAAACAGCGCGCGCCTAGCGAGATGCTAAATGCTGAAGTGTTGTTGCGAGACCAATTTGTGGAGCACGTTCTAGATGGTGCACTCCGCCGTGGCTTAAAACAGTTTGTCCGTGGGAAGCCGACCGCAACTTTGCTTGACGTCAGGGGGGAGGCAATTAGGTGGGAACAGGAGGGTTTGCCAGGTAGCATGAGAGGCCGAAGTCACTCTGTTCCCTGGTACACAGTACGGCGTTCATGGTGGTTCCCCGGGGATGGTTATCTCACCCAAGCTGTCCGAGATGAGTGAAAGGTTGAAGAAGCAGCAACAACAGTTAGATCAACTTACTCAAAGCATTGCTCTGTTACAGAACTCCCAACCGCGCAATCGTGCACCTCGTCAGGGCCCCATCATATGCAGGCGCTGTCAACAGCCTGGACACTTTGCCAGAGAGTGCGACGGGTTTTGCGTCCCTCCCCACCCTCTGTCCTCGCAGGCCCCGCCATCGTCTGGTAGGCAGCCCCATTCAGCTCAGGCTTCGGAAAACTAGCACCTGCAGAGCCACAGTTCGATTGGGCCCTCTACTGGCTCCGGGTTTGTATTGTGTGGTGTAGCAGATGCCTCCAAGTTGATGTCCTTGTGTCCACATGTTGATGTGGACATGGGTGGAATTAAGGTGCCTTGCTTGGTGGATACAGGATCCATGGTGTCTACTGTCACAGAGAGCTTCTTCCTCCAGCACTTCGAGCCGTGGGGTCAAGAACGACTCCAATCTTGTCACTGGCTGGAGCTTATAGCTGCTAATGGGTTGCCCATTCCCTACATTGGTTACCTGGAGCTAGATGTGGAGCTGTGCGGCAAATCGATGCCACACTGTGGGGTGTTAGTCGTAAAGGACCCCCCCGGTGATTTGTCCCGTTCGGTGTCTGGTGTGTTGGGGATGAATGTGATTCGCAGGTGCTACAGAGAGCATGGCCAAGCTTTGTATGACTTTCCCCCAGTATCTGGGGCACCAGAGTTGCTCGTGCAGGCGCTGCAAAAGTGCCATTGTGTCAGTGTGCAGGCCCCGTTGGGCACTGCAGGAAAAGTGAAGATCCGGGGTAAGAAGGCTTGTCGTATTCCAGGTGGCATGATGCAGGTAGTGGCGGCTACATGTGCTGAGCAGTACTCAGGTGCCACGGTGTTGTTCGAACCCTCTGACACTGGCTTACCTGCTGGATTGCTTGCGTCACCTGCCTTGGTTCGTGTGATAGGGGGCACAGCCTACATACCGATTGTTAATGTAGGCTCCACTGATGTGTTGCTTTATCCCCGCACAATTGTGGGAATCTTGGATACTGTTAATGTTGTCAGTCTGCCCACAGGAGTCACAGAGAGGTCATCTAGTGTAGCCACAGTGGCATCTCAGTCTGTTTGTCCAACGGTGGATGAACAGCTGGAGGCCATTGACCTGTCTTCACTGTCCGCTGAAGAGAAGGATCAGGTGAGGTCACTTCTTGGGAAGTACTCCTCGGTATTTTCTGCTTATGAGGGGGTTTTGGGTTGTACCAACTTGATAGCGCATGACATTCCGCTCTTGGATGACATCCCTGTAAGACAACGCTACAGGCGTATCCCTCCATCAGAGTACGAGGTAGTAAAAGAGCACATCAATCAGCTACTGGAAACACAAGTAATCAGGGAGAGTAGCAGTCCCTATGCTTGTCCCATCGTTCTGGTAAGGAAGAAGGATGGTAGTGTGCGCCTGTGCGTTGACTACCGCCAACTTAACAGCAAGACCAGAAAGGATGCTTTTCTTTTACCTCGTATCGAGGAATCCCTGGATTCACTGACAGGTGCTCGCTGGTTTTCCACCATGGATCTGGCCAGTGGGTACAACCAGGTCCCAATGGCTGAGAAAGACAGACCCAAGACAGCATTTTGCACCCCATTTGGTTTGTTTGAGTGGAACCGCATGCCCTTTGGGCTCTGCAACGCCCCCAGCACCTTCCAGAGGTTAATGCAGCGCCTATTCAGTGACCAACAGTGCCAGTCACTACTTCTCTACCTTGACGACATTGTGGTTTTCTCTTCCTCAGTAGAACAGCATCTGGAGAGACTGGAGATGGTGCTGGGTCGGCTTCAGCAGGAGGGTCTTAAGGCGAAACTCTCCAAATGTGCATTTTTCCAGCAGGAAGTGCATTACTTGGGTCATGTCATCTCGGACAAGGGTGTCTCCACCGATCCGAGCAATATCGAGGTGGTGGCTAACTGGCAGCCGCCTTCTACGGTAGCTGAGCTGCGGTCTTTTCTGGAGTTTGCCAGATATTATCGTCGCTTCGTAGAGGGCTTTGCCAAGCTGGCAGCCCCTCTCCATAAGCTGGTGGCCGAGCTAGGAGGCACCAAGGCCAGAAGGAGGGCAGGGTCAGACGTTCTTGAGAAGTGGACAGAGGAGTAGCTTTGGTGCGTTAAAAGCCAAACTCACCACTGCACCTGTCCTGGCCTATGCTGATTTCTCCTTGCCCTTCATTCTTGAGGTGGACGCAAGCTTTGGCGGGCTAGGGGCGGTGCTCTCACAGGAGCACGGAGGTAAAGTTAGACCGATAGCATACGCCAGTCGAGGTCTGAGACCCACTGAGCGCAATATGCAGAACTATAGCTCGATGAAACTCGAGTTCTTGGCGCTTAAGTGGGCCATGACCGAGAAATTCAGGGAGTATTTGCTGGGCCAAAAGTGCCTTGTTTACACCGACAACAATCCATTGAGCCACTTGTCGTCTGCTAAACTGGGTGCGACCGAACAGCGGTGGGCGGCCCAACTTGCATCCTTTGACTTTGAGTTAAAGTACAGGTCAGGGAAAAGCAATCAGAATGCTGACGCCCTCTCCCGGCAGCATCCAGCAGGTGAGCAGGACATGGAAGCCATGGTCCCTGGCACCTTGCTTCCAGAACCGTTACAGCGAGCATTGCAGTTGGGGAAGATTGAGGCAACCCAGGCTGCGGTCACGGTCTTGCCTAATCGCACCATGTCTGACATTTGTTCTCTCCAGCAGGCTGACCCAGTTATCCAGGCAGTCTCGTTGTTCTGGAGACAGAAGCAGCGTCCTAACCATGAGGAGCGGAAACATTTATCTCAGCCCACCTTGGTGCTGCTCCGACAATGGGACCGCCTGGTTGATCAGAACGGGGTCCTTTGTCGTCGGATCTTCCGTCCTGATGGTGCAGCGGCAAGGTTCCAACTGCTGCTGCCGGCTGTCTTAAAGAACGAGGTTCTAACAGGGGTTCATCAGGAGCACGGTCATCAAGGTGTGGAGAGAACGTTGGAGCTCTTGCGAGCTCGCTGCTACTGGCCAGGTATGTCCTCTGAGGTGGCAGACTGGTGTCAGACCTGTGAAAGATGCCAAGTGGCCAAAGACACCCAGCCAGCTACTCGTAGCTACTTGGGGCATTTATTGGCTTCCCGTCCTAATGAGATTTTCGCCATTGACTGTACTCTGTTGGAACCTGCCCATAATGGATTGGAAAATTTTTTGGTGATGACAGACGTTTTCAGGAAATACACACTGGCTATTCCCACCTGTGATCAACGTGCCTCTACAGTGGCACAGGTTTTGGTCGCAGAGTGGTTTTTCAAGTTTGGTGTTCCTGCCCGTATACACTCAGACCAGGGCCGCAACTTTGAAAGTTCCCTGATCCAGCAGCTGTGTGGTCTTTACGGCATTGAAAAGTCTCGCACCACCGCCTACCATCCGGCCGGTAATGGGCAATGCAAGCGTTTCAATAGTCTCTCCACAACTTGCTGCGCACTCTACCCGTCTCTCGAAAGAGAGATTGGAATTCTTGCCTAACGCAGGTTCTATACTGTTATAACACCACTCCCCATCAGGCCACCGGTGAATCCCCCTTCTTCCTCATGTTTGGTCAAGAACCCTGGCTGCCGGTCAATTTCCTGCTGGGCAGAGTTCAGGATCCGGTGGAAGGAAACGTCCACGAGTGGATCCAGGAGCACCGGACTCGGCTGAAGGTAGCCTTTGAGGGAGCTAGGGAAAGGTTGAGGTTGGCGGCCGAGCGTCAAAAAAGAAACTATGACCAGCGTGTTCGAATTGCGCCTTTGAAGAAAGGTCAATTGGTATTGTTGAGGGATTTTAGTGTGAGGGGACGTCATAAAATCCAGGATTTGTGGTGTCCTGTGGTGCATAGAGTCCTGAAGGCACCTAAGGATGGTGGCCCAGTTTACACCATTGCACCTGTGGATGACCACAGTAAGACCAAGCAAGTCCATCGGAACCGGCTAAAAGCCGTGGTTGGAGCTGACTCCCCAGGTCGTGGCTCCACCAGTAGCCCATGTTCCATGGACGTGCCACTCTTTGAGGAAGAGTCCTCATCCGATGGTGCTTTGTTGATGCTGCAGCAGCAGGAATGTCCTCAAGCAACACCTATCTCGACATCTGCTAGACCGACTGCAGCGACACAACCCACCTTGGGGCTGCTACCCCCACCATTTGACCCGGTGTCCGCTGTGCCAGACCCCGTAGTGGCTCCCACTATTGTGAGGACGAATCAACCATCTGCCTCCTGGGCTGGCCCACCATCCAGTCAACATGATGGTGGTGATGTGGCAGTACGTCGGACCGTACGGTCAACTGCTGGTCAGCATACTAATGTGCACCATCTTCCCAGATCAGTGGAGAGAATTGCAGACAGGCCTGCAACTCCCCCTGGTCCGGTGTCCAATGCAATGTTTGCTGTGTTCAGGCCCAGGAGTTAGTTCAGACTACGTTTAGTCTTGTCTGTTCCATCGTCGGGGCGACGATGCAAGAAGGAGGGGTAGAATGTAGCAGAAGGGAGCGTTACCATTCGCAGGGCCTCGGTGTCCCTTTAATTACCAGGCCAATCGCGGTGGGCGGGCATCACATAAATGCGCCGGGGATCCCCTTTGCTCCCTCCTGACGTCAAACGCGTGTCCCGCTTCCGGTTTGCCGGACATCCGCCGCTGTGCAGGTATGCAGGAATGCAGCTGCATTGTTTCTCCCGGTCATACTGTTCTGGCGTTATATTGGCTTTCATTCTTTTTTTTAGACTATCTCTGGGGCTCCCCTCGTCCTGCACAGGTGATTCACCTGCGGATCTGTCGGTGAGTCTCGATTGGGTCCTGATTTAAATATACTCTGGTGGTCTGTTAGTGACCGTGTTTTGCTTGTATAGCTGCCGGTAGCTACGCTACATGCCCTCCTTCCCCCTTCTGGAGCCGATGCACATTGCCTGATCGGTAAGGTGATTTTATTCTGTTAGTTTATATATTGGAGATAAACTCAGCTGAATTTCAGGAGCAGGACCACACCTCAGCCACTCGCCCACTTCCGGCCACACTCCCATAAATACCTACCCACTCTAAGCCTCGGCTCGCTCGCGTCTTCTGCATCCCACCCTCCCTCCCTCTTGTTAATGGTTATCTCCCCCCATAGTCATCATGCTCCTATCCCATGGAGATCAGGGGGTCTGCAAGGCCCGGGAGCCGCAGTGGATCCTCAGCTAAGCCTCCCCCAAACCGCATCAGGCTAAATCTCCATTAACCATTCCTCAACACTCCAAACAACAGACAACGGCTCGCTCCGGCCGAGGTGGGGGCCTACGCTAGTGAACTTTGTGTTAATTATCCTTCTATTAATTTCATGCTAACCCGTATTACAGGGGACTTTTGGTTGGGTTAGAGCGGAACGCCGCCAGAAAGTGGCTACAGCTAACTCGGCATAAATTAAGGACGCTGCTGTTTTGTTTACCGGTGTTTCGTCTACGGCCTTTGCTGAACTAACGGCTTTGGCCGACGGGGTTCGTGTACGCTGACCTGCGCTGTGTCGCCCACAGGGTCTGACGCTGCTATTGTCAGCACTGTGCCCCTGTCTTGTGCTGTTGTCAGCAGTACCCTGGTTTTAATGAAAACAACCTCTTTTTAGCCTGAGCCATTCATTTTGTGTTTTCTGACCAAGGGATGTGAAGGCCCACTCTGGCTTTTAGTTTGTATAGATTGGGTTACTGATCACCCCCCCTGGCTGATCAGCCAACCCAAGCTATTTTTGTTGTTTTCTCTTTTGCTTGTTTTTTCCTTTTGTTTGATTTTGTTTCATTTCCTTTCATGAGAACCAGAGCCTTTTTTGTAATTGTGTTCTTTGTCCCTGTAGGAGCTGCTAAGCCAAGGTGGTGGGGTTGGTGCTTCCAGGTGGTGGTGTCTCCCTTTGTGTGCTGTGTCGTTTGGTGTGCCCCGGGTTGAGACCCTCACGTGTGGTTGTGTGTGTGAGTGTTGTGTACACGGGTGATCGGGGTGCCTCCTCTTTTCAGGATCCTCACCTGCACTGGTCCACCTCGCCACTGGTAAGCCGCAGTCCTCCTCTTTTTTAAATGTATAACGGCTCTTTTAGTATTTCGTGTATAAACTGTAACGGTGCATTTTTAGTCTAACAAAGATTATTTTGTATTGGAACCACGTCTCATGCTCATTTGTATAATGAACCTGAGTGTCTTTGGAAACCTGATACTGAGTGGGGAAAAGTGAATCTTTAGGTGCAACTCCTAGGGTGGCGTTGTTGTGCTCTCTAAACTATTGGCTGTTCACGGAACTTTGAGTGCCTGTCCCATCCTCTCGCCACATATACAATGTAGCTTCTTTACATTCTAATACAATGTAGCTTCTTTACATTATAATACAATGCAACTTCTTTACATTCTATTAGAATTGTCTTTTGAAGATGAACAGGACATTTTTCAGTTTCAAGTAATGACTGGGTTACTTTCGTTGCTGCTTTAGTATTGATCATGTTTTGATATTTGAGTCATGTTGTGGATGATCAGATGGAGTTATGATGGTAGCAGTCGCCCAATTGCAGATTCAGCTTGAGCGAAACCTTTGTCTATTGTGTTCAAATCAGGCCCATAGGAGTTTACAAGGCAGGTGTCCTTTCTCAAAACACTGACCTGATGCATCAAGTGGATATTTTTTGCTGAACACAATATTATGCATTTGTCCTCTACATCCTCTAGTCGGAATGAGCATACTTATAAACGCACTGTTACAACTCCTTCATAGTGTCATATTGCTTTTCGGAGAATTATGATGATACGTTCATAGTAGATGCAAAAGTATACTTATGTACAATATATTATGTTGAACATTGTTGCTCCTGGATGGATCACAGCCAACCCAATTATTTTAACTTAAAAGAATAAAATTCACTTAAAAGAATAAACTTCATAATTCTCAAAATTCTGACCCTTTGCTTTTTTATTAACAGCATTTACTTGTACTTTTACTTTCAATACTTAAGTACATTTAATATCAGAAAATTACTTTTGATACTTAAGTACAATAAATATCAGATACTTTAAGACTTTTACTCAAGTAGTATTCTAATAGGTGACTTTTCACTTTTACTGGAGTAGTTTTCCAGTAAGGTATCTTTACTTTCACTCAAGTATGGCTTTTGGGTACTTTATACACCACTAGCTAGAATGTTATAGACAGTATGCGAGACTAATTCAGCTGACTAACCACAATGTTATCTGACAAACAAACATACAGCTAAGCTAACATCAACCAGCGTTACCTTACGCTGGGTACAAACAGTGATGGTAAATCATTAACCTACTTTGCTCAGCTCGCTATTTTGTCAGAGGAGAGACATGACCAGCCTGTATAAGTTTGATATAATAATAATATGGGTGAAAATGGAGGAGACTCTGATCTGATTGGCAACAGAAAATTCCCTGTTGAAAAAAAGTACATTTGTGTATCAAGCGATGCCGGGGGATTAAAAAGAAAACCGCCCACAAATGTAATGACGTTTACAAATGACAAGCGGTTTGTCAATGCAGGTTCAGCAATTATATGAATGTAATAAGATCCAAATATGTTTTTGATGAAATTTTCAAATCCTTTTGTGTACATATTGTAGCAACCCTTGGTAAGGAAAGCTGCGAGACGTTACATTGCTTGTTTTGATGTATTAGTGGACAGTACACAGGCTACTGTGGGCCGTAGCCTGTGCCAAAACAACAGTCAACACCGCTAAATGTTCTCTCAACATGCTTGACTATCCAGGTACCCTCACACCCCCCCCATAGGTAGCTAGAATGATTGACAGGTTTAACAGCTTAAGTCCGGAGCGTTTGCTGAGTCTCACATGGCTCACTCACACTGTACGACAAAAAGGAACACAAAGTGAAGTTTGAATACCAAAATATTCATGCATGAGGTCCAATGTTCTTGCAAAAGTGCTGTATTATTTAGTTTGAAGGCAAATAAGACATTTACTGATATACTGGTGTCCATAGCAGATGAAACAGGAGGCGCAAAAAGCTGCAAGGGGCCTGAGTCCTCATTAGAACCATCTCAACAAGGTTCAGTATTCCAGGTTCCAGATGTCCTTTGTGAAAAAAACCTCCTCTGAGCAAGTCATTTATTGCAGAATAGACTATGTGACATTTCTGAGAAATGTCCCTGTTGCTGTTGTCCAATATGATGAGAACATAGACATCTTTGTCGCACATGTCCATTGTTTGGCTCAGACCCCTCCAAGCAGACTTCTGTTGTCCCTTAAAAGTCCTATATCTCCAGTCATGTTGTCTGATTTTGCTTCCTTGAAGTGTTTAATACATTTTCTGGTTGAATCCAACATCTTTTGATTTGTAAATCCATTTGAACCTTTTGATTAAATACTGTAAATGCACTCTACTGTAAGGCAATTGCTCTGAGCTCCTTACAATTATTCAAATGTTGTTGTAGTTTTCAGACATTTACTCATTGTGCATCGCACAATATGCCAACATCTCTAGTTTAGGGGTCGCTAATAGGTGGACGATGGTCCGAGTCCGGACCCAGGCGGCGTTGTAGATGGACCCTGGATCTGCAACCGATAGATAATTGAGAATTATTGAATTTTGACAGAGCGCTTCTATTTTAACTGGCGCAGCTTTCCCAGCCTTTACGGCACTCGTTCAGCGGGCCAGGAAACACACCGACCAATTACACGTGTTGTACATCACATCACGTGATGCTACTCAGCCAATATGTCTTCCGATATGCTTCTGTGATTCTGTCTGATGGCCCACCACTGCGTAGATTACGTACAAATTGACTACGGAGGTTATATAGAGATTACAGTGCATTACCGTTTGTAGGTACAAGCAGGTTATGAGAGCAGCCTGCGTTAAGCCTTTTGGTTTCATTAGTTCCTCTGCACAACAAGAGATACGTTTTCCATTTATTCCAGTTCTATGTGACAACCCAGCACAACTGCAACACTCTGGCAAGAAAGGTCAACATTAGTCTGCTGCACTTTTAATGACATTAAACAATCGAAACATAAAGAAAACAGTAGCAGCCATGTGTTTATGATTTCTGTTCAAGTATTTCTCTATAACATTGAATTAGTGACTAAATGTTCAACAATCAAGTTCAAATTTGAAAAGAGGAGGCATATCTTAAGTTTATTATGAGGGTCAGGAACTCAGCTAAGCTGCTTCATCAGCACGCTGTGGGTGTGGTTTGATCAGGTTCGATCAGGTTCGATCAGGTTTGATTGACCAGACAGCTTCAGAACAGACAGATTCAGATTGAAACATCACTTTTCTTGCTTTGCTCCTGTCCTGTCACTCCTGTGTGCTTCTCCAAACATCTACTGTAAGTCATACACTGGCAATGGTGAAGTACTGCATACAACCCCACGACAAACAAACAAGTTGTTCATTAACCGTTTTTCTACAAAAGTATTAGCTTCAAAATACACAAAAGAAAATTGTGTATATTATTACGATGGATTTTAATCACTGATGTATTAATATAATACATCAGTGGTATATAATGTACTTTAATTGTTGCAGCTGGTGAATGTGGGACTCATTGTATTGACTTGCTGGGTAGCTTAAAGTAACATAATCCATCATAATTAATTTGTTGAGTATATTTTGTATTAATGATATGAATCTGCAAAGTAACGTAAATGTAGTGCATTAAAAAGTACAATATTTGCTGTCTGGTGAATTTGAAGTATAAAGTACCAGAAAATTAAAATACACGTAAATACAAGTAAAAGTATCTTAAAGTGGTACTTGTAATTGGACTACAGTACTCGAGTAAATGCACTTAGTTACTTTCCACCGCTGCACTTTGGTTCCTCCGGAGAAAAAAACTGACACTTAATTCTTGTGAACCTTCCTTCCTGTGTAAATATGATGTCTGACATCAGCTGACAGCAGGTTGAAGAACTGTATGTTCTTCTGTATGGAACGTATAAGAAAAAGTCAGAGTGTTTTTGTTTCATTGAGTGTCTGTGCATGCTCATCTTTTGGTTTTCAGACACCTTGGTATCCACTCCGGCTGCCATTTTCTCCACAAAGCAATTCCCCGAAAGAATGTCCTGGAATTATTCATGCTTTCATGCTCACTCTGTTTTCCTCTCTGTTTTACAAGTGAAATGAAGCAAACTCTGCCAACATCTGGCAGTAAATCTACTTTCATATTTGACTCTGTATCATTCAGCATGCTGGGATCCGCCACATGATTCTCGTCTCAGGGGACAGCAGCATACAGAGAGCGGATTCCTTTCAATGATATGCTTGGCACGGCCAGCCTAATGGGTGAAATCACGGAAGTCTCTGTTCCCGTCCCTTGTCTCTAGTAGATTTACTGCTCACTTTTGTCCAGAGAGCTGGAGCTCTGCATATGGGCCGACAGCAGGAATATGTGGTGTGGTGTGTAAACCGTGAGGACGCTTTAAGGCCTCTACGTGAACAGGACCGCAGGCTGCTTTCTTTTGTTCCGAATGTTTGTTCTCTGAGGTCAGCGCACAGGGCCACCTGTGGGCAGAGATAAGATTCCCTTTGGTTTTTCATAATGCTCCGTATGTGATGGCAGGGTGTCAAATACATTCCATACTAAGTAGATTAACCACATCTTGAGGACAGATGGTTATAGATGTAAGCAGTGTTTCATTTTGAAACATGATGCAAAGTTACTGTGCGATACATCAGCCGGCATTAAACAAAGCACAAGTCATTATTAGGCTGCACTGTACCTGACCTCATGTTTCTAACCATGGTCACTTCCCTGAGCTGTCTTCTGTCAGCTCCACTGTTTGGGTGCTGGTAATGTGACATCTGTGAGAGGCAGCATTAGGTGTTGACTATTTGACACGACCCTATGGATGTGGGGGCATTAAAACTGCCAGACCTCATACAGTGTTGAAACTGATCTGCACTGCTGGATGGGTGCGAGTGTGAACCAGCCAGAGGGGATTACACAGGGTTTTCCCCCTCTGACATCACGGGGAAATTGATTTCAGCAACAGTTGTCCTCAGTGACTCATATTTGCAGTCAAGAGTGTGACCGTTCTCTGAGCAGTGTCACTCTTCCAATGTGGGTCATTTCACACACACACAGCGATGAGGTGGTCAACATTAGCTGGTTCTGTCTTTGCATGTTTTCCCATGTCTCCATTTGCTGGACATAGCATACAGTGTTCCTGTACATTGGACTACCTACGGGGGATGTTTGGTGGCCACTGTGAGCCAGCCACACATGGTTATATTATTCCAATTCTTACTCTCTCACCTCATTAGTCTGCTACCTACACAAGCTGTTGTGGTGTTAAGCTCCGCACCATGGGCGACCGGGCCTTTGGCTCGGCAGCTCCACGCCTATGGAACAGTCTCCCTGACCACCTAAGGGCAACACAGACACTGGTCTCTTTTAAGACTGGCCTAAAAACCTTTTTATTCACCTAAATCAGTCAGTTATTTCTTTTGTGTCTCTGTTCATTCACTGGTTTTTATTTTATTTTATTATAGTTTATTTATTTATTTATTTTTTTAACTATGTTTTAACTATGCTTTTTACTATGTTTTTACTATGTACTGGCTCTGTGGCACTCTGAGATTTTTTTTTTAAATGAAAAGTGCGTTATAAATAAAATACATTATTATTATTATTATTAAGTACAGTTATTTTGTGTTGACTTATTTTATGTGCAACTGTGGCTCAGAAAGTAGAGAGGGTTGTCCCTCAATAAATAAATCGATGATTTGATCCCCGGCCTCCCATAAGTTGGTCCAAATCTCTCCCGTAGGCTGTGCCATCGTTGTATGAATGGGAATACTTAGACTTCGTCTTTTTTGTGGGAGTTTTCTTTCAACAAATCCTGTTTCCTCAATGCCTCACTGCTTGTTCCCTAACAGCCACAGAGTAACTCTTTCTGGCCACAGGCCATTGTTACTGTCGAGCCCTGCTGTCCGTGCAGGATTGCGTGTGTCTGCATCCCTGTGTCTGTCTGTCTCTCTGTCTGTCTCTCTGTGTGTCTGTGTGTCTGTCTGTCTGTCCATAGCTAATCTTGCATACTGTTGGACCCAACAGTGAAATAATTTTTGCGCTCATTTCTGACTGTACGCTGAAGGACAAGTGATCAATAACTGCTTCCGTTTGGACTCATTTTCCATACAGATTACAAAGTTTTACGTCTCGGTAAGACAATTGTCTACACACTTGTGTGTATGTTTGCATGTATAACTATTGCTTAGCAAATACCAAACTGAACTGAGCACTGACAGCAACACTTACATTCTAGATGGCGGGCAACTGTGGTTTGTATTCATTCCATCAGACATCATAGCCTCAGTCGTTGCAGACTCACCTGGCAGAGATCTTTACTCTGAGTGCACTGACTCGTTTCATGCTTCTCTGTCTCAGGATAATAACTTCCTTCTCCTCTAATGTTGAAATGTGTCACAGGATCACCAGTCCGTACCTGTGCTAGAACACAGCAGGTACAGGTCAAAGGACACATTGACAGGACACCTGGTTGCTGCAGTGTGCATAAACCTTTTTGGGATAATTTGTCCCAGTAAGGACGCTGGTGTAGACAGAACCCCTCGAAACACTTTGAGGGAAGACACTTTTATCTTGCAAGATTTCTCATCATCCTAATGATTCAAATGCTGCCAAGATCCCTTCCAGAAGTCCCCTCTGGTACTGTCCGATGAATAAAGCCTGTGTGTGCGTGAAAGCATGAGAAATATGTGTCACAGCCTTTAGTCTCTGAACAACAGCTGTCTGTGGTGCATGTAGTGGCGGAGGAAGATCCGACCGTCGCCACAATGGTCACATTCTTTATTAGCCCAGCTTCAGGCTGCTGTCACCAAGCCAGCATTCCTCAAGGCCAGGGGAGAAACCGGCTTTGTGCTGAATGTCAAGTATGTCTGGGATTGCGTGGAACCATCAACAGAAGATCAAAGCCTGTGCAAAAAGACGTTCACTTTCTGCACAGCACAGTTATAACCGAATACAACACTCAGAGGAAACTGTTTTCCTAATGTGGTGCTGAAAAGTCAGGAGTGGTAGTCTGGATTTCTACATATCATGAGATCATGAGATGTTATGTGACAGTCAGACATATTTTGGATGACAGTACTGTAAAACCATAAAACTGTATGAGGCAAGAGGTGTAAAAACGACATCAAAGTATCCATTAAAACCATTACAAGGTGGTGTTGATACCAGCAGCACTGGTAGCAAAATAAGTCAGCCTCAAAATAGTGAAAGCACGGTAGCTTTAGGTTATATTACGGAGTTTATTTATTACCTTTCTGTAATTGTAGCACGCAGCAGTAGTGGTAGGCATAGCAGTAGCAGTAGTATATGTCAGGATCCAGGATCCCTGTCTGACCCGGTGTGTGTTTCCCCTGATCTCCTCTCCTCATGTGTCCTGTCATTCCCCCTTTTGTTGTTGTGTGCCATGTGCTCTGTGTTTGTCCTCTGCCTCCAGACACCTCCCATGGCCGCACCCTTGATTGTGCACAGCTGAGGATGCTCCAGCCGATCACCTCCTGCAGCCTGACACACCAGGCTCAGGGCCCACTAATGATTCCCCTGTCACTATATAAACTCTGGTCCTGCAGTCTGGGGTTGTCAGGTTGTGCTGTCTTTCACCCGCTTCAACGCCGTATCGTCTTCTGCCTCGTCAGTCCGTCCCGTTACCCAGTTCGTCCCCAGTTTGTCATGTAAGTCTGAACACCGATTCAGTGAAGATCGTTACCAGTTTGTTTTCTGTTCTTTCAGTTTTTTGAGTGCGGTCGAGTTTCCCTCCCGACTCCGGAGGCTACCTGTCCCGGCCTCGGTTGAGCTTCCCTCTGTCAGGATCCAGGATCCCTGTCGGACCCGTTGTGTTTCCCCTGATCTCCTCCTCATGTGTCCTGTCATTCCCCTGTTTGTTATTGTATGCCATGTGCTCTGTGTTTGTCCTCTGTCTCCAGACACCTCCCACACCCTTGATCGTGCACAGCTGAGGACACTCCAGCCGATCACCTCCTGCAGCCTGACACACCAGACTCAGGGCCCGCTAATGAGTTCCCTGTCACTATATAAACTCTGGTCCTGCAGTCTGGGGTTGTCAGGTCGTACCGTCTTTCACCCGCTTCAACCCCGTGGCATCCTCTGCCCTCCTGGGGTCAGTCCGTATCGTCTTCTGCCTCGAGGACTAGTGTTCTACGGATTACACTCCGCCACTCTGCGGCCAGCTCTCCGGTGTCGAGCCACGGGACTCACACCGCCGCTTGCCTACTCTGGTGTCGGACCACGGGCTCCACACCTCCACGCACCTTCGAAATAAAACCTGTTTCCAGTAACTTCTGTCTCCTGTGGTCTTGCGTTTGGGTCCTACCTGTTAACTCCCGTGACAGAACGACCTGACCATAATGGACCCAGCAACCACAGGAGCACCTACGCTGGCCGGACATAGCACGCTGCTGGAAGCACACCAGCAGATGCTCCAGGAGATGAGAAGTTTCGCTGGTGAAGTTTCTCGGGTTGGCTGGCTCGTGCAGGAACTAGCCCGGACAGTCAAGTCTCCACCAGTTCCAGCACCCGCACTATTCCCGCCTGTCTTCGCTCCGCCGGTCTGGGAATCCCCCGTGCCGGCTCCGGAGTCCTATGACGGAACACTGGGGAGGTGCCAGGGCTTCCTGTTGCTATGTCAACGGGTATTTGACCGTCAGCCTCAGACTTTTGCCTCGGACGGGGCCAAGGTGTCCTACGTGGTGGGATTACTGCGGGGAAGGGCTTTGGACTGGGCCGCGAGAACGTTAGGTTTTCATCGGCCTAATACTGTGTGTTATGTGGACTTTGTGGCAGATCTGATGAGAGTTTTTGACCCTCTAGGGGACTCTGATTATATGGCTAAGCACCTTCTCAGCCGGAGACGGGGCCAAGCAAGTGTAGCGGAACACTCGGTGGCCCGGCCGACTCCGGCTCCCCGCATTCGGATGGCATTCCAGCCAGCTCCAGTTCCTACCGCCTCTGCGCCACAGCTTTCCCCAGTCCCGGCCGCCACCGTCTCCGAACCGCGGCGACCTCCAGTCCCGGCCGCCGCAGTCTCCGAACCGCGGCGACCTCCAGTCCCGGCTGTCGCCTCAGAGCCGCAGCTATCCCCGGACCTCGCCGTTTCAGAGCCAGAGCCGCTCCCAGTCCCTGCCGCTGCCGCCTCTACGCCAGCTCCAGTCCCTGCCGCTGCCGCCTCTACGCCAGCTCCAGTTCCTGCCGCCTCCGCGCCGCAGCCCGCTCCAGTTCCTGCCGCCTCCGCGCCGCAGCCCGCTCCAGTTCCTGCCGCCTCCGCGCCGCAGCCCGCTCCAGTTCCTGCCGCCTCCGCGCCGCAGCCCGCTCCAGTTCCTGCCGCCTCCGCGCCGCAGCCCGCTCCAGTTCCTGCCGCCTCCGCGCCGCAGCCCGCTCCAGTCCAGGCCGCCGCCTCCGAGCCGCAGCCCGCTCCAGTCCAGGCCGCCGCCTCCGAGCCGCAGCCCGCTCCAGTCCAGGCCGCCGCCTCCGAGCCGCAGCCCGCTCCAGTCCCGGCCGCCGCCGCCTCCGAGCCGCAGCCCGCTCCAGTCCCGGCCGCCGCCGCCTCCGAGCCGCAGCCCGCTCCAGTCCCGGCCGCCGCCGCCTCCGAGCCGCAGCCCGCTCCAGTCCCGGCCGCCGCCGCCTCCGAGCCGCAGCCCGCTCCAGTCCCGGCCGCCGCCGAGCTGCAGCGCCCTCCAGTCCAGGCCGCCGCCGCCTCCGAGCCGCAGCCCGCTCCAGTCCAGGCCGCCGCCGCCTCCGAGCCGCAGCGCCCTCCAGTCCAGGCCGCCGCCGCCTCCGAGCCGCAGCCCGCTCCAGTCCCGGCCGCCGCCGCCTCCGAGCCGCAGCCCGCTCCAGTCCCGGCCGCCGCCGCCTCCGAGCCGCAGCCCGCTCCAGTCCCGGCCGCCGCCGCCTCCGAGCCGCAGCCTCTCCCAGTCCCGGCCGCTGCCGTCCCAGAGCAGCAGCGACCTCCAGCCCCGGCCGCTGCCGTCCCAGAGCAGCAGCGACCTCTAGCCCCGGCCGCTGCCGTCCCAGAGCAGCAGCGACCTCCAGCCCCGGCCGCTGCCGTCCCAGAGCAGCAGCGACCTCCAGCCCCGGCCGCTGCCGTCCCAGAGCAGCAGCGACCTCCAGCCCCGGCCGCTGCCGTCCCAGAGCAGCAGCGACCTCCAGCCCCGGCCGCTGCCGTCCCAGAGCAGCAGCGACCTCCAGTTCCCGCCGCTGCCGTCCCGGAGCAGCAGCGACCTCCAGTGGCCGCCTCGGAGCAGCATCGACCTCCAGTTGCTGTCTCGGGGCAGCAGCGACCTCCAGGGCCTGCCGCCGCTGCCGCCGCTGCCGTCACGGCGCAGCAGCGACCTCCAGTGCCTGCCGCCGCTGGACTAGCATCCTGTTCTCCGGGGTCCTTCCACCCACCCGGCCGTCCGCCGGAGCACCCGTGCCCGGAGCCCTTCTGCCCGCCCGGCCGTCCGCCGGAGCACCCGTGCCCGGAGCCCTTCTGCCCGCCCGGCCGTCCGCCGGAGCACCCGTGCCCGGAGCCCTTCTGCCCGCCCGGCCGTCCGCCGGAGCACCCGTGGCCGACTCTTCTGCGGCCCCGTGGCCGGTCAGATCCTGTCACCCCTCCTCCGGACCCCCGCCGCCCACCCTAGTCGGCCTTGTAGCTGTGGGGACATCCCTCCTCCGGACCCCCTCCACCCGCCCTTTTTTGTGTCTTCTTGTACGTCTAGAATCCGTTCCTTAAGGGGGGGGTACTGTCAGGATCCAGGATCCCTGTCGGACCCGTTGTGTTTCCCCTGATCTCCTCCTCATGTGTCCTGTCATTCCCCTGTTTGTTATTGTATGCCATGTGCTCTGTGTTTGTCCTCTGTCTCCAGACACCTCCCACACCCTTGATCGTGCACAGCTGAGGACACTCCAGCCGATCACCTCCTGCAGCCTGACACACCAGACTCAGGGCCCGCTAATGAGTTCCCTGTCACTATATAAACTCTGGTCCTGCAGTCTGGGGTTGTCAGGTCGTACCGTCTTTCACCCGCTTCAACCCCGTGGCATCCTCTGCCCTCCTGGGGTCAGTCCGTATCGTCTTCTGCCTCGAGGACTAGTGTTCTACGGATTACACTCCGCCACTCTGCGGCCAGCTCTCCGGTGTCGAGCCACGGGCTCCACACCTCCACGCACCTTCGAAATAAAACCTGTTTCCAGTAACTTCTGTCTCCTGTGGTCTTGCGTTTGGGTCCTACCTGTTAACTCCCGTGACACCCTCCCGTCTCCGGTGGAGAGTACCGGAGTGACTTTAGTTTGTTGGACAGTTGGTCTTTGTTTTTTTGTTTGTTCATTCTGTGACTGCTCCTGCACCATTAAATAAAGTCTTGGCTGGAGGAAACCTGCTGTGTGCGTGCGTTTGGGTCCACCAACTACACTTCCACATAACAGTATAGTTGTAATTGTAGCTGTAGTGCTAACAGCTGTTAGTACTACACAGCTCCACACCAGACTGAACTGGGCCCTTTCCTCCCTAGCAGTCATTCACCTCACCAAACTATAGCCAAAAGAAGGAGTACATTAACAATCGCTCTGAATTGAATCGAATTCAACAACAATGAAAGCAGGAGTTATAAGTACTGCGGCTAATCACAGGTCGAATGGATTCTGGAATACAGTAAAACCAAACTTCTATTTGTTTTACATACTTGGTCTAAAACGCACTCCTGGTGGCATCAGATCAAATAAGTCAAAGAGGATGTGACTGTAGTTGTTGCTTTAGCGTTGTAACATTCATTTAAATATTTTCAAGGGAAGTGTGAGGCTCCTTTGTGCCATGTGTATCCATTGAGGGGTTTTCTAAGGATGAACCTTTGCTGCACCTCCACGCACCACGGGGTGACATCGTCCTTTATGTTTTGCCAATATTATCCGGTCTTAAGACACCCAAGAGTCTTCTCCACCCCAAAATGGCCACCAGCTGGAGCGCCATGCATCTGTTCCATCATGGAGGTGTGGTACATGCAGGGCAGCAGGAGTTGTGGGTTTTCTTTTCCTTCGGTGTAGGAACATTTCCTCAGTAAGACTCCATCTTTCCCACTGCGCCCAGTAAGCTTTGGTGACAGGGCTGCTGGAGGCTCTGCCAGTCTACCAGTCACAACTGACGCGTTCACTACCCCACTGGAGACAGGCTTCACCTGGACGGTTGGCCATTATGTCAACACTGTTTGCCGCTGAGGTTGGGCTCTGCCATCGTGCATGGTCATGACCTCCAGCAGGGACTCCTACAGTGCATCTGCATTCTGGTGGTTTTGTCCCTGGGTGATGGAGCACCTATGGCAATCAGGGGGTCCTGTCTCCCCCGATGCACCTGCTGGTCTGCTTCCGTCTGTTTGTCTCTGGCCATTGTGCATGGTGTCTGTTTCATAGGTGGTCCTGGGCTGGTCAGGATATAGTGCTGCACATAGTACTTGTATGGATGAGACCCGCGTGCCCTGAAGAGAAAAACTTACTGCCGGACTGTAGCAGGTGGCAGTGCACAAGACCTGCTTCTGGCTGGGGACTGGAGCTCCACCTTCTTCTGCAGCTTTGCCGAAGAATCCTGACCACAGCCTCTCTCATCTAGATAGCAAGTCCAGCACCATGGTTGAAGACCCTGATGGGATGTTGGTGGGTCGTTGTCACAACAACGTGAGGCACAAGGACATGGTGCTTCTCCGTGAAACCCTTGGTTAGGCTCCAGCAGCAGTATGGTGGAGGCTGGAGGTGCCAGGCTGTGAACATGACAGCTCACTCTTTTAATCATCTCCTCTATGAATTAATGTGAAAAAATGTGGTTCAAAGTTGTGCAGTCTTGATTCTTCAACACAGGCCTGCATTAGGCGGATCGTGTTCGGACTGAGTTGTTCTTGTTGTGGAATGGCTTGAACCTAAACCAGCTGTTGGTATTAAGTGAAGTAAGGCTTTAAGGCCTATAATTATAATAATAGGCTATAATTGTTGAGTCAGTTCTTCGACAGCTGTGAAGAATTTTCTGAAATTGAGAACAGATCAATCCTGTTTCTGATGAGGCGACACCTCAACAGTCCATCACCCCCCCAACAGCTGCAAAGTTGTGTTAATATTTGTCCTCACTGGAGCTGGCGTCTGGTATTGGGCGGGGCGATGTGACGGATGGCAGGGTTGACTGAGGCTGTAGTCCCTGTGGTGCAGTTCCAGCCGAGGGCAGCTGTTGGGATGGACTGTGTGGATTGCATTAGGTCTACTGGTGAGTACTGTGTCTCTGAGCCCTGCATTGTTGTTGGCCTAAAAACAAGACCAGGACACCCCAGCCCCTCTCCACGAGGGTTTCCCATTCCGACACATCCCACTTCTCTCTCCCCTCTCATGCTGAGGTCAGACAAATACATATAAATAGCTTTCTATATATTTGTTCTTTTGTTTCTCCACAATAAGCACAGGAGGTGTTGCGAGTATGAATGTGGTCTGGAAGTACTTTGTAGTTTTTCTTCTCTAGTGAACTCCATGGTTCTGTCTGGGCCTGGCTTGTAAACTAGTCATCACTGCTGCTTCAGTTCTGTTAGAGAAAGAAGTCCTGGAGGAATCCGATGATGTGCTCACTCACAGAAAGTATATAAAGTATATAAAGCGGCACACATTGCTGTCTGCCTGGCCTTTTCTCTTCAGCCACTGACTGCAGAGACTAACCTCTTGCCAAAGCTCACAGTAGTAGGGTTGCCGTTATGACTTTAACGTGGTCGTGCGGTTTACCCATACATTTATGTAGCTATTAATTTAATCTCAATTAGATCAAGCCCTATACAATATTCATCTAGTTGCAGGATTTCTATTGTTCCTGTTTGTTGACAGATTTATCACCATAGTGAACAGATGGAGCCCAAAAATGAAAACATAACTTTTATCTGTTTTGGAAAGACGTATCAGATTCCATTTGGTGTTATCGTGTCGTCTCATATTCACATCAAAGTGAAGCAGGACCAAGATGACTTATGGATGCATTTGGAAGAATACTTCACTTCCATGAATAATCTTTGTTGAGATTTAGTGTTTGGCCTCAATCACATGCAGAAATGTGCGACTGTTTTGTGGCATCTTTGTCTGCGCCTCTGATACAAAATGTTGATGTGAGGTCCTGACTCAACCAGTCCTCCCCCATCATTTCCAAAGGCCTCCATTGTATCTTGTACAATGGCCTTCTTTGGTGAGCTCCTTGGTTGCCAGCCCAAACCTCAGGAAAGCCCCTCTGCAAAGAACACAGACAAGCTTCGAGAAAAGCACTTCATAATTGGATTGTTATTGAGTATCGGACCCCCAGACTTTATGTTACACGTGAGATTTCATGAAGCTTAGGGGATTGACAGAAGGTCGACCACGCATACGTTTCCATGCAGCTTTGAAAAGGATGGTGCTGCATGTCTGCTGTCTTTGCTCTGTTCTTACATCTTGTTCAGCCAACTCTTTCTCTTAAGTGACTGCTACAGGAAATAGCCCAAAGGGTCACAATTAAAGTCACATTAATCTCTATATTCTGTTCAGTACAAGACTCGGGCTGTCATGAGTCCAATTTTATACTGTGCTTCAATGTGAGCAATAATGTGTTTCCAATATGTTGTTGAGGCAAGCTCAAACTTGTAACCTTACAGGATCCTGCTAATCTCTGAAGGAAATAAATACTATCACACTGAAGTGCTTTACACATTGTCATTGAGAGAGAGAGAGAGAGGATTTGAACCTTTATTCAGCATTTGATTGTTCTTTTACTTTTTTTCCCTCTCGTGTCACTTCTGGTTGCAAACAGATGGTGAAAGACAAAAACCAAGATGGCGACGGACATAATGCTGAACTCGATGCTTCAAAACGGCAGGCCAAAGACCAATAGGTCATGTCACAGGGACTACTTCCCCTTCTTATATGGTCCCGACTCAGCACAAAGAAGGGCCAAATCAAGTTCCAAGTCTCAACCTTTGTCTTTTGAGTCCTCAAACAGTCACCAAATGTAACGCCATTGTACATTTTTTAAACAGTGCACCAGTCAGTACATTTACAGAGATAATTAATGTTTTTTGAAATTGGCATTCATTGCTTTCAAATACATTTAAGGCCAATTAAAAGCAAAATGGTCAGGTTTGAATCCCTCAATCTACAAAAGTTGTGGCGCTTTATTTACTTCGCAAATGATCTTTTAGCAGTACAGGCTGACTGCATAAGACAGCATTGACAAGACAAGAGAAAGAAGTTTCACTTTTGCCTTTTGGCCATAGACTGTATTTAAGAAGTGGATGTAGTGATCATGACGTCACCCATTGGTTTGTGTGCTGCCGTTTTGAAGCCTTGAGTTCGGCAATTTCGCCGTAGCCATCTCTGATTACAGCCGTCACCATTTAGTTTTTTTCACAACCAATAAACTTAAGTTACCATATTGGGAACGTGGAGGAGTGAGGTAGAGATGCCGGATACAGCTCTGTTACAGCGACCTGTCAATCACAGTAAGCCCGCCCTAAAGCATCCCCTGCTTTATGGTCTGTGTGACTCTAAATGGAGCATAATGTACTAAATGAACATCATGCTGTATTGAAGAAGACTTGAAACTAGAGATTGAGACCATAAACTCATGTTTACAATGTTTACTGAGGTAATAAATCAAGAGAGAAGTAGAGTCATTTTCTCATAGACTTCTATACAACCAGAGGAGTCGCCCCCTGGTGGACACTAGAGAGAATGCAGCTTTAACACATGAAGCATCAGATTCACTCGGCAGAACCAGAGGTTGCCGCCTGCTTTTGGCAAGTGATTTACACTTTTAATATCAATAAGCCACAGCTGATATAATCTGCTGTTGGAGACGTTACTCATTTTAACTCAAGACTCTGGCATAGTTTTGGCTAGATGTGGCTTTTCTTTATGTTTAATATGAGACTAATGCTGCGTTCACACCGGTCGCGTTTATTTTTTGACGCGCGTCGAGATTACATACAAAGTCTATGCACAGAGTGCATGAGACTGGTGTGCCGCGATTTTGCGATGGCGCGGCGTGTTGGACGCGTTATTGCGGCGCGGTGGACGCGGTGGACGCGTTGGACGCCGCAAAATCGCCAACGCGCGACTTGAAATTTTTCAATTTCTGCGACTTAATCGCGTGACGCTGTGGCGCGATAGCCCATCAGCGTTGAGTTGCTCCCCCTGTCATCACTGACTTCCTGCCGTTGTTGAATCAGGAAATAAATACTGTAGCCGTCTGTGTTCACCCAGAGCTCTACGATACCTCATATCAATAGAGACCGGACCAAACTGTGTATAAATGTGTGTGTAAACCATATGGTACAAACAATGACTAGACGCTGCCGTATATATGACGTTATTGAGTGCTGGTGGAGCTGCTACGATGTTAGCATAGCCTAGCACCGATCCATCAGAGCTCCATTGAGAAGACAAGTAGCCTACAAATCGGCATCATTACGTAGTTATTTCGGAGTCCCTTTTTGTCGGAGAAGACAAGTACAAATCTGCATCATTATGAAGTTATTTCGGAGTCCCTTTTTGTCGGTTTATTTTCCGTTAAATCACAGCCAAATCAGTTTATTTAGTATTCGTACAGCTGTAGTAAACAGCGACGTGTGGCTTGCTAGACACAGTGAATACAGCTCGATACAATCCACGGAGCTCCTCTGAACAATATTATGAACCAGACATGACGGCGTTTGGCATTCCGACGTTTGAGGGACTTCCACAACATGTACAAAGCAGCAATTGTCCTTATTCCTTTCATGGTTGATAGCGGAAAGAAATGGCGGCCAGGTGAACGGCTTCCAGGACGATAAACCACGCCCCCTCTCCGGCGCTACGAGATTTTGCGGCGTTTGGTGTGAACACGACCGGCGGCGCGTTGGACGTGATTTTGCAGTGCGTTGGACGCGATTTTGCAGTGCGGCAAAAAATCAACGCGACCGGTGTGAACGCAGCATAATACTCAGAGGTCCTGATGAATTGTTGCAGTGCTGGGTGATCATAAATGTGATCATGCAACGGAAGCTGCCTTTACGGGGAGAAACCCAGTATTGCAGAGGCCTGTGAGGGGGTGATTTCTTTATTTTTTACATTAACCCAATCACTTCTTGACCATGAATGATACGTGGCTCAATAGTGCAGTTTCCGGCTTCACAGTAGCATATAACGTGGGGACAAAGGCTTTACATCCCGTCCACTGTGAGTTTCTGATGCTACATGATAAGTATGTGATGGTGAAGAACAAGAGGCCCTGCTGATGTGAACAGGATCATGTTGAGTCCTGATTGAGAAACAGGAGAGCCTTTGTGTTGGCCATGAGGTGCAGGGACTGAAGAAGCATAGGTCATGTGAGTTGTCAGTGTTCATCACCTTGAATAGCATGGACATCATTGTTCCACTACCACAACATGTCAACATTTCGTGACAGAGTTCATGATTGGACACACCATTAGTGGTGAGCCCATCCGACCTATGGCATTGCCTTGCACTCATTAATGAACCTCATTATGTGGGTGCAAGAAAATAACACAGTGCACTGAGATCTTCTTAAATGAGGAACACATGCAAGGACCTACCACACCCACTCTTCAGCTCTTGATATATTTCAATGTCTCCCTCCACAATTGCATAACTTGGTGCTGAGTTTCAAGATTAAAAAATTCCCAGCCAAGAAATCAGGCAGCCGTGCCCTCATGACCACGACCCAGTGCTGCTCCTTGGACTGTATTTTGGGATTGAGATCGAAAAAGAATGGCGACCTTTACCCCAGAACTAGCTCATGAGAGTTTTGTAATCCAGAAGTCAGAAGATCTGAGTCATCATCCCTTCAACGCGAAGTGGGCAAGGCAAGTCCTGCTGTCCCATGGCATTGACAGTACAAGGCTCACAACAGACTTCCATCAAATCATTTTCTTCTCATAGCACAGACGCACACACAGTTAGTGTCAAGTGGCGTGTTACATTTTATGACATTATTATTTATGCATAAAGATCTCGCAATTGAACAAATTACTTTATTGCAATCAGCATGCCTTTTTATGAATCGACTTACAAAACACTTTCGATAGTTCAAGAACAAGCCCGATAATGTGGTTGTGAATCATTAATGCTGTACAAGACCAGAACAACACTATAAAGTGCTGCAAGAGTCACCTCATGTGTATTAAAGCTTACCGTTCCAATTATGTGCCTCATCAGCCCGTTTCACCCCCAACTCGTCAAATACGGCAGTTTGGTGAATGGGCCTACGTGCTGTACGTGGACATAGCCTGCCTAATTATTATCCACTTATTCTAATCCAAACTACGATGTTTTGTTGCCTTAACCTAAGCGAGTTGTTTCCTGTCTGTATCCTGGTGTATGCATGTGACGAGGGGAAATAGAGACACGACGAGCTGAGAGTGAGGACGTGTTGGCCTCTCACAGTATTGTAAGTCATTGTCAAAAACAAAAACACTTTACGTGGTTTATGGCGTCTATTATTGAAGATGGCACAGCTAATGCTACTGTGCACCTTTTGCATCAACATGTTCAAATACTCAATACTTACAACAAATGTAGTGGTTATGCTAATGATATTAACAACATAGAAGTTCAACAAGATGCATGGAAATTAGAAAGAAAAGGTTGTATCATATTGTCAAATTAATTCATGTAAATATATATATATAAAAACTCAGACACTTGTGTACACGGTTTTGCTTTTGGAGTTCATACTATATTTAACAACATCGATGGAAAGGAGACAGGAAGCATCATGAGGCCGGAACAATGAAAGCAGATTGGTGATCAAAGTGCTTGGTGATAGGATGGAGTAGATGGGCAACAGCTAATACCGGTAGTTTAGTTTTACAAACATTTCTCAGAAGGAGAACTGCTGTGGAGGCAGAAAACATCTCATTGGTTGAGTTAAATGTTGGAGGGTGGAGCCAAATAACACGAGCTATGTAGAAGTATTCATAGGCCACTTAAAAGGAAAACACAGGGTCAAACATTGATGATGGTTGCTAAATCTAGCCATGGTACATTACCTAAAAGACCAGCTAGTTAATCAGGTTATCTTAACTTAACACTAAGTGACAGCAAACGTGGCTGAAGGTAATACTGAAGGTAAATGCACATGTGTTACGCTACAGTACAGCTGGAAAACTGAAGTCGCAGCGGATCAGCATCAGGTGTTTCATTAATGCTTCTCTATCACTGGCTCATTCATCAGTTCCTTATTATCAGCTGACTTAAAATGTCGATCACATTCATGCAGATTATTACGGCCGTGCCATTATTATAGAATAGAATAGAATAGAATTTATACTATCTTTATCCGTTTAAGGGGGAAATTTTTCTCTGCATTTGACCCATCCCTGTATATAGGGAGCAGTGGGCTGCCAATGACCCTTTTCACTATTAAAGCCCAATCACACCTGTACGTGGCATGTCAAATCTTGTATTAGAGTCGTTCGGTAGGAGTAGTAGCTTAGTTCTGACATGTTACTTCAATACATCACTCAGGTGCCCAAATGTACATTAAAGAGTTATTGGATACAAAATCCACCGTTATGTGTTAGCATGATCTGCCGACTTTAAACTATCCTTGTATCTGTCTGTCTGCTGACATGTCATCAATGAACATGTAAAGAAGTCTCTATGCTTTGCTAAGACCTGCCTGATGAGCTTTAACTCAACCTGTGAGATTGTTTTCACTGATGGTTGTCCATTCTATTCTATGTACTGTAGAGTCACATCTGGAGGCATGATGGATGCTTGCTACACTGTGAGGTCAGGTGTTTGAATAGCGTGCATTGGGAGTGGAAGGCTTGTGTAGGTTCATCCTTTCCCCTGAGTCCAATATGGCTGCATCTTTGTATTTAGGTGTCACACTGGCAGGCCTACAGTGAGCTGCAGCACAAACTAGCTGAGCTCACTGGTCCACAAAGTTGACCTGATAAGTGAGCTGATGGCCATTGTCCCAGGCATACAGAACCTTCTCCTTGGGGTTGTAGTCAATCTGGGTGGTGAAGGAGTACTCATTGGTGAAGGGCAAGCGTGGGATGGCTTCAGTGTTGGTGTGGGTGTCGTAAGCAAAGTTCACCTCGCCTTCCTTTTGGTTGTACACATTGACGGCATACAAGACACCACAGATGATGAAGCAGTTTCCGTAGGAGTTCCGCTTGAGACCTGTCCTCCATGTTGTTTCCTTTTTCAATGACAGGTCTCCAGGATCCAGTTTACTGATGACGATCACCTCCTGCTGGTTGTAGTCGTAGTCCGTGGACGGGTAGATCACCCACAGGCCGCTTTCGTCCACTGCAAAGTCAATGTCCGAGTGGCCCCTCCATTTCCAGGGGGTGGTGTCCTCATAAACCACGTCATGCAGCAGTGTCCAGGCCGCCACATATCGCATCCTCAGATCGTACTTGATGATGTTCTTGGTGAAGGCTCTGTTGTAGTAGAAAGCTCCATTATAAACCACGTGGCCTGTGCCTATCCAGTTGTAAGGCAGTTTGAAGAGGTTGCTCCATCGTCCTATGATGAAAAGGAATATTACTTTAGCTTTAATTATTGTTATTTACCAATGAACACATTCTGTTGCACAAAACAGACCACTGCTTCACAAGTGATGCAACTGCTCATGTGGAAGTGTCTGTGATCAACAGTGGCCACAACATTGTTGTATTCACCTTATTCTGCCTACTTTTAATAGAGTGCAGCAGGAACGAGTCATACAACTTAAAACTCAGAAATAAGTTCTTATTTTTGCACTTCTGGTTCCCTCATTTCTAAGTCAATGTTTTTTTTTATAATAGGTTTTAGGTTAGATACGTGAAATAAGGTCTGTGGTTAACACGAGATTCAGATGTCAGTAAATACCCCACTCCAGAGTTTTGAAGCTTTTATGTGTCTTAAAAAAGGCGGCTGCTAACTAGTTGCTAAATGAGACGACTGGGCTTATTTGAAGCCTCCACCTATATAATATCAGAATGTTACAATATTACAGAGAACATAAAATGAATATGCACAAGATTTGACTTCGTAAAATATTATTGACGAGTCCGCCTTCAGCTTAGTTGTGGTGGTTAATGCTAGCTTTTTTACGCCTAATTACAATTGCCAATCATACAGGTGGTCATTAATTGTGACGATCTTGCTGAACAATATGTTTCAGTACCATACACGTTTATTTTCTGCAATAATCCAAAGTCCAATAGAAAAATGACATTGGCTTCTTGTTGAGGGACCAGGGCGATGTTAACTTCTGGCTTACAGCACGCTATAGTTCCCTTTTTCCCGCTAAACTGTCATGTCAACTTCCGGTACCTAGCTAGTCGAGTAGTCAGAATATTTCCACGTCACACTCAGCTTTATTGTCTTTATTTATTACATTGTCTTAAGAACAGATGAGAGAAATGGCACGGCTAAGAGGCTAAGATGAAGTCACTTGGGGAAGGTTGCCAGATTGCAGTAAGCTAGCGATGTTCAACTGCATGTGACCTAGCGCTAGTGAAATCTGTGCTTTGAATATATTTAATGATCAGTCAAGTGTCTACAGTTGAACATGCTTTACAATCGGCATTCCTTGCAGACATTTTTAAATAAAAGTGAAAGAAATGTCAGAACGTATACATTTCAACTGTTGACAGCTGTGAGGACTTGCCTCTAGCCAAGATTCAGCACACAATGTTAGCTACTGGAGGAGAATGGGAGTGAGCGACCGTGCCATGTCCCTAAACCTCCGACGTTGTGGCTCCAGTAACCGTTTACAATTAAGTTAATAATGATTGACTGATAATGAATGAATGTATTCAGAGCACGGATCTCACTAATAGCTAACAAGCAATTGATCTCCTTGTCACTTGACAAGAGTATTGCAGCAGAGCCATTAGTTGGGGTAACAGTGTTCCTGTCCATGAAATGGGAAGAGCACACACAGGTACGGAGGGAGGTACTTCAGGTTTGCCGTCTGCAGACATATCTTCAACTGCTCCTCATCTCTGGGAGGTGGATGTAGGTTGTAAAACACTCCAACCTCCTCACTTTATTTTATTTCTTAACATTGTTGTTGTGATTGCTCCGTCCTCTTCATCCGATTATTACGGCACCCCTAACTGAACATAATATTATTATACATTGTAGATTTCCTTGATCGTCTTTGGAAAGCTAGCTCCCTCTCAGTCGGGAGTGTAATGATATAAAGAACGCGATGGAGTCACTCTTGTGGTCGTGAAAAATGAGGTAGATGGGTCGATTAATAAATCCTGTACTGCTGCATGATGCTCATCCACACTGTCTTTCATGCATGTAGCGTGCTATTTGTGTAGAAAGATGATGTCTCTTTATTTAATCCTACCTGCAATGCCAACTTTTATGTCTGATACTACTGTACTGTGTTTATTGGTATGCACCAATCACAAAGCCAAGTTCCTTGTATGTGCAACGTACTTGCCAATAAAGAGTTTCTGATTCTGAAAGCTCTGATTGGTCGGCCATTTGTCTAACTGTGGGATACAGCCATCGATGCGACAACACAAGAATAATTTGAATAAGTGAACACATCGATATGCGATGCGATTAAGAGGACTGGAACCAAGCTATGACATAACAACTTACTTCAGACATGACACTCTTAAGACTGAATGAAGATTTTGGTTTTGACCAGATCGCTTCATGTGACAGTGACAGTTTGTTCATAGTACAAACTGGACTATAGGTGTCGTTTTCTAATCACATCCTATCTGCTATCCTAACCTTCCAACCTCAGGAGGTCTGATTTAGATAATGATAATAAATGGAAAGCCCAGTGAAGGACAAAAACAACGTGCAGTAGATCCCCCCACGCCACCCCACCCCCATCCATAAGGCCAACCCACACTCTTAATCCCTCTCCACTGTGCCCAGTTCAAAGGAAAGGCCAGAGCACATGTCAGGGAACAGCAGGCATCGCCTCCACTCCAAATACCTCGTCAACCGCACACAGCTGTGAGCTCACCGGACTGCAGGACGCCTCGCATGTAAGTGCATTTAGGGAGCCCATTGTCCAAACACATCTAGATCAACAAGCCAAGTCCCACGAGGGGAGATCATCTTAACTCTCCCACAGAGTGTAATCCAATTCCTCAGTTGATTTGGATGTGGGAGAAGTTGATTTTCCCACCCACTGGAGCCATGAAACAACTAGGATCTACATTCCAGAGATCTCACCAGTCTCACAGAGCTCATTGGACAATCAACATGAATCAATGTCATCATGTTAAAAAGCACTATATATTCTAACAAGGTGATAGTCTAGTTAGTCAATGTGTTGGGACGATAATGATGTTTAAATTAGATGATGAAAAAGATGTAAAAGTCAAGATATAAAAAACACTAATATAGTTGCTAACTAGTGGTGTCACGGATCATGGATCGATCCGTGATCCGTTCGGATCAGCCCTCACGGTTCGGATCAGCCCTCACGGTTCGGATCACAATTCACAATTGTGAACCGCGGATCAATCGAGTATTTTTTTTTTTTTTTTACAGCGTAATCATCATGTGTAATAAAGTTCTACTGCTGCTGTTCCTTTTCAAGTAACAAGTCCCCGAATATCAATGCAGAGTGTCAGTGAACACATATACAGCAGTAGTGTGTTCACGTGAACGGAGCAGCTTAGAAGCATTTAACGGTGAAGTCATGGCGAGCGGAGGAACATGAGAAGCCGCGGCGTCATTTAAGTCGCAAGTTTGGGGACATTTTGTCTTCTCTGTAACGTATAATGACGGATGAGGGTGGTGGACAAAGCGTTACGGTATGTAGGCGTTATTTAAAGAGAGAGACACACGACAACGGCAAAGCATCGGCATGTCCACACATATGAAGAGCCACCATCCCGTCTGTCAGCGACGGGGACACTCCGGTGTAGAAAACAAAGGATTTCTAAATCTGGTTAAAATGCTTGAGCCACGCTACGAAGTCCACTCACGCACCCACTTCAGTGTGAAGCTGTTCCAGGCGTCTATGAGAAGGAAAAGACTGTAGAGACCGCTTTCACCACGGCGGAGTGATTCTTAGTCCGGTGCTGTAGACACGCCCCCTCTGTGAGCGTCACACACACACACCTGGTTCAGGTGCTGACAGAAGTATCAGAGTGAAGCTAGACAGGCCCAATAATATTCCAGTCACCACAGAAAGGTCGACCCTCTCCCCAGACAATGGAGATATTCTCATCTTTTTGAAAATAATGTCACAGTAATGGTAAACATTATTGTGTATTTGAATGGCATAACCTGACAGGAAGTAAACATAGACCCAAGTTGTTGCCGAGCAGTTCAGTTCAGTGTAAACAGTGGAAGCTAGCTCACTGGCTGTTTCTTTCTTTCAATATTGATGAAAGGACGAGGATATCAGAATTGAGTATTCTTGAATGTTTTATTTTTATTTATTTATTTCATTTTGTTTCAAATTGGACATCTTCAATATTTTTGTTTTCATGTAAGATTATAGCCCAAAGTTCTTTGCTTTAAGTGTTGAAGTTCTTTAATTAATAAATGGAAAGTTATATTTGTCTCCTCCCCTTTTCTTTGTTGATCCGAAAAATGATCCGTGATCCGTGACTCCTGAACCGTGATCCGAACCGAACCGTGAGGTTTGTGATCCGTGACACCCCTATTGCTAACCCACCAAAAAAAATCACAAAACATGTTTAAATGATCATAATGGAATATTCTAAATATTCAATATTATATTTAATACAAACATATTGGTGTTAAACAACTTATATTGCTTCAACTATCATTATGGCATTTCAAACCTTAACCTTCTTAGCCCTACATCATGGAACAGCTAAACCAGAGCTAGATTCATGTCGTGTCACTTTATCAACACAGGCTTTCAGTAAGTCTCCAGTTTAGGACAGATATAGTTGTGTTTGATTGGACAGCAAATGTTCCATTACTTAGTCATTGCCTAAGGGTGTTGTTCAAAGTGGATTAGATGGGGTTTCACACAGTGTTTGTTCAGTATTATGAGTTCAAATGAATCTACACATCTTATTCTAGTTGTCCCACCAGGTCTCTGTAAAGGATAGTAAATAGGATGTGAATGTAGACCGCAAATGCCCATGCAGCCCTCCTCGTGGCTACTTTAATGAGGAAAGGTTAATATGCGCTTCAGACTATAAAGGTTCATGGTTGTGCGCTGAGGGGCTACAGCGTAGCTAGGTGCATACGTGGGTACTCTGCTCCTCCTCTGCTTCTGTAGTCTCAGGCTGCAATGCTCTTGGATTTAAAAACATTTGTGTTGTGCTAAAACCCTGGTTTTACAAATGAGAAAGAGTCCGGACTGATGCCTTATGCTGTGTCTCAAGCAGGATCCACTGAATAAAGCGATTCCACCCAACCGAGTTTATAGTTGGCTGTGATTGGGACCTTCAGGCCTACGTCATTGAGCATGCTCAGCCACCTCCTCTAGTACCAATCCAGCCGATGAACTCGAGTTGGTACTAATGCTATATACTGCTCGATCTCAGTAAATACCTATATAGCTCACACATATTACTACTGATTAGTGGTGTCACGGATCACGGATCGATCCGTGATCCGTTCGGCTCAGCCCTCACGGTTCGGCTCACCCGTGAACCGCGGATCAATCGAGTATTTTTATTTTTTTTTTTTTTACAGCGTAATCATCATAGTGTGTAATAAAGTTATACTGTTGCTGTTCCTTTTCAAGTAACAAGTCCCCGAATATCAATGCAGAGTGTCAGTGAACAGATATACAGCAGTAGTGTGTTCACGTGAACGGAGCAGCTTAGAAGCATTTAACGGTGAAGTCATGGCGAGCGGAGGAACGTCAGAAGCCGCGGCGTCATTTAAGTCGCAAGTTTGGGAACATTTTGTCTTAACCTGTAACGTATAATGACGGATGAGGGTGGTGGACAAAGCGTTACGGTATGTAGGCGTTATTTAAAGAGAGACACGACTACGGCAAAGCATCGGCATGTCCACACATGAAGAGCCACCATCCCGTCTCTCAGCGACGGGGACACTCCGGTGTAGAAAACAAAGGATTTCTAAATCTGGTTAAAATGCTTGAGCCACGCTACGAAGTCCACTCACGCACCCACTTCAGTATGAAGCTGTTCCAGGCCTCTATGAGAAGGAAAAGACCGTGACCGCTTTCACCACGGCAGAGTGGAGATTCATAGTCCGGCGCTGCAGACACGCCCCCTCTGTGAGAGTCACACACACACACCTGGTTCAGGTGCTGACAGAAGTATCAGAGTGAAGCTAGACAGGCCCAATAATATTCCAGTCACCACAGAAAGGTCGACCCTCTCCCCAGACAATGGAGATATTCTCATCTTTGTGAAAGTAATGTCACAGTAATGTAACATTATTGTGTATTTGAATGGCATAACCTGACAGGAAGTAAACACAGACCCAAGTTGTTGCCGAGCAGTTCAGTTCAGTGTAAACAGTGGAAGCTAGCTCACTGGCTGTTTCTTTCTTTCAATATTGATGAAAGGACGAGGATATCAACATAACTCATGTTGCACTTAAACAGAATTCTTGAATGTATTATTTTTATTTATTTATTTCAAATTGGACATCTTCAATATTTTTGTTTTCATGTAAGACTATAGCCCAAAGTTCTTTGCTTTAAGTGTTCTTGAAGTTCTTTAATTAATAAATGGAAAGCAAAGTTATATTTGTCTCCTCCCCTTTTCTTTGTTGATCCGAAAAATGATCCGAACCGTGACTCCTGAACCGTGATCCGAAACGAACCGTGAGGTTTGTGATCCGTGACACCCCTACTACTGATAGTAATATGGCAAACCGCAGCAATTAACGTCTGGCGGAATTAAAAAATGAATGAGTTACCGAATACTCTGTCATATCGAGGCTATACAACCTCACAAAGGTCTGTGTGTGGTGGTACATGGTATGTAACCTCTGGTCCTCCTTTGACTGAAAAGGTGAAGGGCCAAAAGCAGACAGGTATACGACAGTAGACTTGAATCTGGCTGTGATAACCATAGACTGAAAAGCCGGTTTAGAACGCAGAGTCAAACCAGACTTATCTGTGGTGGGAGTCCTGTTAATCCCTGGGAACACAAATATGGATTATGGTGGGCAAATGGGGCATTGTAAAAAGACCTATTTTAAGCACACCTTGCTTGAAGTTGTCCAGGTTGCGAAACTCCACCAAGTTGTTGCCATAGTAATAGTTGGTGACATAGATCTTGGAGTCTTTAGCCAGGGGATCCTTCATCCAGGCTCCCTCGTTGCGCCCATAGCTGTGCTGCTTCTCTGGCTGGTCAATGGATGCTAGAGTCCCTTCACAGTTCAGGATCTTCCCTGGAAGAAACGAGCAGAACATTCAACATGAACGCATGGGAGAGAATTACTTCCATTACCATGGGCTGAAATTGATTTCACGCTCATATATTTCTTGGCAGAGTGATCCTACAGGCTTTTCTGCTGCTGAATGGCCCTCTGTCACTGCAGTCACAGCCTGCAACACAATACTGAGCTTAGGCTACAGCCACACTACCACGTTGGTGTTTAATTAATACGCATATCTTGTGCTACGTTTACGCCTAGCGTCCAAACTCTCTCCAGTACGACAGGGATGTTAGCCACCCTGCAGAGCTACGAGTGTGAGAGCAGCAACAAAACCGAGGAAACGAGGGAGAAATGTGTGTTGATCAAATTTCTTGATCCATAACCTAAACTTTGATTGGAAAGTATTGATTTTTAAGGTAATTGAATGTGTATCTGAGTGGGATAGAGCAAGACCTGCAGCGACCTGCAATTCACAGAATGTGTCAGTTTGAGTGCGTGTGTGTAGGACGCTTCATTATCAAGCGCAACCTTTTATTACTGAAGAGTACAATAATACTCTGTTGTATCTTCTGTAAATAGGCAACCAATCTACTTCCTGTTAACAGTGTACGTGAAACGTCATGTGATATCCATCTTCAGGCATGTTAGTATGGACTAAAGAATAATTTTAAAACGGTACTGGACGAGGATCCTTTTTGTTTGAAAACCCCATTTGAAAAGGAAAACACATTAGTGTGGATGGAGCCTTAATCACAGAGGGGCATTTAGCACATACCTGCCCTGTGGAGAGTGGGCCGACTGTTGTTGTTGGAGTTGTCCAGCATCAGCAAAATGGTCGGAGCTGGTCTATCCGATGCTGGTGTATTTTGTGTCATGGGAGTGGATAATGTGGTCGTGGTGCTAGTTGAGGTGGCTGTGGTCGTGATGGTGGTAGTGGTGGGAACAGCAGTGGTGGTAGTGGGTTCAGCCACGGTGGCCTCCATGGTTTCCAGGACCATTTCAGCTCCTCCATCCTCTGACTGGTTTTCCGTGATGTGATGGACTGTGTACGTTCTGACGTGGTCTGGGGGGAGGAGGAGGAGGGGGGGCAAGGGGATAGATAGAGGAGAAATCTAAGATTATACGTTTGATTTCATTCAAAATACACCAGATGGCCTTTGTCAGTTTGACAGATGGATCTTTTCCTAAACCTAACCAAGTAGTGTTGTTGATTGAGGAAACCTAAAAGCTAAGTAAACCTATATTGGAAGTTTATTTTGAAAATAAACTGTATGCATATAACAAAACTTTACAGTCCCTGCATCCAAAACGGATACTAGAGGGGTACCCTAGACGTCATAGTTGATATATTGATACAGAATACTGAGGCCTCATTTTGCTTCACAGATATGGGAGTGAGATGCTTCAGAATGTTCTTACAGCTGCAACCCAACATGATTGCATTATATTTAAGGTTTAAGGTTTGGAAAGTGGAAAGTTCTCAGGATGTTTGAAATGAAATGTTTGTCAGCAACGTTATATCTCTGCAAGTAATGTTAGCTAATGTAACAGTTCTTCAAAGGAAAGAAGTTACAGATTTATACACTAAATGCTATAATCCCCCTGAAAAGTAGCAACAAAGCTGCTGGGACATGCTATTAAGAGGTCCCGTGAGCATCAACCGTGATTTCAACATTAATATCTGTTTGAAAACTGGGTCATATTCGGTCTGACCTCTTTTTGACCTCATTTCAGCTAAAATGCAGTTACAACATCAATGCGTCACAAAACACCACTTTGTTTGACAATGTTGATTATTTGCTCAGTTGACAGAGAGACGATATTGATTTCCGTAAATGTTATTCTCCAGAGTCACTGGTTGGCGAAATGTGGCCTACATGAAGACATAAGCTAGTAGCAGTAGCATGTTAGCTTGTAGCATATTAGCTTGTAGCATACTGTAGCGTGGACAGCAAACATAAACAAGCTGCCAGACTATTTTCACCGTATGTGTGCGTGTAACGTGTCTTTCTGTCTTGCTAATGCAGGAGGCTTCATGAGCTGTCGCTGTAGCCTAATGTTATACAAGTTATATTTTTCGGAAATTTCGAATCTCAAATACACAGAAAATGAGTGTGGCTGTATACAGTTTGGATGGAAGGGAGTAGATACAACAAAGTAATGCACAGATAAGAGGGCACAGCAACAACGTAGAGTATGATACTATTTAATATAGAGGTGTTTATCCATGTGAATGCAAAATTGCAATTACAGAAATTGCAGTTATGCTCAAAGATATATGAAACCCTCGATGGACATTCATCCTTTCCTGATATAATATTTATTTTTGATACTTTTCACAGATGTCCACTATCTGAAACCGGCTCCTGGATGGTTTTGACAAAAACATTTGAGGAAGGAAAAGGAGATTTTATTATGATTCGCAACCAAAAAGTTAATTTTCTATTTCATTGTAATTGTATTTAAAGAGCATTGTTCATGTTGTATCTAAATTGCAGGTCAATAAATACAAAGGAGTTGTAGCCTGTGTCACATGGTTTTCTTTGGCCTGTAAGTGTACACTGTTGATGTGTTAGAATGACGACCTTTGAAAAGGTGTTTAAAAAACAGTTATGGTGAAAAGATGTTCAAAACTGGGTAAAGCTTGAAAGTTTCTCACCAACTATTTCAAGACATTGATTAAATATTCACAGTTAGACCATCATTAAGTCTAAGTGTGAACGTTAAATCAACGTCACCAAATAGTCGGTGAAAAGTTTTTCATTTTTGATTTCAGCGGTGACCATAGATATTTCTTTACATGTCTTTATAGTATACAATTGCTCACCGGGGTTAATCACACTGACTCAGTGTCCCTGATGGTGTCACCACCGTTAGAAACGCTTGGAATGAAACTAAGTGTCATTTGTTTAATCAAAAAGCCATATTGGTCAAACACCTTTCTTCTCTGTTTTCTGTTTGAGGCTTCTATAGTCACTTGTGGTCTGCTGTAGAAAGAGACAGCAGGCTTAATCAAATGCAATGTGAGCAGAGGGAAGGTCTGCTCTCCTCATGGGCTTCAGACTCTGATGTCCTGTGCTGCCAGACAGATGTGAATAGATCACCGCAGTGCATCTCACTGAACACGTGGACCTGATGACGCGAGTAGAAACTATTCTCTGAGACTCTTTTTACAATTAACAAGAGCCATTAAGTCTTTTATGATAATCAAGGAGTATTGAATTATACCTGTAGTTAAATGCAACACTCATTGTCAAACCAAACTAAAGGAACAAATCTGTTCAAACCGTAGTATCTCTGGTTGAGTCTGGCTCTGTGTGGAGACTACATGATAAAAGAGATCCGATAGATGTTATCCATCTGTAATGAGACGGGATGCACGTTGCACTTCTTTCGTTACCTTCTCATTGGACCGATCAAAGACCCCTTTAGCATGTTGCTACGATGAGGAAGATATTTAAGTTGTTTTTAAAGGACCATGCTAGTTTGCACACTATAGTTCAAATGTCCAATCCTTTGTGCTTGACATTACTGCTAACTACAGTCCAAACAACATCGTAGTCTTTTAGGGTTGAAAAGGAACAGAGGAACATGGTACTTGCTGTTATCATTGTCAAAGCTGCATTCTAATTGTATGGTAATGCAGCGCATACTTTTCAAATCAATCCGCACACCTCTCATCAGAGTTGTTCTGATGCCAAAACCAGTATCAGAAATGCCTCTTATTCATCTTAAAATGTTGGATTGGATATCCGTGAGTATAGTAGTCGATGCACCGATCTGATATCGCATCATCTTTTCATTTATCAGTTAATGTATGCTACACAGGAACAACAACAGTGTGTCACACACTGCCTGATCCGTACGTCCTGCCAGATCGGTCCTGAGCATGTGCAACACTCAACAGAGATGAAAAAGAAGCAATACGACTAACTCTTCAGCTACTTCCATCGGCAGGAAGAATGATCGCTGCTTCCACAATGGTTTTTAACGCACTGGTAACAGATTGTATCGGCCAATACGCAAGTTCAGATATCGGAATTGGTATGGGGAAGGAAAAAATGGTTTTGGATGCATAAAAAGTTCCTGCATCCTG
This sequence comes from Lycodopsis pacificus, assembly GCA_028022725.1. Taxonomy (NCBI): domain Eukaryota; kingdom Metazoa; phylum Chordata; class Actinopteri; order Perciformes; family Zoarcidae; genus Lycodopsis; species Lycodopsis pacificus. The sequence goes on from CM051692.1 coordinate 2,600,084, forward strand.
CTCTTTGCCAGATTATGGAAATGCAGCCGACTGGTTTCAGTGATGTGACGAGGCTGGCTGGGCCGGCGGAGGTTCAGATGGGTGGCAGAATAGTCCGACAGCATGATGTGCGTGTGCCCTGTGAAACGCAGCATACCTATTCACTCAACTAGATTTAAGGAGGATTGGACGAAGTCAGAAAATGTTTTCTCTGCATCGGTGAGAGTCCCCGCACATTGTTGTCAGGAGTGGAGCTGAGGCATGTCATGGACATGGCAGCGCTCCATTGAGACAGCATTCCATCAGCTGCATCTATTTTGTCAATAAGAGATTTGGATTTCCTGCCTGCTGAAAGCGCACCAGCAATCCAATCCTGCTCTGACGATGTCGGCTTTGCTTAAAACAACAGTGAAATAAATCTTGTATTGAGGGGATCTTGTTTGCCACGCAGCGATGGATTCTGTTTTATTGGCTTTTATTTAGCGGCAAATTTGCAACACGATTAGAGCCTTATCTGACACTTGTGTAAAACAACATTGTAAGGAATATTGTCCTCAAGTGGAAACTAAATCCAGATAATAAAGATCTACACTCTGGTTCAATGACTCCGCTGGCTGCTGGCTGATCCTCATCCATTGAAGTGTCATGAGGGGTTAGATTAGACTGCTGAAGAAACAAGTTTGGATAATTTTCAACACCCGCAGTGGATCGCTCACAGATGATCGCACACAGATGGGAGTGCAGACTCAGCTAAAGTACGAGCTCAGTGTTTGCTTTAGCTCAGAGTGCGTGACGCTCTATGAACACACCACTCCAGTATACAGCGTCCCAGCCAAGCTGAGAACACTCACCTCCTCTGTGCTCATCCTCGTCGGTCTTGGCAGCCTTGTAGTATGTGATGCCCCTCACCACGCCGGGCTGGTGGCCAACCACCTTGGCTTTGGCTGTCGGGTCAGGCTTGGCCGGCTTTCCAGGCTTAATGACCTCCTTCTTGGGCTTTACGACCTTTTCTTTGGGCGCTTTGGGCGAGAGTTTGGCTGCAGGGGTCTTTTTGTTGGGTACTTTTACAGTCTCTTTTGTTTTCTCACCATTGGTGTCCTGTAAACATGACACTCTGGTTATGTCAGGACACTTGGTAATATTGGCATTACAAGTAGTGCTAATAATGTTACCAGTATTATTATTACTAGTACTGCTGCTGATAATATTACTACTGTACCAAATGCATCTCTGTTGCATCTGAACTAACAGAACTCGTCAACTCGTCAAATACGGACGCTTGGTCAGTGTCCCTCGGCGTCTGATACCGACGCAGTGAGCCACAATGTAGTGTCTGCATGAGACACAGCAGCCCATGTAAAGCTATCCTCGACATTATCAGTCAGAGCAACTGATGTATACTGTATATATTGTGATGTCATGAGAGGGAGGGTCATCAACGGGAGATACATCCCCTCCCGGTGGTTGCAGCAAGGACTACAGCCCATCATGGCAGCTGGGTAAAAACTACAATTCCCATAGTCAGCAGGGCAGCCGGGGCCAAGGCGGCGGCCCAGCTGAAAGAGAGGGGACTGATTACCCGAGGGGGAAGGAAATGTTTGGAGAGAGGAGGAGGACAGGAGCACACGAGGAGGAAGAGAGTTTTAGTTTACGTTAAAGACAACGAACCCGAAGTACAGGAAGATACTTATTTTTACCGTTTGTTTAAAGATGCTAAATATAGTATTTTGAGTTAGAACACAACTGCTTGTTGTCTTCATTTATGCACCCACGCCTCACAAGCTGATCCCGGCCTCTCAAGACATCACAATATGTATATGTATATATGTATATATACAGTATACATATATACTGTATATATATACTGTATATATATATACCTGTTGGTATACAGCGTTGGTATTTGACGAGTTTGGAGTGAGAACATGTTAAATGTGTCTAAATGTTCCTTTAATTGCTAAAGTTGTGATTACAACTTTCAAAAAAAAGATATTACCGGCAAAATATGTTTACAAAAAGCTAAGACTGTAACTGTGACTGTAATAGTTGACACCCTCTACACAGAGACATGTCTGAGATACTTGATTACTATAGCACTGCTTGTAATGTACTGCGAATCTTACAACTACTAATGCTAATGGTACAACTCGTAGTGATACTACGAGAAGTACTACAATGTCATAGTTGCTCTTATGCTTCCATACGTATACAACATTTCTTGGAACCTGTGCTTTTCTCTCAGAAGAGTCTTTCTGCAGCAGCTGCTGGCTGAGGCTGGAGATCTCCTTCTTGATGCTCATCATAACGTTGGAGTAGTTCTCATATCTCTTGAACTGGTTGGTGAGGCTCGTCATGCTGTCTCGAACAAAGTCATTCTCTCGCGTAAGGTTCGTCTTGATTGTCTGCAAGATAACGTCATTATTTACATAAATCATGACCCATTTAATACGCTCGTAGTTCAATCACGTGTCTCAGAGCAACCCTTTGATTATAAGGATGCACTGATACTCAAATGTCTTTGTCGGGTATCGGTGACAATTGGGCTGAACTATTTCATTCAGTTCTATGTTTATATACTATAATAATAATATAATATTGTATACTGGGATTTTAATTCCTGTTCTGACCAATCGATTGCTTGACTTTGAAGATTTCATGCCAAGTTGCTTCTGTTATTTTAATGATAAATAACAATTTGATACATGTATCTCTATGTATTTACCTCATACTTTGTTTTGCAAAGTTAATAAAGCAATGTTTAAGTCAAGCCTGATGACTATAAAAGAATGATGCCAGTCACTTCAACACACTGAAGCATACCGCTTATGAATCAAACGTTATCTGATCAGAACATAAAGCATAAAGCACGGGTATCGGGTATGAAAAGGTCGAATCAGAATTATAGTGATATGAGGAGATGCACGAGTTTGGGTGTTGGCCTACCTCTTCCAGAGAGTTCATTTGAGACATGACTTTGTTGATGTAGGAGTGGACCTTCATTAGATCCATGCTGTACAGTGTTCCCTCCAGGAGGTCCACCATAGATTGAAGCTGGTCATTCATGCCATAAAAGGAGAAGAACGAGCATTACTCATCATCTCCTGAACACAGACCTGACAGCTTTATGTGCCTCTGTTCAACTGCAGGAATAGTTTTATGAGCCCTCCAGAAACATTTCTCTGATCACCACTGTTGACGTCCACACTGCTTGCTCTCAGTCTGTGCTTCATTCAGAGTCCGTCTGAATGATTTTAGACCTTTCCTTTCCAATGTAATCCTTTCCTTCAGATATGTATCGGCTTAGCGTGAAGTTTAAAGTGGAGTCGGACATCTGGAAGTGCCTTTTGTTCCATATGGTACATAGCGTGCTTTGAAAGTGTGCTGCAGGTATGTGCAGAGGTGTGCAGACGTTCGATGACATACAACTGCAGCCGGGTCACACAGAGTTGAAGAATGAGCTTCTGAAGTGGAGGGATGTTTCCTTTCATTGATTGCTTTTCTTTTAGTTCTATTTTACAAGCACTCTGAGTGAAACATGTCAGGTTCTCAGTTCATTTAGCTTATTTTTACGTTACATTCTATGTATTTATCTCTAATCTTATCATGAATTATTATATTCAGTTCAAAACTGATATGGAGGTATGGAAGTGGACTCATTGTTTTCTATGTGGCTCGATCTGATGATTGCAACATTGTGGGGTTGCAGCTATAAATTATTTTCATAATTTTTATAATTTGTTGATCAATGACATGTCAGAATACACAATCACAATTTCTGATGTCTTCAAATGACTGTCCGACCAACTAAATACACGAGATGTACTTTACGGTCACAAGACAAAGACAACCTTGAGTCGTTGGAACCAACAGATGTTTGTCATTCGTGCTTTAATGCATTATAACGACACTTATTACAGTCATTTTATTATATTTATTATACTCATATTATAGTTGTGTTATAATTCCTTTTAGTTATAGTTATAGCACTCATAAATATTCATAAGATTTCATCACAATAATCACAACACATTATGAAGCATTTTATAATAACGTATAAGGTTAATTACTCATAGTGTATTATAATGTACAAATTCATTTACAGCACTTTATGTGCTGTTGCAATGATTTCAACTGACAATGAAACTTGTTTGACTCCTATTTGCCAAATGTGTTTAAAGTAACAAACTATGCAAATGTATAAAGGATGGAATTGTGTAATTTTTGTTTAAACAACAACTGATCCATGAGTATCCTTTGAAAACTCAAGACCGCCGAATCCGGCCCGCCACGTCATTTGATGTGGTCCGCGAGAGCTTGAAAGGCAAATGATTGTCTTAAAATGAAAGTCTACGCTGCTTCACAGTGTACAGTAAACAATAAACTACATCGAGCACGACGTATGTCCATTGTGTGACGGCATCCTGCCCCTAGACAGCAGTTCTTCCATATTGATGTTTAACTAAAGCGGTTTTCCAACAAGTGGTTGAGTTGAAAAAGATCAACAAATAATCCCAAAATGTCCAAGAAGAGAAAAACTGATGCAGAGGGAAGGCTGTTTAATGAAAGATTCACGTCTGCACCAAGAAAAACACAGCATGCAGACTGCAATCACAGCAGAATGTATTTACAAACGTCACAGCCCACAATGCTGTGAAAGCGTTATTGTGGCTGAAGAAATCGCCCGAGCTTCCAGGTGTTTTTCAGAGGGTGCATTGAAGCAGTGCAAGCTAAAGGTGTGTGAGCAGGTGAGCTCCGACCAGATACAGACTTTTAAAAATATCTGTTTGTCAAGAAACACCATCGCAGACCGAGTTCAGGAACTAGCAGCAATCTGACAACACAGCTAGCTAAGAGACGAGCAGTTACTCGTCTTCTTCATCAGCTGTTGATGAAAGCACAGACAACACGGATACATCATCTATCAGTGTTTATAAGAGGCTGAAGGCAGACCTGACTGTCAGTGAGGAGCTGGTGGATGTAGCTGCCATGCACGGGAGACAACGGGGAGGGTCGACACAAATAGCTTCAAACTAAGTTCATGTAATAACTTGTGTTTGATGATATCTGTCTTTGTCATTTTCTTTAAAAGTTTGATGTTTGATAGAGTAATGTGGGTTTATTAACCCTCAATTGCTTACATATATTTTTACATTTATATAACTGCATGTACAATATTTTACACTTGAATAAACAACAATCAAATGCAGAGACAGTTATTTACCAATATGTTAGGAGTAGTTACATTTATACAGTCTTACAGTACAACCGGCCCTTTGATGCTGATGTGGCCCGGGGTGAAGATGAGTGTGACACCCCTGCTCTGAAAGATGCTATGACCACATAAATATTCATCTCCTCACCTTCAGTAGCTCGGGGGCCTGTTTCTTCAGCTTCTCCATCTTCCACTCATTCTCACAGGGGTTCAGGGAGGACGGCGGGGCCGTGCATGAGCACTTGCAGTCGGACCCAGAGCTGACTGTCTCCACCGTGTAGAAGTCCTCCACGCGTACGCTCCCGGTCCGCAGACGCAGGCAAGCATCCTTGGTCAGAGGGCGCATGATGCACTTACAGCGGCAGTCTGAGCCCTCTGACGTCATCCGGACTGGCTCAGTATCCCCAAAGATCTGGAAGACAGAATGTGAATTGTCCCATTTTCAAATCCAAAGGAACATTTATTTTGAGTCTTTTTTTGAGTTGTTTCACTATAATCTTACTTTCATTTTTGCACATAAGGAAAAGTCTCTTTATTGTTGTACTATTCAGGGCTGAGAGAGAATGTAACACATCAGACTCTGATATCAATGACATGGATGTGTTTACCCAAACCCATGAAATGTCATCTATTCCATTAGTCTAACCCCTGTTGGACTTCCATGGGATATGAATCCATCTTTTATTACAGGGAAACAAAAGAAAGGGAAGGAAAGTGATCTTGAAAAATAGCCACAAGCTTCCCCTACTTTGAATGTCAGCAGGTGTGACTCAACTGAAAGCCTCAGAGACAAACATAACTCCAGAAGACGACAGAGCTCTGGCAGGCTTTCTTAATAAACAGGATGCACTGCATGGCAGCCTGGGCTGACATTCCACACGTACCCTGCATGAAACAATGGCAAGCTAGCATACAGTGGAGATAGCTTTCATACAGAGAAATGAAGTGCAGATTTACAGCATATTTGCCCATGTTCATAGGTAGGAGGTAGTACTCTCACAATATGAATGCAAGAAAATGGAATCAACATTTCTCACCATCTTCTGACATTTTACAGACTTTTTCACAAAGTCTTTACAAATGTTAGATGTGATCTCAAGGTGTAAAGATAGCATTCCACTTTGAAGGGAATTCCACGAGTCGTGATACGTGTTTTAGCATTGTTTAGCAGGACAGCAGCAGGCTGAAGGTAAGTTAGGGGGGTGGAAGAGGTGGAGGTGTTGGGGGCTCATTAGTGAAAGAATGCAGGCTGAGTGATGGGGGGGGGGCTTTCCTTTTCATTACTGCAGACATACTGGGAGGGGGTCTCATACGGGGCAGGACTCCTGTGTGCAGAGCCGGGCCAACCTTGACCCATGTCAAGCGAAAAGGCAGCAGGTTGACAAATCTTACAGCCACATGAAAACAGAGTGGATTAGCAGATTAAACTTCTTCAGCAGAGGCTCTTCCTACGGCCCTGCTGAGCTGCATTGGTTAACCCAAGCAAAACTCAACTGCTGCGTAGCAACATCCGCTTAAACTGCTTTAAGTTGGAGAAGTCAGAGGAATTCCAGCCAGCTTTACTTTGGTACTTCATGGTTTGTCGAGTCAAGGACTGAATCATTACCTGGCGGGCTCTGCTGCATCTTATCGTGAAACGTTTGAATCATCATGCCATCAGTTGTCTCCTCCTCCTGTCACATCACGTGTGCTGGTTTGACTAACTGACCGTCCAGCATCTCATGCCAAGCTGACCTACCAGCATGAGAACGGGCAACACAATTAAGAGCTCTAGTAATTAAGAGCACAGAGTATCTAATGCATGCTTACAGCTCGGAGTCTTTGGCTTTGACCTCTCAAGTGCAGTCAAGTTTCAGGTCACAAAGAACACGGCTCAAACGTGAACTTATGTCTGCACAATGGGAAGAAAGGCGCTCTATTAGATCAGTGCTGCAGCCTGTAACAGCTAACTCTCCCTGACAGTGATGAAGTGAAGCCCCATTGTGCTCAAGTTTGCTAAAAACACAAGATGTGTTCCACAATGGCTGCATTAGTTAGTTAAAGTCATTGGCTCTCAGGCAACATTGTGGTGTTCTTATTTTAACGTTCTCTTCCTTTTTTTGGGTTCATACTAGTGAGCCACGTGATGGCTATGACAAGAGGTCAAAACATTTAACAAGCTCATATTGATTTTGTAGAACAGCATCAAGAGCCAAGTTAAGTTCATGGTGATATCTTTAGGCTCTATGAACACACATTTAGAATTATATTAGCCTAAACGTCAAACATAATGTCAACCTAATTGTGAAGTCAATCGTGTTCAAACCTAATAGAATATTCAAAACACGAGACAATTGGTGAAAGTTGCCCTGAATCACTCCGGCCTCTGAAGAGTGAATCTGTCCATATGAGCGGTTCTAGCATAAGGCTCAGTGTGGGTACCACTGTATCTGCAGCCTTGGGACAACGGTATGGTGAGAAAGGCAAGCGGCGCAGGTATCCTGTTCCATAAGTGCTGTTATGACCTGCAGACCCCCCCGCCCCCTACTCTTTGCTTTTTAAAATGATGTTCCCATAAATGCACAAGAAGGCTGCTCTAATCAGTCTTAAGCCCATTAAAGGACGGACTGTCCCTTTAAAACCCACATCATCTCCTGTCAAGGTTACTCAGGACCAAAGCCGGGGTCCACATTCCAGTGCAAAGAGTCTGCCGGATATTTAATCGAATTAGCCGCGCATACGATAAACAGTCTTGCTGTGCCACTGTAAAGATTAACCTGGTACAAAGGCTTTGGAAGCCTTCAGCGTAGATATGAACCATGAGGTCGGTGGCTCAGACTATAAACACTGGCATTAGCACAGGGATGTTAATTAGCTGAAGACAAAGGGTATCAAGCACTTGCTGCTTTTGCAGGTACATATCTACATTCCTGCTGAGTCTGTTTATGTGTCCCGACACCCTTCCAGTCCTCACAGCACTGATACATATCGACCTTTATAACATGTCTGTTACACTGAATGAATTCATGGATTACTTGTGTGAAAGTTCCTGTCTAGCCACAGTACGATTACAGAACTCTGGGAAACATAAACAGGATTTCCTCACATTTTGCTTTATTTCCCAACAATAAAATCATCAGTCTGCTTTAGGGAGAGAATCCCCTGAAAACACAGATACAAATCAAGCTGCCAACACGGCTCCCTGATGAACTCCACATGCTGTAACAATCCATTCACAAAGGCACAAAGAGGCACTCATTGTTAGTGTGTGTAGTGACGAGTGGAATGAGAGCTGCTGCCAATGTGTTCTCTCCAAATGATTTGTTACAGCAGCTGTGAACAAGCTGCAGAGGTCATCAATGCTCAAAGATGCTGTGCTCCAGTTATTGAGAAGACAAAAAAATAATTGAGACTCGACCTGCTGCTGGGTGGTGTTATCTGAAAGAACAAAGTCCAACGGTTGATTCATATAATGGTGAAGATGTTCATCCTATACATTCCTCAAAGCTAATAAAGGAATGTCAAAAACCCATGAATATTTAGTCTTGTATAACAGTTACTTTGAATGAGTGTCTGAGTGAGTTGACAATAAAAGCATGCTTAAAAAATACACATGTGTTTTCTCTGCAGCTACAGTACATGACCTGATCTGCATCCATATCACGCCACACGTTGAAGCCTGTTTGTAGGACAGCCAGCCATGTTTCTAAAGGACCTGTGTGGAGAAGTAGCTGGTCTGGGTGCTGCTGTCACCAACCGACAACATTCATCAACTGTTCTTAAGATGACATTTCTTCTTCAACCTGACTTTCACAAAGATTCTGGGATCTGGTCTCAGGTAAGACTAGAACCTACACACTCAAGAGGGCTGACATCTTTGTGCTGAATAATTGGTTATTGCATTTTCTTCAATTGTACAGTTGCATAATATTACAAGATTTAAACTACAATAATATCTTACGATTACTATATTGTCATTATTTTACAAAACATCATGGTGAAGGAGTAGTAGCATACCATGCATCCGTTTGTGTTTTTCCACTACTGACGCTGCTAAATACGACAGACGGAATTCTTTTTCAATTTACGAGGACGATGGGATTCATCATGAGAACACATACGAACAGTCCTGCTGTTTGAGAACACGTGGTAAGTCTGACGCAGACTTTTCTGGGACCTTCCTAGAGAAGAACGAGTTAAAGAAAGAACTCAGGCAGACACTGCAGAGTGACGTCCGTTGATATTTGAATGTTCTGCAGATTACGTACAGTGCCGATGTTTTACAAACTCTCAACTTCTACAACACTGCGTCTGGCAACAAAGTCACTGCTAAATCCACCTCTCAGCAACTCTAAACTCACTAATTAATACTTTATTGTAAGGATTACAGATACTAGAACCCAAAAGCACAACTCGGAGACAAGATTCAGGTATAGGTTTCTTTACTTGTAAAGGCAGGGTCAACACCGGGAGGTCAGTCCAACAGGCAAACAAATCCAACAAGGGCAGGCAAAAATCCAAGGTTGAGAAAACAGGCAGACAGGGTCAGAACAGGCAGATCAGAATAGTACGATATATAACACTGGCGAGCTTGGCAGAGACACACAAGACAATCTGGCAGAGAACAAGTGCAAGTGAAGGGACCTAAATAGTGAGGGCTAACTAGAAAAAGCATTTCCTGCTGAAAATGAAGGGGGCTCTCCTTGACGAGTTTAATCCTGGAGACATGAAAGGTGGGATGAATTTTCATGGACGATGGCAGGCGAAGACGGACAGCAGCATGATTGATGATTCGAGAAACAGGGAAAGGGCCCATGAAGCGAGGAGCCAATTTCTTGGATTCCACTCTGAGGGGAAGGTCCCGCGTAGACAGCCAGACACGTTGTCCCGGGGCATAACGGGGTGCAGGAACACGGCGTCTCTGTTGGCAGACCTTTGGTAGCGGTCGGACGAGCGCAAGAGTGTGGAGCGGGCCTGCCTCCAAGTGTGTCGGCACCGCTGGATGAATGCCTGGACTGAGGGGACACTGGCCTCTTGTTCCTGCTCCGGGAAGAGTGGTGGCTGATATCCACGGGCACACTGGAATGGTGAGAACCCGGTCGCTGAACTGGGAAGGGTGTTGTGGGCATACTTGACCCACAAGAGCTTCTCAGACCAGGAGGAGGGGTTGCAGGAGGAGAGACAGCGTAAGGCTGTCTCCATCTCTTGATTCATCCGCTCAGCCTGCCCATTAGACTGTGGATGGAACCCTGACGACAGACTGACCGTGGCTCCCAGCAGCCTGCAAAACTCTGACCAGAAGCGAGAGGTGAATTGTGGTCTCCGGTCGGAGACCACATCAATGGGCAGACCATGCAGCCGGAAAACATTTTGCAGGAATAGTTTAGCAGTCTCTTTGGCAGTAGGTAACTTGGATAATGGAATGAGCAGAGCAGACTTGGAAAATCGATCAATGGCCGTGAGAATAACTGTGTTACCGTCAGAAGGGGGTAGGCCGGTTACAAAGTCCAAAGCGATGTGAGACCAGGGACGACTAGGAACTGGCAGAGGATGAAGAAGCCAAGAGGGAGGTTGGCGAGTGCTCTTATGCTGCACACAAACCTGGCAAGCACCAATGAACCCCTTGGTGTCTTCCTCCATGGAAGACTACCAGAAACGCTGTCTGAGCAGTGCTAGTGTGCGTCTGATCCCAGGATGGCAAGCTAGGCGGGAAGAGTGGCCCCACTGGAGGACCCGAGTATGGAGATAGACAGGAACAAACAACCGGTTATCAGGACAAGCACTGGGTGCAGGGTGTTCGGCATGGGAGCGCTTTACCTTGTCCTCCACCTCCCAGGTTACCACACCAATAACACACTCAGGGTGGAGGATACCTTCAGGATGGGAAGGAGAGCTCTCTTGCTGGAACTGACGAGACAAGGCATCTGGCTTGACATTCTTTGAACCTGGTCTGTAGGATAGTGAAAACTCAAAACGGTTAAAAAACAGAGCCCACCTAGCTTTGACGAGAGTTCAGTCGCTTGGCCGAATGGCTGTATTCTAGATTTTTGTGGTCTGTCCAGACCACAAACGGCTGTTCCGCCCCCTCTAACCAGTGTCTCCACTCCTCCAATACCAGTTTGACTGCCAACAGCTCCCGGTTCCCAATGTCATAATTCCTCTCCGCGGGGGACAGCTTCCGGGAGAAGAAGGTACATGGGTGAATCTTTTGGTCCTCAGCCGACCGCTGAGAGAGGACCGCTCCTACACCAGTGTCCGAGGCGTCCACCGCCACAATAAACTGCCGGGCAGGCTCTGGGAATATGAGGATGGGAGCAGAGGTAAAACGTGATTTTAACTCACCAAAGGCCCCTGCTGCCGCAGAGGACCACCGGAAGGGCACATGCGGGGAGGTGAGAGCGGTGAGGGGAGCAGCCACGGAACTGTAGTTACGGATGAACCGCCGATAGAAGTTTCTATCAAATGGCATAACTAAATACTCATAATGTCCACTAGGAGTATTGAAGGCAGTCTTCCACTCGTCCCCCTCTCGGATTCTGACCAAATGGTAAGCGTTGCGGAGATCGAGTTTGGAAAAAATAGTAGCACCTTGTAGCAGCTCAAAAGCAGAGGCAATAAGTGGCAGAGGGTACCTATTTTTTACCGTAATGTTGTTGAGTCCTCTGTAGTCAATGCAAGGGCGCAGGGATTTATCCTTTTTCCCCACAAAGAAAAACCCCGCTCCCGCTGGAGATGGTCAAATGATTCCAGTAGCCAATGAGTCAGTAATATATCTCTCCATAGTCTTCGTCTCAGGAGCAGATAGGGAAAAAAAAAAAGTCTACCTCTGGGAGGAGATGTACCCGGGAGGAGGTCAATGGCACAGTCATACGGGCGATGAGGCGGCAACGAGGTGGCCCGGGCCTTGTTAAAAACCTTCTTACGGTCAAGATACTCCTTAGGAACCCCGGAGAGTTCTGGGAACTCAGAAGAGGCGGGCAGACTAGGGACAGACGATAAAGCAGATTTTAAACAGACAGCATGACAATGAACACTCTACTGTAATACAGTTCCTGATGCCCAGTCAATGTGTGGATTGTGTCTCCTAAGCCACGGATAGCCCAAAATGACTGGTTGCTGAGGTGCATGGATGAGATGGAGGTGAGCATTTCATTATGATTACCCGACATTGTCATTTGCAGAGGAGTGGATTGATGGGTAACCCTGCAGAGGAGATGACCATCTAAAGCTGTGGCGTGGATGAGTTTCCTCAGGGCCACCTGCTCTCGGATGCTATGGTGCGGAACTCGATGGAGTAGTCAGCTACGGATCTCCCTTCCTGCTTCAGGTCAAACAAACCTCGAGCGACCTCTTTTCCAGGCGTGGCATGGTTGAAGACTTTCAGCAGTTCCTCCGAAAACAGCTGGACTGAAGCGCAGATCGACGACTGTCGCTCCCACTCTGCGGTTCCCCAGTCCTTCGCTCTGCTCGTGAGGAGAGATACGATGTACGCTACTCGGGACCTCTCGGGGGGGAAGGCGGAGGGCTGAAGCTCAAATGCGAGGGAGCGCTGAATCAGAAATGGCCGGCAGGAACCAGGAGCCCCAGAATAACGCTCTGGAGGAGGCACGTGTGCATCCGACACGGGAGAAGTGCGAAGAGGAGGGCTGGAAGCACTGGCGGCAGCTGGACCCTGAGCCGCAGCGGACAAATTCATCAGATGATCACAGAGAGACTCCATGCTGCGCTCGTGACGGACGCTCATAGCCTGCATAGCTTCTGCTAAGAAGGTAAGCTGCTGCTTGTGGCCTAGCCACATGTTCTGAGTCAGAGGTTCCGTCTCGGGAAGTGCGGAGTCGGCTGGGTTCATGTTGGCCAGATTGTACTGTAAGGATTACAGATACTAGAACCCAAAAGCACAACTCGGAGACAAGATTCAGGTATAGGTTTCTTTTCTTGGTAAAGGTAGGGTCAACACCGGGAGGTCAGTCCAACAGGCAAACAAATCCAACAAGGGGCAGGCAAAAATCCAAGGTCGAGAAAACAGGCAGACAGGGTCGAAACAGGCAGATCAGAATAGTACGATATATAACACTGGAGAGCTTGGCAGAGACACACAAGACAATCTGGCAGAGAACAAGTGCAAGTGAAGGGACCTAAATAGTGAGGGCTAACTAGAAAAAGCAGGATTTGAAAATATTCTCCATAGAAACCCATTCAAAAATAAAGTTGCTAAAAGCTTAATAATTCAAAAAGTTTAAAGGTTAGAAATATGAAGAGATATAGCAGGGATGAGCTGAAGGAGCTGAACATTTTGATAGTTGAACAGTTTCTGTAGCTTAAAAAATGAAGAAGAAGCGTGGCGACGAAACAGGGGGGGGACGGAAGAAATAGTGGAATAAAGAAAACAGGATAACAATAGTTGGAATGCTTAACAGCATTCCAACAACTAGAAAAAGCATTTCCTGCTGAAAATGCGTTGGAATGCTGAAAACTGAAATTAATCGCAAAAACATTGCTGAAAATAGATATCCAATTCAAAAACAAATTGCAAAAAGCTTAATAATTCAAAAAGTTTAAAGATTACAATATGAAAAGTCATATCACACCTCTCCTGAAGGAGCTGAACATTTTGATATTTGAACAGTTTCTGTGGCTTAAAAAAATTCATCAGTGGTGATATTTGTAGTAGTAGAAGTTGTAGTAGAAGTATTATTAGTAGAAGTATTACTAGCATTAGAATAACTACTAGTAGTAGTAGTAGTGATATTTGTAGTAGTAGTAGAAGTTGTAGTTGTAGTAGAAGTATTATTAGTAGAAGTATTAGTAGCATTAGAATAACTACTAGTAGTAGTATTAGTGATATTTGTAGTAGTAGTAGAAGTTGTAGTAGAAGCATTAGTAATTAGAAGAAGTAGTCGAAGACGTACTATCAGTAGTCATAGTAATAGCTGTAGTATTGGTCGTAGTATTTAATATCACAGTAGTAGTAGTAGTAGTAGTAGTAGTAATAGTAATAGTAATGGCAGTAGAAGATGTAGCAGTAGTAGTAGTACTAGCAGCAGTCGTACTAATACCTGTAGTAGTATTACTACTTTTAGTAGCATGAATAGCAGTAGTAGTAGCAGTTGTCGTATAAGTAATAGTAGTAGTGGTAGTAATAGCAGTAGTGGTAGTAATAATATTGATGGTAGCAGTAATAGCAGTAGTAGTAATAGTAGCAACAGCAAAAGTTATAGTAGAAGTAGTAGTAGCAGTAGTAGTAATACTATATTAGCAGCAGCAGTAGTAGTTAGAGCATTCATTTTTTTAACAAAAAAGCCTAATTTTGAGCTTGTTTAAATACAGTTAATCCATGGGGCTTTTATTTTGAAAGGGTGGGGCTGGGTGGGGGAGGGAGGGGGAGAAGAGACATAATCATAATGTTTGACACACATAAACAGAGGTTGTTAAATTACAGGCTTCATCACAAGCAGTTCAGTTAGAATTCACTCTCTGGGGCTTTTATTTTGAAATGGGGTGTGGGGTGTGGGGGAGAAGAGGAGAGGAGACAGAATCATAATGTTAGATAAACACAAACCGGTTATTAAATGACAGGCTCATCACAAGCATTTCAGTTAGGATTCATTCTGTGGGGCTTTTATTTTAAAATGGCATGTGTGTGTGTGTGGCGGGGGGGGGTGGAGGAGGGGGGAAAGACCTCTAAAGAGTCCTAAGACCTGAATGACTGTATGAGAGAGAGACAGAGAGAGAGAGAGAGAGAGAGAGAGAGAGAGAGAGAGAGAGAGAGAGAGGGAGGGAGAGGAGTGTATGTGCGCGTGTGTCTGTGAGTCTGTGTGTTTATAAACATCACTGATTACTGGCTCAATCGTGAACACCTGTGTGCCTGAAGCCATTTCATGGAGATAAAACTGGGAGACACCTCTCAAACAAATCATCAAAACTCCCATAACCGTAGCTCCTATTGCTCCGATATTAATAATTGAGAGGAAGGCTGAGTCGAAGAACAGATCCTGTAAAAATTGTGTCTGTAGTGTAAGAAATGTGGCTTAACTGGCGATCTAGAAATGGGGTACCGTGTTCTGTGGAAGATGTTTTTGATGTTTTTGTTGTTTTTGTTGGAATGCTTAACAGCATTCCAACAATAAAGATTCGAAGAACAATAGTTGGAATGCTTAACAGCATTCCAACAATGAGGGAATGGGCTGCAGGTGAGATGGGTGTGGAGGACCAGGTGAGGGGAATGAGAGATGATTGGGTGTGCATAGTAGGATCTGAAATGACAGGAGAGTTAGTCAAATAAGCAGACAGGATGAAAATAAACTAATATGAAGGGGAATTCGTGACACTTTATAGCTGGTTTGTTTGATATGTACGTTTTATGGAGGGGCATTGTTTGGCCAGTTGCAGTTTGCAGGCAACCACAGAGACTCCATGAAGCCACAGAGACTCCATGAAGCCGTTGCACCTGCTGCAAAATAATCCCCCCCAAGGCTCTACGTATTGTTTCTACACTGTGTTGCTGTTGCATGCTGTTTCCAGTCTTTGTGCTAAGCTGCTGCTGGTGGGGACAGTGCAATCAATCTAATCCTTTAGCTCACAGCAAGAAATCCAACAAGAGGATTTACCAAAATTAGGGAAAGAATGTAGTTAAGGTTAATAGAAAATGAAGCGTTGCCGTTAATCGCAGGTCAGTGATGGGATGCTAGCTCCAGTCTAAAGCATGAGATGCACCACACGACCTCCTCTTACTACATATAGATCACACTGCTTCCTGCACTGACACCGATTGCTGAAATAGGAGGTAAATTGTACTTTTCAGCGAGAACATGGGTGTCATTTCTGGGGGATGTCGGCCTCATAAGAAAGACATGATGATATGCTGTTTGTTTCTTCATCTCAGCCTTGACAGGAATGTTAGAGCTGCAAGTCTCTCATATTTAGCTGCTTTTGGGGATTGACGAGAACATGTTTTTGCAGGAGTTTATAGTTGTTCACTGTATGTGCACAAAGGGTAGTTGAGGGTTTAAAGTTAGGCATGACATTCATTTACTCTTCCATGTTTGTAAGTAGACTACAACAGAAGACAAGGTTCTGTGAAAGGTCAAGGTCCCCGGGGAGATGGTGCCTGAGAGACTTTACAAAGGCCGGACAAGAACTAGGACATCCACTGCAGATAAGAGACAAACTCAGTTTGAAACATCTCTGTGATTATAAATCCTGCCCTGGAGGATTAAGGGATCTGCACAGAGAGAGAACAAACGGCCCAAACCATGTGAAGCTTGCAACAAAGACCAATAACGCTTTCAAATGCACTATTTCAGAGCACGAGGAGTGTAACAAAATAATAGCTCATGAGCTAAACATAACACAAACAGTAAGTGTTTGTTAGATTATTTCTCTGTTGTAACAATGCTTCTTGGCAGTAAATCTCATACCGTTGGAAAGTCTGTTCATTTCCCTTTTAAATGGAGCCACATTCATAAGGAACATGCATTTGTGGGATGAGCAGCAGAGCTGAGTATGTGGGTTGCGCCCATGAAAGATTTGCCAAATCAAAAACTTCTTTCTGTTTCTTACTGTCTGCCTGAACACACCTGTATCCACCTGCTGCCTGAGACGCTCCGTCATCACGGCTGTCACTTTAAGCCTTTCTCCCGGAAAACCCCGTCAGCTGCTATTGGTCGAGGTTTCCCAGTCTCCTTCACAGAATCACTGCAGTCCAGGACTTACTGTTTTCAGGACTTGCTGTGTTTTAATGGCTTGAGATAAGAGTGTTGGACCAGCGAATAGAACCCTTTATTACACTGATTTAGAAAATCACAGCTTATTTGAGTTGTTGCACAGCACACACAGGAGAACAGCCTAGTATACAACATCCTTATTGACCATTTTGTACCAAAGCCAAGCAACGTCAGACCAGTGTAAAGCCCGGTCGTGTGCAAGGCCGTGCACCTGAGTCGTATGGTGAATGTTGACCTCTTCACACAGACACCAACAGAAGGTGTGAATGAGGTAGTCTCTCTCATTTCAAGAGATATTCTCAGTTAAATGAAACCATAACATGGCATGACAACATGTCGGTTCACGTGCACCTACAAGGCACCTTCCAGCATCTGTAAGTGACTGTAATCATCGAGCCCCGTCGAAGGCTGACTGAGCATCCCCAGTCTGCTGTTTCCTCCTCTGCAGCCCTCAGTTGACCCCGGGGCGATTGTCCTCGGGGTTGTTTACAACCAGAACATGGAGCAGGTGCAGGCACTGCTTCCCACGCCACCCTCCGGTGCCCTCCATGCCCTCTTGTAAGCAGGCTTTGTCTCACATTAATGTCAGTGCCACCAGTTTGGCGACACAGACTATGACTGGGCGTCTCCATTGGCCAAAGGACTGGAGCTGTGCCACTGCTGCATGATGGGGAATGGTATTGGGAGGAGAAATATGTCGGGATATAAAGCAAAAACAAACAAACAATGGATTGACTATAAAAGCTTCAGTCTTCAGAAGCACGTCTGATACAGCCTAAACTACTGGATCAGGTATCGGTGGCTATGTGATCTATACACTGATCTGGAATCCCATTATGATTTGTTTATCAGGTCATTTATGCTACACAACAACAACGGCACATGCCACTATCTACCTGGTCCGTATGTCCTGCCCTATTGGTACTGAGCATGTGCAACTCTCAACAGAGATGAAACAGAAGCAAGATGGCTCACTCACTAGCTGCTACCATCATCAGCTCCAGAAAACGTATCGCTCCGACAGAAACCGATGATCAAGACTCTCTGTTGAGAGTTGCACATGTGCAGTACTGATCAGGCAGGTGCAAGCGGAGAATGTAACGCTAGCAGTAGCTATCTTACAGTGGAAAATCCCACTGTAAAAAGTCAATGTGTTTTTAACACACTGGTATCGGATCGGGAAGATAAGAATGGGGAAGTATAAATGGTATGGGGACCTCTCTAAGTGACACGCAGCAAAGGTGTGCGGATGGACTCTAACGTGGGACGCTGAGCTTTTGCTTTCAGGTTATCCACCAGATGTTGACACCTGGCTGCAGGGACTCGCCCCCATTCAGACACAGCATCAGTGAGGTCCAACACCGATCACAGTCCGTGATCCAGTTCATCCCAAAGGTGTTGGAATGGGTTTCAGTCAGGTTCTTAATCATTTGTTGAAGGAGCTTTGTTGGTGCTTAGGAGCATCGTCACGTTGAAACCGAAGAGGGACAAACTTAAACTACTATCACAACTACTACTATGGGGCGTTTGCTCTGCACTCACCTGGCCTCTGATTGTATCCAGAGCAGCCAGTTGTTTAGTCACACCATACATGTGCGACAGACCCTCTGGTCTTATAATGGGTACTGTACATGCATTGTGTGTGTGTGTGTGTGTGTGTGTGTGTGTGTGTGTGTGTGTGTGTGTGTGTGTGTGTGTGTGTGAGCGTTACCCCGCTTTAGGCTGAGGGAGAGTGAGGGGTTACTGGAGTCCAGCAGCTGTATAAACAAGGGCAGCCACATATTACTGTTACCCCACTGGGTGCCATCTCTCCCACTCTCTGCTGGTCACTGGAGTTATCATCACACCAACACACTGTGTCTTGTGTCACACAAAAGCCCTCATTGGGAGGATTACCTTGAATCCAAAAAATAACACATAGCCACATAGCCATCTGCCGGCTTTAGACAGAGACTTTAGAGGTCTGGCTTTGGGAAAATGTTGGTCAAGTCACTTATTAGTCTGAGGCAGAGGCAGCATGACAGCAAAGAGGTTGAGCACAATAAGAGTGTGATACTGTAATGACAGCATATTCAGAGATCAGTGACTCCAAACAGCTCCTGTTACGATGCGAATCCTGAAAAGTGAAATCAAAGCCCGGCTGTTGCGTCTTCCTTACCTTGCTCTGTGAAGACGCATCCTTACACAAAAGCAGCAGGCAGGCGAACAAGTTCGTGTATCTCCACATCTTCTCTTCTGAGTGTCTGAGAAATCCGAAGCGACAGTCACTGCAATCAGTCCATTAAATAGTAGCGCACTTATTTGAACTCCATTTCCTTTTCACACAGGGAGGATGATGCAGCCTGTCAGTAGGACTGTGTGGACGTTAGTGTGTGAGGAGCGCGCTCCGTCTTCAGCTGAGCGCGCAGCGCGCTTCATCTGTCATCCGCTGTCCTGCACTGATGGGAGGGGTTTACACAGCAACACAGTACCGCTGTGCCCCGTCTGTACAGGATCATATTATAATATGTAATATATATCATATATAACATATGATATATACTATATAATGTATAATATGTCATATCTAATAATAACTACAATAACAAGAAACAATAATACATATCATCATAACAATAAAAAGCCTATTGTAAAATTCAATGTCATTTTTTACTTGATGTGACATGTTTACTCAGTTTGAATAGAGTCACTATGTGCGAGAGTAAAAGTGGGAATGAAAGCAAAGCGCCTATTAAACGTTTGAAGGGCGTTTGGCGCCATCAGCTGGACAGATATTATTTTGAAACTCCGATTCCACAGTTTAGGTCACTTTGGAGATGTCGTGGGTTGTAAGAGAGTGAAATGCACAACATGCAGCCACAGACATCCAGCACACAAATAACTCGCATTGTTAATGGAAACAAAATCTCAAACAAATCACAGACAGAGTGCATAGTGGTGGGATTTACCTGCATGTAATATGGAGCTGCTGAGGCCCTGCTTCTCCTTGGCGCTGTGCAGTGTGTCCTCTCTATGCTGGAATACATAGCTCCAGGTTTGCAACATATAACCTCACCACATAACTGAACATTACCAAACAAATGAGATTTTGACACAGGGGCTCTCTTCAAGACAGTTAATAACACACAACTAACCTTACGATGCCCTTATTACGTCAAATTATATTCATGCTTAAGCAGTGAATATCACCAAATTATGTAATTATATGTCTATTATATGTTAGATTCCCATGGTATACAATTAGCAGCACTGTGTTTTAAGACTGACAATAATTACAAATTATGTTATTTTTAGATATAGGAAATCAGGTTAATCTCAAAATTGTACTACCCAACAAATGAGATCATCACTTTTCTTAAATTTCTAAGAAAGGTGGGTAAAAGATGCCATGTGACAAACAAGAGCTTTGAAGCACCAGTGTGTAGGATTCAGGGGGATTTATTGGCATGAATGGAATTTAATATTCATAACTATGTTTTCATTAGTGTATAATGAACTGAAACTAAGAATTGTTGTGTTGTTGTTAGCTTAGAGAGAGGTCGATCTGAAGTCATTTGGTGGGAAGACGAGCTAAACGAGATCGATTACTGGTCACAGCAATAATGACAATAGAGATGCTAGTACTTTTAGTAGTAGTATATAATAACAATAAACTGTGTGTGAATGTGTGTGGAGAAAGAAAAAAAGACTTGAATGATGTGTGTGTGTGTGTGTGTGTGTGTGTGTGTGTGTGTGTGTGTGTGTGTGTGTGTGTGTTCATGAGCAGTCCTCTGTGTTTCAGGCGTTACATTTTCATATTAGCGTTTTGACAGAAGTATGCAGCCTCACCACTAGATGCCACTAAACCCTGCACACTGGACCTTTAAGCCTAACTGCTCTTTGATCCAAAAGAATTGTCTGTATATGTAAGACATCTACACATCAAGTCTTTATAGGTGGTGCAAACGTTGAGCACCAATAAACCAAGAGAATAAACTAGAAAATGCATTTCCTGCTGAAAATGCGTTGGAATGCTGAAAGCTGAAATTAATTGTGAAAAAATTGCTGAAAATTAAGAAATGGGAGACTATCTGTCTGAAAAATGTTGAAGCCCGAAAGCATTTAAACTGCACTGCTGAAAAACCTAGTTGAAATGTCTAACTATGGTGTCTGTAGCTGAAAGTATGAGGAAGAAGAAGGCTTTGAAAGTTAAAGTATAACAGGATTTGAAGATTTTCTCCATAGAGATCCCATTCAAAAGAAAATTGCAAAAAGCTTCATTCAAAAAGTTTAAAGATTACAAATATGAAAAGTCAAAGCACCCCTCTCCTGAAAGAGCTGAACATTTTGATATTTGAACAATTTCTGTAGCTTAAACACATTTCAGAAGTAGTGATATTTGTAGTAATAGTAGTAGAAGTATTAATAGCATTAGAATAAGTAGTAGTAGTAGCAGTAGTGATATTTGTAATAGTAGTAGTAGAAGTCGTAGTTGTAGTAGAAGTATTAGTAGTAGAAGAAGTATTAGTATTCAGAAGAAGTAGTAGCCTAGTATCAGTAGTAGTAGTAATAGCTGTAGTAGTGGTCGTAGTATTTAATATAACAGTAGTAGTAGTAGTAGTAGTAGTAAAAGTAATGGCAGTATTTGAAGTAGCAGTAGTAGTAGTACTAGTAGCAGTCGTACTAATAGCTGTAGTAGTATTAGTACTGGTAGTAGCATGAATAGCAGTAGTAGCAGTTGTAGTATAAGTAATAGTAGTAGTGGTAGTAATAGCAGTAGTGGTAGTAATAATATTGATGGTAGCAGTAATAGCACTAGTAATAGTAGCAACAGCAAAAGTTGTAGTAGAAGTAGTAGCAGCAGTAGTAGTTGTCGCAGTATTAGTAAGAGCATTCATTTTTTCAACAAAAAAGCCTAATTTTGAGTTTAATGTTTAAATACAGTTAATCCATGAGGCTTTTATTTTGAAAGGGTGGGACTGGGTGGGGGAGGGAGGGGGAGAGGAGACATAATCATAATGTTTGACAAACATAAACAGAGGTTATTAAATGACAGGCTCATCACAAGCATTTCAGTTAGAATTCATTCTGTGGGGCTTTTATTTTAAAATGGCGTGTGTGTGTGTGTGTGTGTGTGTGTGGGGGAGGTGGAGGAGGGTGGAAAGACCTCTAAAGAGTCCCAACACCTGAATGACTGTATGACACAGACACAGAGAGAGAGAGAGAGAGAGAGAGAGAGAGGAGTGTATGTGCGCGTGTGTCTGTGAGTCTGTGTGTTTGTCAACGTCACTAATTACTGGCTCAATCGCGAACACCTGTGTGCCTGAAGCCATTTCATGGAGATAAAACACAGAGACACCTCTCAAACAAATCATCAAAACTCCCATAACCGTAGCTCCTATTGCTCCGATATTAATAATTGAGAGGGAGGCTGAGTTGACGAACAGATCCTGTAAAAATTGTGTCTGTAGTTTAAAAAATGTGGCTTAACTGGCGATCTAGAAATGGGGTACCGTGTTCTGTGGAAGATGTTTTTGAAGCAAAATTTAACATTGGTCTCTATGGAGCAGAAAGTTGGTTTTCCTGTCAATTAATGGCTTCTGTGTCAAATGTGTAAATCTGTGGGATTCCACAGTAATGTTTCTACGACAAGGACAATATTAGCTACTTTTACATCCAGAAATTATGCATGAAGAGTGAAGATTGTGGACACAGTGGCAAAACACAAATGTTTTTTTCACAAGAATCTCAAGCTGCTCTTCACTCTAGCGGTGACATCACGCACTCTAAGCTGCGCAATACACACCCATTATAAAGTCAGAAAAGGGCTGAAAAATCATAAAAGTTAAATTGCTGCAGTTCAAAAAGTTTAAAAGATATCGGAAAGCTGAATTATGCGGCAATAGTTCAGAGTTTTCTCAACATTTGAAAGTTGAAATGGTGTATTTAGCTGAAAGTATGAGGAAGTTGAAGGATTTGAAAGTTGAAGAAGTTTAAGAGGATTTGAAAATCCATAGACATCCCATTCAAAAATAAAGTTGCTAAAAGCTTAATAATTCAAAAAGTTTTTGTTGGAATGCTGTTAAGCATTCCAACAAATAGATGTGGTTTAAGGAAACTGTAGTGTGTGTGCGTGTGTGTGTGTGTGTGTGTGTGTGGAATCTTCTGGTTGTGTTTACTGTAGCCAGACAGTTCAGCTTGGACCCTATAGCCTCAGACTGGGCTATTTAATTAGGCCACACAAGTAGCCACATAACTACACTAAATAAAGGTGTATGTATAAAATGACAACAACAATAAACAAAACAATAAAATATAAAGTC
The DNA here is from genome assembly GCA_028022725.1 of Lycodopsis pacificus. Classification (NCBI taxonomy): domain Eukaryota; kingdom Metazoa; phylum Chordata; class Actinopteri; order Perciformes; family Zoarcidae; genus Lycodopsis; species Lycodopsis pacificus. The sequence goes on from CM051692.1 coordinate 2,623,279, forward strand.
TATATAAACAAGCCAAATATTTCTGTTAGTCGGAAACCAGAGCCAACAATTAGTGCAAAGACTCATTTCTTTCTGAAAACTTTCTTTCTGCTGGCTTTTGGCTTGACTTGGTAAAAAGCTGACATGCTGTTCATATTCAGAACTGGACTCCATATCCCATAATGCCTGCGGCATAAGGCCGATTCACGGACTTGTCACAGGTGTAAACAATACAACTAATGACGGCTGGGTTCCCTTTAGCTGGTTCCAGGTTCCTGGCGTGGCACACGTCACATCACCAGTGTTATTAGTAACACCTGTGCATTTCCTTCAACTGGCTGTGTATGTGCTGCCTTCAAGTCCTGTGGGAGAAATGCAACTTTCTAATGTTATTCGATTACACGTCAAAGGAGTAATGCACATAAATGATTTAATAGTTGCTTTTATGTTGAACAGGCTCAATATTTTTACACTCCTAAGTCAAGGAAAGCGGGGTGAATAGTACATTATTGTATGGCCCTATTAATTGCTAAGGAATTCAAACTGTGACTTCTATGGTTGTGTAGTTACTTAATTCAGAAGTTACACAATCTCAGTTAATTAAACATTAGAACATGATTTAAATCTGATTTTAACCTGAGATGCTAGTTATGTATGTTTTTGTTTTGTTTATTGCTGTTATAATGTCATCTGCCTTTTTTACATTGTCATTGCTTTTATTGTTTCTATTTGTACCATGTAAAGGGCATTTGAGTACCTTTTTAAAGCGCTGTACAAATAAAATGTATTAATATTATTATTTAATCAGGCTACTTCTGCATGGCTGAAAGGAAGCCACTATCCCCCACCCCTTTCACGGCTCTTGAACGCACCACCCCTGGGGGTGTGGATCCAGCTATTCCCCGCTGACTGGAATCAGTAGGCTAAATCATGGGACGGCGGTCCGAGCAGTGAGCCAACCAGGCTGAGGACAGGGACAAAGCAGAGCCACTTCACACTACATTATCGCCATCACCACAGCTGGCAGCTCCACATCAACAGTGTGCAGGTATTTGCGTGGCGGCGTCGGGATCAGCCCATGCAGGAGGATGGAGATAGAGAAGAGGACGAATGGGTTCGACTTCCCGGAGAGAAACGACGCTAAGCCCGTTAACGGTAGGCAAACGCGACCCTGAGCATGATCGTGCATGTCCACACGCACATCCCCACGCACATCCCCATATAACACGCTACTGCGGGCCGTGACGGTAGCACACCTCCCCTAACCTCCACACAGAGCGGCATGGCTGCACTGTTTCTGATCAGACTTATCAGCTGCACGAGCGTTCTGCAGCCGCCTCTCGGAGCCACCTCTCCGAACTGTACCGAGCCTCACGGCCACGCGTCAGCGGACCTGAACACACAGGACAGCTGGAGCGTGAGCTCAGTGGGCTGCTGGTCATGCTGCTTCATCCACTGAAATGAAGTTTAGCGCTTGACACGCTGCATTTATCTCAACAAGTGGAGTGAATGCAGTGAGTGGCCTGCGACCAGCTGTGAGAGAGATGTGGTTTGGTCCCGTGCTTTGCATCATGGAAGGGACTGACTTGTTGCCTTGCTTCTTGAGATTTCTTGAGGTGTGTGTGTGCGTGTGTGTGTGTGTGTGTGTGTGTGTGTGTGTGTGTGTGAGTGAGAGAGAGAGAGACTTGGGCTCGCTTGGAACAGAGGTCGGAATGTTTTTATTTGGAGGTGGCCAGCCAGGCTCGGGGACATCGTAAAATATGAACTTTTGAACTTGGAGAACGCCCTGGAGCCATGCATGAGCTTTTTAGTCCCCAAAACCCGGTGTTGCATGCGCTTCACAGGATGGAACCGATGGGATTGAAGAGGCGACACGTGGGTCAGATGGGTTCAGAGTGCATGTCAGATTGCACTGTACGAAAGTGTTTTTTTCCCCGTTCTGTTTGCTTCCAATTGATTATGTCTTCACATGTTCTATATATTGCCCAAACTAAACTCCACAATGCGCTGCAGCAGTGTCTGTCCCAGGCGCCAGTCCCGTATCGAGCCCCCCATGCGGGGGACTGAAGATTTATTGGCATTTCCAAGATTGAAATTCCTTTAATCCGCATGCTCTGATCGCACTATGCTGGTGACTCAATGAGCGCGACTATAAAGGATTCAAAGCCTGCACCGACATGTGATGGCTTCCTTTTCTCCGTCAGTTTGGTTTTTGAAAAGAGAATCCTAATGATTACAGAAAGAGGGACAAGGAGTGCTGCTGTTTTAATACATTATTAAATATGTTTAGGCACAGTATCATTTATTACTGAAACGATTTGTCCATGCACAGAAAATAAACTGTCACCAATTTTGATAATTAATTTTTTTTTAATTCATTTCGTCAACTTTTTCATTGAATATTTTCTGAATTAAAAAAAACAAATAACAATGAATGTCAATTAACAGATTAATCAATAGTTAAAATAATTGTTGCCGTCCTGCTAACCATAAATATATATATATTTAAATAAATAGTTCTCTATTAATGCATTCTGTCATCGCCGAATGTAAGAAAGAATACACAAATAACTTAACCACAAATACACAATACCCTCATGGAGTGAACCAAGGACAGTGGGATGTTTGGAACATGTATCAGCCCTTCATAGGATTTAATCATTTCAGTCAGTTTGAGTAATTTGCAAACTCGGCATTTTTCTTTTCTTTTTTTTTCCAAAGAAGATTCACCAAATTAAGAGCTCTTTTAATCCAAACATAGTTATGAATACAATTATTTTAATACAATAAAGGAAAGTGGCCTTTTTATTTTGTAAATGTAATAAACAGTAAAATGAATCTGGGTGAGGAAGGCCTTTTACATAATGTAGAGCTGAAGTATGGAGTCATAAGTATATTCATATAAACTTTTCTGCACCAAAACAAAGGCAGCGAACCATCATTTGAATTCTTATTTTAGTAATTTTCTCGATTTAATCGATTAGTTGTTTGGTCTGAAAAATGTCTCCAGAGCCCAAATGGACTCCTCTGATATTTATTTTGGTGTCACAGTAAAGAAACTAACGTTCACATTTAAGAAGCTGGAATCATAACTTTTTGTCTTAAAAAAATAATCAAATTGATTATCGGAGTAGTTGTGGATTCATTTAATAGTGCAACACTTCTTGATTCATCTTGCAGCTCATCAGCATTTTTCTTTATTTTCCTGACACTTTACCAAATGATTCAATTCATAAAGAAAATGGACGAGGCAGCTTTTTGCACATTTGAGATAATTCAAGTTCTTTACAGAGGCAAAAAGAGCCCAAACACAATAGAACTAGTCTGCCAATTAATCCGTGAAGAATATCATCGTTAGTTGCAGCCGTGGAAGAACGATGTTAAATGCAGCTGGTTAACCCGTCACTGCCTGTTAAACCTCAGCTCACGTTGTTTCATAGAAATCAACCAAACCCTCCTACAGCTCCACTTCTCCACATAACCACATTTGAAGAACTCAATTTCAATTGATCTGTGAATTGACCAGGAAGCCCCCCCCCCCCCACCTGCCACTGTGCTCAGTGAAGTGTGCTTGTTTTAATATAATCAAACTGGTTGGAAGGAGCAGAAAGAAAGAGGGGGACCGGTCGGGTGGAGGAGTCCCGTATTTGTTTGGGCCTCGGGGGTTAGCAGCCCGGCAGGGCCGACAGGCTGAAAGAAAGTGCTTTGTCAGCCCCTGCTCTGGCCGGGGGTCTGTCCTTCCCCCTCGGGGACGGCTGGCGGTGGGTGGGGCAGGGACAGGATGCACCCCCCCCCCCCCCCCCCCCCCCCCCTGCTGTGAAGCTTGAATGATGAGCCTGGAGGAGTACAGTAAGGAAGGAGGGGCTGCTGGGAGGGCAGATGTGATCCATCAAGTTGTGTTCTCTTCTTCTTCTTAACTTGACTCCTCCACTATCACTAGATCTGTGTCAACACCAGCACAGTGACAACAGCCCCCCCCCCCCCCTCACAAACACACAGCAAATGACTGTATTCTAAATGATCTGGAATCTCTGCAGCAAACATGATTCTATCTTTTTTTTGAAGCAGGGAAAGGACCCGGGCTGTTGGTCTTCTCAGGTTCGATCCTGGTTTTATTCTTCACACATTTAACGGGTATCTTCAGTCATTGTCAAGTATTTGAAAGTCTGAAGGCTTCTGTCTTTCAAAGTAAATCCAGCGGTCACCTTGTGTGCTCTCTGACCTGCTGTAGAATATCTCTACAGCTGATTAATTTAGTTCAATAATACTACATTTTAATGTTACATTTCCTAAAGCAATTTGGCGACGCTTCCTATTTCCCCGATGCAGATCGCTCTTTCGTGGATCAAGTGACACGGTCTTGAGTCAGAGAGTGATCCGGCCTCATCTTTCACTCATTTCTGTTCTCAATCAAATCAATTCAACTGAAATAAATAGTCCTGATGTTTGCTAGTTTCAGAGTGAAACAAGGGTTTGAATGTTGGGACTCCACCTATTCCAAGATAATTTCACCAGATTGAAGAGAATTCCTCACCCAGGCTGATTAGCATTTCAAACGAAGTGATTTATCTCACAGCACGCTCCACAGCAGATGGTTTCACCATCTAAGACTCTGTTTTGATGAATGGTCGGGTTGTGAAGTGTGTGCTGTCCTGTATGTGCTGGAACAATGAGACGGCAGCGGAGGCAAGATGGAAGCTTCACACTAATCATTGGGCCTGCTATAGATTGGATTTACTTATTTAATTTGCATTGATTATCCAGGTTTCATTGTAAAGATGCATAAAGAGAAACTGACATGACGCACAGTGTTTCTGTTCTTACTGCCGGCCGAACACGTTCCGAGTTAAAGGCCATGAAATACACTTTGATTTGTTTTAATTAAGAGGATTGATTCATGAAGTTAACCCATTTTTAAGTTAGAATACATACGCTAAGAAATAAAACCGAACAATTCTTAAGTGCTTACACATTCAAAAAATGAATTTGCTTAATCAAAAAAAAAAACTATTTGACAATATTTTACTGGACTGTTGTTTGTGTACATTTGACCAGAAATGGTTTGTTTCCTCTAAATGTAATTTACCTCTCAAACACACACAGGAATGAAACACTATTGTTAACGTATGTATGTACAAAAATATATATATATATATCTCTCTCTCTCTCTCTCTCTCTCTCTCTCTCTCTCTCTCTCTCTCTCTCTCTCTCTCTCTCTCTCTCTCTCTCTCTCTCTCTCTCTCTCTCTCTCTCTCTCTCTCTCTCTCTCTCTCTCTCTCTCTCTCTCTCTCTCTCTCTCTCTCTCTCTCTCTCTCTCTCTCTCTCTCTCTCTCTCTCTCTCTCTCTCTCTCTCTCTCTATATATATATATATATATATATATATATATATATATATATATATATATATATATATATATATATATATATATATATATATATATATATATATAAAAAAAAAAAAAAAATATCTCTCTCAATATGACCGTTATGAGTTCAGGACTAAACGGAGGCTGATCGGTTGGTTGAACTTTTCTTATGTCATCGGTGGTTGTGGTTCTCAGTGATTGATTGTGTTCAGGCAATTTATTTACAGAAGTTTGTTTTTAAGATAATAAAGTGATGGCAGAGAGAGGACCTGATTAAGTGGCTCGTTCTAGTGAATCAGAACTTTCTGCTTTAAACAATTCTCATATTTTGAATATTCTATTAGGTTTGAACACAAGTTGTGGTCCAGACCTGTCGTAGGACTCGTGTACTATTAGCCGGCTGTTATCCAAGCCTAGGTTGACATTATGTTTGACGTTTAGGCTAATATGATTCTAAATGTGGTCACAGAGCCTAAAGATATCACCATGAACGTATTGTGCTCCAATACTAATGTGAGCTTGTTGAATGTTTGTCCTCTTGTCACAGCCATCAGTCACTTTGCTGTGGTGAGATGTTTTTCATACGGAATCATTTCTTCTTTATTTCAGAGACAGTTGGACCCTCGGGTGAACAGCACTAACAGCTCTGTTGTTTCCATCGTCCTTTGTCTTAATTCTGCTGCTGAGGCGGTTTAAAACTGAAGGACTTTACTTTACAACAGGAGCTCTATATGCGGGCATCATGCGTAGCCCTGTATGCTATTATCGGGACAATGACTCTGCCAATTTACAATATTCATGAATGTGCGCTCATTTACTCACAGGTGGCATTCTTCATGTTCACGCTGGTCATTCTCACAGAAGATGCTCATCTCTGAGAGGTCTAGAGGCTGAATGTCCTTCATCCTGATGCTGCGGTTTCCAGGCAACAGGCGTGTGTGGTCGGAATGAAGAGGGTGAGGTGATGCAACCGGTTCAGATCAGTTTCAGATCCTTCTTATCTTATCAGGACAACATTCAAACAGGCCCATCACACTATCGCAGCGACACGCGTGGAGAGCGGAGAGTTTGGTCACTTTGCCATTGAACACTGTGACATGTCTCTCCGACGGGCTCTCGTACTCTCTGAAGACGAGCTTGACCTGGGTTCAACACGAGTGCTGTGCACGGCTTTGTTCTGTCGTTTCAAGATACTGACTCCCATTCTTTGAGAAATATTAAAGTTTTTTTTTTTTTTTTTTTTTTTAATGAATACAATGTTAATTGTTGTTTAAACACTAGAACTTTGCACTAATGAAATGGCCTAAAATTGGCAGAATTTTAAAGTGGAGTTTTTGATTCTTGGGGTTAGAATCGCATTTTTGTTGGTACCAGAAAAGTATCGAGGTTCATTACCCAGCACTAGTCATCTTTAAGCATTTTATGGTCTATATCTTTACAGCAACCACTGACGCATTCGGCTGAGAGTCACCAATTAACACGATCACGTGTGAAACGAAACACCGGCGTTGTCTCCCACTGGACTGATCAAAACTTCTCCTGTTTGTAGCACCCGGTTAATAAAGTCTGAGTTCTGTAGATGAACACAGAAAATGTAGTTGGGTGACTTGTTGCTCGTAATGTCCCGCTGGTGTAACGTTACACGCTAGGTTTCTCAACCAAATTCATGCATATATGTGAAAGTAAATAATGGGCCCCTTGACCATGGGTTGTACCCTACTTTCCACGATGCATTGTGGGATACTATCAATGTATAGGGTATAATAATTCTCACTATACATTCGGACAGCACTACAAAATGGCGGCTATACTCACTGTATGTCGTGAGTGATTCTTGGACAGGCCCAGGGTCAGCGTTGATCCCTTTGGATTCATGACTTTTAATGTTATGAAGCTGTTCATTTTTTTTTTTACAATTCATCAAAGCCATACAAATATCTCTAAGTTGATATTTGTTTAAAAAACAAATCCTTTAGGAAACTAAAGGTCCATCCTCACTGAGCTCAGAGCTCTTCCCCCGAGGCTGAGCTTGTGGTGTTGTTGTTGTATGGGCTGTGACGGACACGTGGGGGAGGTGGCGGTGAGCGCTATGGGAACGGTGACCAGGGTCAGTGGGATGTTGCTCTTGAAGCATTAATGGCCCGCTCTCTGCTGACCTCCATGTAACCCAGCAAAGTATTTACAGCCTCCACTTGATCCATGAGCTACAGGCCGGGCTGGCAGTGAGGCTGCTCTCTGACTTGGTCACTGGATGGGTCCTGGCACAACCTGAGGATGTAGCAGCTGCTAATGAGCTGCAGGGAGGGGTGGGGGAGGAGCGGCCATAAAGCATATCTTGAAGGGGAATACATGACAGTAAGTATGGGTACAGTGACACTGGCAAATCATCACGCGTCTGTGATATTTAACACATAGCGTAGCCAGAGGCCATAGACGTCTTCAATCTGAGTTTGAATTTGTGCGGCGGATGAGTTTACAGGCAGCTGTGAAACACTGAACTTGGTATGTAGAGCAGGAAACAGGGCTCTTCTGTTAGCAGCCTTAACTATTAGGTGTCAGTTATATACTTATTTGAAGGAACTCACTTCAGCTCCCACAGATGATGTGACTGGTGTATAGATGCAAAGGTCCTTCCATGCTGAGAAGGTTGGAATCTGTTGAAGATGGAGCACAGTCCTCCTCACTGATTTATGGACGCAGCCAGGCACCACAATCATTTGGCAGTCAACAGAAAAGACACACAGAGCTGTGCACAATGGCAACTTTAACAGGAATCTGCTAAACAGTTACTGTTGTCTTTACCTTAACACACAAACACACAGAGTTATGAGCAAACATTTCCTGATTGCTCACTTGAGTTAATGTTTTTAAGGGCTGTGCGCCTCCGTCGTGAACGGCCTGTGGGCGGAGTCTTTGCATCGAGCTATTAGTTCCACTGGTTGATTTATTGTTTGGTGTGTAAAATGTTAGAACAATAGTTGTAGATATGACATTCAGTTTGCAATGATATGAACTAGAGTAAAGCAGCAAAGCCCCACACAAGAGAAGCTTCACTCAAATGTTTCGATTCTCTGGCAATTGATGAAATGACTAATGGGTTAAGCAGGCTTGACAGGAAGAGTTGCCAGATGGCCATTGGCAACCAATTTGAGAAATTGGCCAACACGTTTTTGGTTGGTCTTTAACATGTAAAAAATAGGGACAGAAAACATTCCCAGATTATTTCCCAGAATCACGACCGACTGGAAGTAGAGATGATGGACCCAAGACTTCAATGCGGAAGGTTGAATGATCCGTGCTGGGAATCAGCGCAAAGGTCCAGGAACCAACATTTGAATGGATGAACAAGCAGCCAGTGACTTGCTGTGTGAGGAACATTCCAGCTGCTCTACTGAGGTTTAGTATACCAGGAGTTTAGGGTGGCCAGTGGCCATGTTCACTGATCCAAGTCACATTTAGAAAGCAAACTACAAAGAATTTAGTTTGGTTTCTGTCATTAAGCTTTTATTCCTTCGTGCTATATTTTTATTATTAAGCTGATGAACAGCACAGTGTCTTAATTACTCACTCAATATAAAGTGATTCAAAAATGGCATCCATGTTTTCAGTTTGGCCAACCAAATGCAGATGCCTGGTTGTAAGTGCTGAGCCCTGTTCATCTGAGCTCATTTCCTCAACACTGCACTGAGTTTGTGCAGAATAACTGAAGTCTATTCACATAACTCAGACCAGTCGGATTGAGAATGCTGCTGACACTTTAGTGTCAAGCCAAGCAGAAGGGGCGGAGCCTCTCACAGATGGACCGCTGTAAGTGTCTGCTATGTTTTTAGTTGGAAGTTGATCAGCAAATGTTTGATATTATTTCATTGGAACATGGTGAAGTTCATGATTTCTGCTCGCAAACTGCAAGAGAAGTCTGTTCACAATAGTGAGATGACGTTGTAGGATGATTCATGTAGAGTGTGACCAGAGGAGTGACTCCATTGAACAGTGTGCCTTGTAGCTGGTGACATTTACCGTACTGTGATCTCATTATCCACACAGAGGGCTTCTAAGCTGCTGAATAACAGGAAAATGAGACTTTCAGTTTACAACAACTATTTAAAAGTTACAGGTATAGATACAATTTAACAGTGACCCATGGTTACTCGACATATTACAGATGACTTCATGTGTTTGTACTTGCCACAATACGAAACCTGGAGTCGAGACTCGTTTTTCACAAAAAGTCCGCCAACTTTTTCAGGAGATCAGATCTCTTTTGGACTGAATTCCCCTAGATTTGACTTCAGTGTTTCTCCCTGACGTGGCCCTCTTGATGAACAAGACGTGAGATGCAGCTGAATGATCGCAGCATGGTGACCCCTGGTGTGATGATTTTTTTTAATTTTTTTTTTCGGTTGGTTTTGTAAGATGATTATTATCAGATGGCTGCTTTACGCCTCAGTCTGCACAGTGCAGTGCGCTGGCTCGCTCTGTGAGGTAGTAAAACTCTGACCCCTGGTATGATGAAAGGGAAGTTGCTCCTTTGAGCGTGTCAAGTGGCGGTGACGGCGCCCCCACCCCTCTGACCACAGCGTGACCCTCGGCCCGACCGGCCGCCCGGATTAGCACGGATAAAGACATACATTCATTAGCTTAACACGACATACACCGATGACTGCACCATGAGAAAGTGTGAGGCCTTCAGCCCATTGTTTGATCCTGAAGGCAGCATTATAGCGTCAATGTAGCATTAAATAAAGAGAGGACTGAACTATAACCCTCAGATATCCATCAATGATTAGTCGTATCTTCAGTAAAAGAGACATTTATGCTTTAACATAAGATTTAAAAACAAAGCCAGTTGTAAGTCGTGGGCATTATTTTCTAAGCATTTCCCCAGTATCTAGAATCTCCTTACTTCCATTGGATGATTGCAATGTGGCCCTTGGTGGCTTATTTATCATAGATCAACACTACAAAACTATTAAGTCAAATAGTATTTTACTAACTTTTTTGATTTCTTTTTTTTATCTTCAAAGCTGAGTTTGACTTATCGTTGGAATCCGTGAAGGACAACTTCAACATTTTGGAAAATGCACATATTTGAGAGTGAGACGAGAAGAAAGTATAAATGTCATGTCTGTCTCTGTCCCACGTGAAACAATCCTCCTACTAACACGTTCGTTAAAGCTGTTCACTGACAGACATGTCGACAGAACAGTTTGAGGTTCCAGGAGATCATCCATCTACCGAGCGTTTCTACACAGCCTCTCCGGTGTGGGTTGCAGTGCCGGGCGGTACGACCAAAAATCGGTATCGCGGTATTTTTAAGATTCTGGCAGTTTCACGGTATATCACAGTATTATTTTTTTTCTTTGACTGTGTTTTTATATAGGTTTATAATGGCTTACTCTACTGTCTACTGAGTACATATAATATAAAAACATGTTAATGTCGTCCTGTAACGTTACTGTAGAGACGGAGCCTCTCGCTGTTAACAGACTATTGTGCTAGCTAGCGAGCTCTACCCAGCATGCCGTTCGGTGGTGTCATTTTATAAATGTACAATTATTAATGTTGCATATTGTTTGTGCCAAACTGTTGTCGTGGTGTTTTGTCCTGTTAAAGAGCGTTAGTTGTGGGTTATTCATTGTTGTATTATAACCATGATTAGGGTTCCCTCTCAATACACTTAAGATAACTAGCTCCGACCGCAGCGGCCTTGGCAGCGAACAATGTATTTAACTGCCTGTTGAAGAGCGACAGCAGTTGTTTCGGCTATGCACTGATATGGCGGTGTGTGTGTGTGAAAAATTCATATCATACGGGAAATTAGAACCGGTGAACCGGTATACCGCCCAGCACTAGTGGGTTGCCAGTTAACTGTTTGGGTCTCTTTACAGGCACAGTGCTGATAACAAGACTCCGCCCGGTGGGTGTTCGTCTAGAAGTAGTGGCACAACACAAGTCCTTTTTAAAAGCACACGTTGCTAAATGTCTGTGTGTAAGGCTGAAAAAACGTGTTGGTTAGTGAGGTGCTGAGTAGAGCTGCTCCAGCTCTCTACGTCACCCAGAGGCACGAGACTGATATCAACCATATCAACCCTCTCACTCACAAGACAGCAGAGGACTTGTTTGTTCCCAAAATGTTGAAGGATAGTTTTAGAGATAAAGTTCTGTGAATTCAAAAACCTCTGAGCAACATGTGTTTGTGATGGGTGGATCAATCGCACCATAAATATATTAAACTCTGTTTTACAACGCCTTCCTCACGAGTGCTGATATTTCCCGATGCTGGTGGTGAGTTTGAAACCCTCCCTCGTCACACGTGGCTCAGACTCAGTCACTTCCAGGCGATCACGCGGCGTAAAGCTGCCAAAATGTGAGCTGGAGATCTGTGAACTTGAGCGGCGCTGCGAGGCAGCACCTCGGGCCTGAACCAGCGGGGAGGACAGAGCAGACACTGTGCTGCGCTGCGTTACACACAGGTCAAGGGCCAGATGTAGAGGTCAGAGGGACGACCGCGGAGCAGCTTGTGAAGCAGACACTCAAGTTCCTTCACAAGCTGTCATTCGCAATATCCACCATTAGGGCTGGGCCGTCGGCCAAAGTCTTGGAACACGATGCAGGTCATTAACCCTCATGACGTGTGTTTAGGTCATTAAATACATATTCTAGAGGAAGTAACAAACAGCTAATGAATGCATTTCACAGGACAGGTCGACATTAAGGTCCACAATCGTTTTTTGAATTTCATTCGGGGTCATTGCCATGGGCATGTGGTGTGATGGCATCACAGTCGTGTACATTTATTATCTACAGATTCTTTATCTGTTAACCGCTGTGTGTGTGATACAGCAGAGATACGGTTTCTACATAAGCAACTACAAACAAAACCCCGTTAACACATTTGTGTGTACTGTAGACTGTAGTGTGTTTCAGGTGATGACATCCTTCATGCCTGCAGGGGGACTTTCCTAGGAGCTCCTCTTGTTTTGGTGGAGCTGAGTCTGAGTGTTTCTGCATGTTGTGCCCTCTCAAAGCAAACAGCTGTTTGCTCCAGCTGTGCTCCCGCATGCAAGGCTCAGAGCGTAAAGCGGCGTCCAGCTGATGTGAATATTGCCCTAACGCAATCCGACAGCTGGCTTTACGACGTCACGATCGAAGGGATGAGAAGACATTTTTACATCGTCATCAGGCCCGATCCACCACGGGGAGCTGAGAGGCTCTGAGCCAAAGACGGACTGTCAATCAGGACCCGGTCTTGTTGTGGTGAGGAGGGGCTCATAGAAGTGGTTGTAAGGAGGCTCCAGTGTTTGATTCAAGGTTTACCTGTAGAGGCAGTGGGAGGGAGCACCCCTTCACATTCAGCACGCCATTCACACCCACTGGAAGCAACATTGACCCCATAAAGGCACAATGAGGCCTCGATAGCAGCCAGCTAGATGGAGTGATCCAGCAGCAGGTGGTCCTGTTGTTGTTGTTGTTGTAGTAGCAGCAGCAGCAGCGTCTCCCCTCTCCACTTGGTTATATACCCATCTGCTCCTTCAAGGCTGTCTGAGGCAAACTGAAGCTCCTTACTGTCATGCTTGGGTGTCTCCGCTGGAGGGGGGATGGATCGAGTGGTGCCCAAAGTGTAACGCAGCCCTCTCTGCGCTGACCTCTCAGAGAGCCACAGAGTGAGAACAATGATCTGTGGCTGCTGCTTCCTCTCATCCATCGTACAGTCGGGAGGGCTGATTGATAGCGTGGGTGAAAAATTGACGTCGCATAACACACAACTGTAATCTTACAGAATATTTCTGACCTGTGCTTTCCTCGGTCGATCTGCTTACACAGACAGGAAGTGTAGTGAGAGGAGATTGGCACATGTTGAACCTGGGATCTTCATTGTTTTCCTTGTTCATGCTCGTTACCGACACAGAGCTTCTGTAGGGCCAACATTTCAAGTCCGTTGATGTCATGTGATGTAATCTGGGTCAGGTGTGTTAAACAAAGTATCACAGACCTCTGCATTGTATCCTCTGTGCTTTGAGAAGTGACATATTCAGTGATGGACAAGAACAGCTTAGATGAGGAATCCAGGACAATAAAATGTTGGAGCGCTTTTCTAGTCTTCTGACCGCTCGGGTTTCTGCTAATCAAAACACAATCGTGTGTGTGTGTGTGTGTGTGTGTGTGTGTGCGCGCACACACACGCACTTAAAATCAGGAGATTCATAGTACTGGCCATGAAGGGCCTTGTATGTGATTCAAAGACTTGTAAAGTCTGTGTTCAGAATGTTACAAATGAGGATTCTAGTTAAAAGTCATGCTGCCAAGTTTTGAACAGATTAAACAATTGAATTTAAAATGATTTCTTAACACATGAAAACTCATTTTGATGTAAAAAAAAAAAAAAAACAGCAATTCATATGGAAAGAGTTGTTTCTCGTCTCTATTAGCTCCTACAGCTCAGTCAAAGTGCGACACAATATCCCATTAATGGGTTTATTCACAGAGATGGGGAGACTCAGTGGGGGTATCGGAGGTTCAAAGAACCAGTTTGGCCTCACTAATGCTTTAGTGGCCAATAGCCAGGCTACTCACTGACTCCTCTGGCTACGTCTCCGTCATCGTGTCCCGTCCGCTGTCTGGAGCCCGGCCTGCAGTGAGACGTGTGATGGATGGTGGCCGTGTGGTTTGTAGTGCTGAGATAAGAGCGGGGCTGGCCCAGTATCTGTTGGCCCAGTATCTGTTGCATGTACGTAACCGATGAAGCCTCTACAGTACATTGTGTTTCTAGTAAGGAACGTGGGTCCCAGCGTTGTGTAGACTCCACCACAACTGTGTCAGCGCAAGATGAGTTTGAACCACACTATTGTAGAATGTATTTCAAGACATTTTAGATATTTCCAGTATGTGTAAAATTGTAGGGATATTTAATTTTGTCTTCTGTGTTTCACAGTAGAAAAGCTGCTCATGCTGCCTGTGGTATCAGGTGTCGGTTTGTTAATCTACGTTTTAAATCTTAGATTGTGTTCACTCATTAATAATTTTGTCTTTAGAAATATTGAAAAATGGCATTTTTCAATGCATTTAGGTGTTTTCACTAAACAACCTAAAAAATATTCATTTTACCAGAATAAAACTAAAAACTGACTACGCACAGTTGCAGATTATCTACTAATCATTGCAGCTCCAGCCACCATTCATTTTCTATTTTTCCTGTGAAAATATTTAGATTTTTTTTTTGGGTTATTTAATCCAAATCCAAATTAATGGTCTAAAGATAGAATATGCTGTCGAGTCTGAAAAGGCTTCTGGAACAAAATTGTGACTTTGTACATCATCAATAATTAAAAAGACAAACCTAATTGATGGCTAAATTGATAATGAATGTAATCAATAGTTAGACGCTTTACTTAACTTGTCTGTCAAAGCTTACTGTGTTACGCTGACGTGTCCCAGATAGGTCCTCGGAAACATTTGTTCTTTCCAACCAAAAGAATAAAGATATTCAGTTTATTATTGTGTATGACAAAGAAAAGCATCAAATCCTCACATTTACGAAGCAGAAAGTTATTGGAATTAGCTTTAAAACTGAATTAAGTGAAGTGATTCTCAAAATAGTTGAGTCATATTTTTCTTGTCGGACTGTATCACGATGCACGGATTACAGTTTAATGTATTGTGATATTTTTGAAAACTAATTTGAGGAAAACTGACAGTATAAAGAAAATACTAGCACATGCATACAATCAAAGTTTTTATGCAATGAGAACAGTGATTGTGTTTATCACAGTCCCTGTAACATCCAGCGTCATACAACAACTCTTTGTGCAATCTGAGTCTCTGTATGCCACCAATCTTTACAAACAGTGCAAACTACACATTTAAAATCAATAGTGTTTTTGAGAATCAATACAGTAAGTGTGCAGATTTTCTTCCGCCCTTACTGACTGTTTCAGCTCTAGACCCCAAACCTACTTTTAATCTGACTGATGTTTGAGACGGTACTGTAGGTAGCAGCTGTTTGAGGAGCTGCAGCACTGAGCCGCTGGTGCTAAATACCATATCGGGCACGCATAGCATGTTTCTATCCACGGAGTCGGAGGGCAAGAGTCGGGATGTTTTGATGGGGAGCTGGTTGCAGAGGTTTTAGAGGTGAAAGGTTAAAGATGCAGCCGTTCTTTGTCCACACACAATGGGCCGCAGCAGAGCAGGCTCCGGCTGTGTTGGCCGCTGCTGGAAGTCTTCCCGGCCTCGGGCTATAATGGTCAATAAACTGTCATGAGGATTAGCAACAGAGACCACACATTGGAGAGCTCCATTCTTCTCTAGTGCTGGTCCATTGTCAGCGAGCATTGCAGCCTTGGTGTATGGACTGAAACCAGGCCTAACCCGGATCCCAGAAATGCCACGATTAAGAGCTGACCAGAAAGCAGCGGAGAGGAAATTGTAAAATGATATGTGGGAGGACTGACAGACCTCAGTGTGTCGGACAGACATCAGCTCTCTGGTGAAAGATCATTTCAATGGGAAGCTGACCATTTTCCAAAGCATGCTGTCGTGTTTCAATTACTATGAACATTGTGTTGCAGTGAGAGGAACCATGAGAGCATTAACGCACAACAGGAACATATCTCGGACTAAAGTAGAAGCAGACCTGATGTTCACTGTGATGAATTCTCACAGTTAAGTTTTTACTAATAGTTTCCACACACAAGACAGGAGAGAACCTTTTTAACATGTAAAGGGTCCGTACTAACCAGTGTCCGAGGAGTTGGGAGTGAGAACGTGTTGGTCGGTTGGTTGGCTCACCACTTTGGTCCAGACTGAAATCTCTCGACAGCTAATGATGACCTTTGGAGATCCCTTGATATGTTCAAGTACCTGTAAAACTAATTCCTCCAACTAAATGTTCTGTTTGTTGATCGATTGAACGTGAAAACTAAAGCATTGCTCATGGTCCCTCATGGCACAATAGTGTGAGCCTCAGCAGATGGTGCGCAAGCTTACGAGGACACAACAGATCTCTGCTCAATGTTTGTTTGTTTGTTGCATTATTCTAAAACGCCAAAATGTGAAGAAGTAAGAAGACGACTAGCGTAACCGGCAAAATGCCATAAACCGACCTCCACAATAACGAGAAGATAATGTAATTCTCTGTACACTCCTCTTCATGGACTACTTTATTGCCTTTGTACAAGCCCTGCAAAGAACGACTCACATTTAGATTGTTTAAACCTCCGGTTTCTAAAGCGTGAATTGAGCTTCTTTGTAAAATCCCTGGACATGTACATGTCGGTATACATCAGTGACTCACTAATGGCTTTAAGGAACCAAGTCAACATGACCCGATCAATTCCTGAAGAGCACTTCAACCTGTAATCTATAAAGTGTACCCTTAGAACACATGAGATCAAAAGTGCACCGAATGTGGACTTTAACAGGATGAATGCACAAACCCGCAAAACAGACTTAGAAACCGAGATGTTAAAAATGTAAGCCTGAAAGCACAGACCTGACGCAACAACTTTAAACCTGAAGCTTGCAGGTACCAAACTATTTTTAAGCACTCCTTCTTTCATTATGCTAAACAGCAGCATGTTAGCATTTGGTGCACAAGTACAGTCTCTCAGACTAGCTCGTGTCGCTACAGACCGCTACGTCCTCTTCCACTGCATGGTCCTCTTCTCCATTGGTTTCCACAGCAGATTGATCGCTGCAGCGACGCCGTGTGAAACTGCTGTGAAATCATCTTCTGTGGGACACTCTCTGAATTCTTTCATCAGTAACCAAACACAGTGATTTGTGCAGAGGCGTGTACGGCTGCCATTTCTTTGAAAACCTGGCTCAAGTGAATAGAAACAAACTGCAGTTGCTACTGATGTTAGCATGGCTATTTAATGGCTACGTGTGTGTTGGAACAGAGCCTGTGTGTGTCGGTGTATGCTCCAGGGAGAACATATGCTGGTGTTGACTGTGGGGCAGGGGTGGGTGTGTGTGGGGGGGCAGCTGGCGCGTGTCGGGTCAGGGGTCTACAGCTGTTGATAGCAGGGTGGTACATGGACACAGATGGGGGGGATCTGAGGCACCGACAGCCCACACTCTGCACTCGTCTGGATATGAGTGATGGAGCTGGCCGGGCGCCGTGTAAGTGAGAAGTAGACGCCGTGTCTCCAGACGCCGGCCGCACAGATGGCCAGGCTGCTGATGGAGGCGAGATGGGGGAAAAAGAGGGTATAAAACATAGCAAGAGAGTAACCAATATGAAGCAAACAGATTGTTCTGGGGCTGTGCTCAGACCCGTGTGGTAGTCGGATGAGATCAGGCCTTGCATTTCAAATCTAATTTGGTTCCGTCAGTGTGGTCCAACGCTATTATCTGTGATGCACTTTGATTCAGTTTTTACTGTGCAGTTGATGAATATTCCACAGATTACCTATGGGAAGCCATTCACCTGAAATAGTTCTCATGGCAGTGTGATGGCCCCTACTTGTATTGTTTGACATGGAAGTGATCACATTTAAAGGAACACTTTTGGAAGTGTGCTTGTTGCTTTACTTCAACTTATCTTAACTGCAACTATGGTTAAGATTTGGTTAGGTTTATAGAAAAAGATAAAGTTGGTTAAAGTTACTGCAAGATGTCTGTGTTCAACCATGACGAGCTCCAGATCCACTCAAGCAGCCTGAACATGAACACCTGAAACCATTGAGTGGAGCAGAGCTAGTTGTTGGACCCTGGTCGGAGCGGGCCGATGCTACGCTGTGATTGGCCAGTCTGCGTTTCAGGGGCGGAACTTAGTAAAGGGTAACTTTAAACTTTTACCAGGAATTTTAGTTATTACTTTGGTCAAAAGTAGTCCAAGTTAGTGCTTCAATTAGTCAGTACTCGCCAGTAAGGCACATTCCATTTCTGTCCGACTGAGTTCCGTTACTTATTACTCTGTACGGACAACTGTGGCAAGACTCTTCAGCCAGATTGCTCTTGTAGCTGTGGTGTATGAATGGGTGTGAATGATGACATGTAGTGTTAAAGTGCTTTGAGTGGTCGGAAGACTAGAAAAGCACTATACAAGTACATGCCATATACCATTTACTTTGTCGCTAATGTAGGTACTCATTTACTATAAGTGTTGGACAGAATTAGCCCATGTTCTGCTCAAACAAGCAGCAGAGGAGGCACAATCTGCTGTGTGAGATATAAACGCAAGTTTGAAAAGTTGCAGAATAGGAGTTTAATTTCTATTTCTGGATACTAAAATCCTCTTTCCATGAGTGGTCTGTACAAAGCCCAACATGTATTTAAGCCCTGGGTTCAGTATGACTCGGACCTCTGAATGTCTTTTTCATTACATCAGAGAAATGCTCCGGTAAATACACAGAACTAACTAACTCCTTCACGGGTCTAGTGTGCCTAATCTTCACTATATTCAGATGTGGTGGAAAATAGAAAAGGGCTTTTATACTTGTGTTATAGAGTTGCATTGCTTCTTGATATGTTCCTGATTCAAAGTCTAAGACAGATCGCATTGTTTGATTCTAATTAAATAAAAAGAAACTCCTTTCTTATATGGTTGCACTGCTCCTCAGGGCCCACGTAATGTACATTTCAGACCTCTGAGATATTGTCTGCAGTGTTCCCTCTCTGTGAAAACATCCAACAGCTGACCTGTGTCCCTTGTTTTTTGTTCCAGGCTTCTACAGTGACCTTCCACTGGAGTCTGAAAAGAACGACAGCATGGGTGAGTTCACAAACAGGAAGTAAAGATGGAGCTAAGTAGGGCTGTTGTTTAAGCCCAGTACATTTCAATTGACGTCACCTCTTCAGAAATATCACTGACTACATTACAGTCAGACATCTGTCTCTGTTCATACTACAGTCTGGGTCAGTTTAACTTTCTGGTATGACATAAAGTCATGATAGTAGCTCCATCTAGTGGTAAAGTGGAGGGCTGTATGTTTATTGAATGTCTTATAATTCCCTGTCAAATCCACAAGAGGGGAGTATAAACTCAATAATGTCGGAGAAGCTACTTCCACCAGCATTAATCAGCTGGCTCTCAAGCAGTAAAAGTGAAGCACAGTGGGTGAGAAGTAAAAAGGAAATGTCTACATGTAGTTATTACAGGATGATTACTGTTTTTCTGTGTTCTATATCTGCTCTATTGGATGAATAGCCTTAGTCTGTGTAGATGTGAGTGGTCAGAGATCTTAACCTCCAAGTGAAAGGCTACAATGTCCACGCCACTGTCATCATGGTTTCAATGCAAACCTAAACTGGAGATGTGACAAATATTGGGGTGTGACTCTTGGTCCAGAGGGCCAGGGGTGAGGCGATGGTCCAATGTTAAGTTCCAGGTTCAGGCGAAGTTCACCCAGGACTCCCTTGGCTGCCATCGCAGCGCCAGTTGGCACCACGGTGGGGGTCAGAGGTCGGACACAGTTCAGAAGATGCTGCTGACCTCGCCATGACTCTATGCTGACCTAATTGTGTGCAGTTCTCCTCCAGCCTGGGCTTTCTCATTGCTCCCACTATAAACTTGCAAGAGGAGAAAGGAGGAGGGGGAGGCGAAGAAGCCGGAGAAGAACTATTAAACCTGCGCACACAGTGAATGGCTGGCATTGTTGCATGCTGCAGGAGGAGGCGTGGATTTATGAGGCTGAGCCTGATTGGGTTGTAAACTTGACGAGGTGGGCTCGCGGCCGCGGCCACTCGCTCTCTCTGTTGGCCCTATTCTCCTCCCGGGATGCCTCGGTGCATGCACTGGGCAAGGGTGATGTTAGGGTCAAGGGGGGCTGAGGCAGGGCTCAGGCTTGTAAATGCTCTGACAGGGGTGGGAATTCAGAGACCCCCATTCAGTCACCAAAAAACCCAGGTCAGGGGCCAAATAGCTGAGTTGGCAACAGCTGTTTTCAACACAATGTCTACTTGGGTATCTCAAATGAGAAAATGTCTTTCTTTTTTTTTTTTCAGTCGACACTTCTTCTGAATCATCCTCTCCACACTCGGAGCATCCATTTCCATCTTCATGGACCTGCAGATGGTCATTTACTGGGGATTGATTTGTGGTTCGTAGGGTTATAAGTCTATGAGAGAGCAGTGTCCGTGGCAGCAATGTTGCTCTTTAGGATGGTGGTAAAACACAGGAGTCCATAAACGCTGGAGCCGCACACTTATTCACACACATCTATTCGGATCAAGTATTTATGTTTCTCATACTGAATGTAAATCAGTATGAACACTACTGACCAATGGCTGCCGGGCAGGTCGTCGGTGGGATTAGAAGGATCCTTAGCTACCGCTGTTCCCTGGTTAATCATCACCAGCTGGGGGCAGAACTTTCTCTCCTCAACTTTGCCCCAAATGTCCAACTGGATCATGAATGTTGACGGTGGTATCAAGTTAGAAGAAGCATAAGAGCATCAGGAAAGAATTTATTACCTATAAATAATATGTAGAATATTTAGTTTCATTGGTCTTTCATCATGACCCCCCCCCCCCCCCCCCCCATAAATCACACAAGCAGCGAGGCCTCTTGCGCACTGCACGTCCCGGCCATAAGGGGGCAGTAGATCCATACAGGACCTACATGTTACATATGCTGCCACGTGCCACCTGGACCCAGTGAACTCAACACCCATATGGAACTACTTGGCCGGAGCCCAGCACATGCTTTTCCTTTGTCCTCGCGTACCCGCGCTAACTTCATACGCCTGTGTCCAAAAGTCACTTCAGATCACCAGCTTTTCATTTTGCTACGTGCTGCACAGCAGAGCAGTCAAACACTTGACACCACTTCAGATCCCCCTTTGTTCCTTTGTGCTGTTTTTTTCTCCTTTTTAAAGTAGAGTTCTCTGTCTCGCTCATTAATGTGTAGATAAGCGGCCACTAGTAGCAGTCTTCCTTCTTCTCCCATGCTACCCCAGCCGCTTGTGCTGGGAACATGGCATGAGTGCTGCAGAGTGTTCAGGAGCTGCTGACCCCCGTGCTTCTTATCATTTGAATAATTCATGATGAGCCTAGATTTGATTCACAGTCCATTTATTTATTTTTTCTCGCTTGATGCAACGCGTGTTGGCGTTGGACTCGGGGTCAGCCTGCAGTGTTTCCAGGTCAGGGAGAAGTGGGTCGTGCTGTTCCCAGTGTCACTGCCTATAACTTCAGTGTGTGATGACAAAGCTCAACTCCACAGGGATAAACAAGCAGACTCTAGTGTGGCCCTAATATATGTAGCAACCATACCCATCAGCCCCAGCAGGCCTCTGTGTGGCGCCACTCAAAGCTGCAGCCGCTCTGACGTTTTATGAAGTCATTCACTTCTTTCTTTGTAGATTAATCCCTCATTTAAAGTCAGTAATGTATCACACTTTCCCAAAACTTAAACATTCTGCAGACTTTAAGGGGCTTTGTTTTCTAGAATTCTAGAATTTATGTACTTTTAGAGGTTGTCACTGACAAGAATACAATTCCAAGAGAAACACTGAAAAAGAGAATCCATTAAAACAATAGCAGTAGTTTGGTGCTAGCTTAAATTACAGAAATGTGCTCTTTTCCAATGATTTACCCTGAAGATATCAAAGTGATGCTTTTATATGAATGCACTGTTGACTATTAGAAGAAAAGACTGTCTTTATGACCAGCACTGTCTGTGTGAGAGTGTGGAGAAGAAGAGTTGCGTTGCTCTTTATTAAGACTGCTGAAGGACCGGCTGCCTCTCATTGTCCGCTCCAACACGTTTCCACTGTAGAAGCATGTGTCCTGGGTCTGCTCTGGCTGGAAAACATCAATGTGTTTCCCTGCATGTTAACATGGCTGGAAAACATCAATGTGTTTCCCTGCATGTTAACATAACCTAACGGGGCAATTACTGCAGGATCATTTCCATCTGCCTTTTCCTCCTCCGGTTACATAGTGAAATAGAGTTACAAGGCTGGTAAACTCTCCAAGAATCGCAGGCAGATTGTTACATTTCATAAATGAATATGTGGGTCGATTTGAACTGAAGCAGGACTTAGTTTGTTTCTCAGTTCCTTCTCTTGAATGTAGTTACTGTACACTTGGGTGACTCTCTTGTAATTACAATAGTCTCAGCTAAAACCCCCACAGCAGTGGGTCTTTAAGTGTCCATGGCAGAGTTTGTGTATTTTAGTTAAGAAAGGTCAATGAACAGAGTAGCATTTTGAGGTGATGGAAGCGGTCACACTTAATAAGGGAAAATCAGAGAAAAGTCATGGAATTGAACATCTGGGTCATGGTGGAGAGGCTGCTTTAGGCAACATGCTGAACCCCTTCTCCTCAGAATAATGTGGTGAGAAACTCACATTTTATGGACATTATGCTTATTATAATCAATACTTTTGTTGAATTGATACAGATATTATTCTGACTTCACATGATGCTCTGAATAAATGACTGGTCTAATACATATCTGTACAATGACAACAATGCATTCCTGAAGGCAGCTGTTTGTTAGGTTCAATCTCATTGAGCACACAGAAACATGCATTACATAGGGCTGGGTTCCATGCCGCTAGTTTAATGTTGTACCATCTGAGAGGTGCCTATAACTCAAAGTTCAAGAAATGACGGTTGGCATTGTATGTTTAGTCAGATTTGTCTTCTCTTCTGATCAGATATTTTCTGATTTAAAGGTCCTAAAATTCAATATTTGGAGCAAACAGCTGTTTTCTATGTAAAGATATATAGATGAGTACAGAATTAAGTCTCGCTCCCTCTGTGTGTTATCAGAGCTTCTCCTCTTTGTTCACATAGTCGGCCGGCCCATGCTTTTTAGTGCATGTGAGCGTGTCCCATTGGTTGGCTCACGGCCGCCGCTCTACACTGCTCTCGTACAGTGGTTACAGCTAATAATGGCCTTCCATACTCGCCGTAGTGAAGCCGGCGTGAGGTGCACGCGAAAGAAAATGCTGTAATTATTGTGAGGTTGGTTTATGGCGTTGTTCTGGTTATACTCGTATTCTTGCTGCTTCACATTATTTTGCCTTTCGGAGAATAATGCAACATACAACAAACGCCTTTGTGCGTGCTCGGAGCTTGGGCGCCATTTGCAGAGGCACGGTGCAAGTATGAACAAAGCTTCCTGAAAGAGCAGCACTTCAGGTAGCTCTGTCTGCTCTGTCTGCTCTGTCTGCTCTGTCTGCTCTGTCTGCTCTGTCGGCTCTGTCGGCTCTGTCTGCTCTGTCTGCTCTGTCTGCTCTGTCGGCTCTGTCCCCGTTGTTTGCGCTGTTCGCTGCGCTGGCTGTGTGGAGCCGTTGAGAGGCAATAGAAATGCTCCCTGTATAAAGAATACTGTATAAGTTTTTCCAATTTTATTTAGGCAAAATTCATCTACAGTGTTTTGAGAACAATGACTTATTTTGTAAAATGAGGGTTTTGTAGGTCTTGACCACATTTCAGGCAGCCATTGGTTTCCATTCAATTTCATAGTTTGAAAATCCTCCTGAAATGAGAATAGCTGGTCCACCTTAAGTAAGCCTGGGCCGTAGTTGTCGCTAATTTCATGGCTAACCCCCTTCACTGATATCTGCTGTTGGCAAGCAAGACACAGCTCTCGGTCTCTCGACTGGACACTCTCTAACGTTACCGACACAACCATGCTAGTGATTCCTTGTCGGAGTTTGCTATTTGTAGAACACATTTTAGTTGGAAAAATACAATTTCAAAAAAAAAGAAATCCTAAATCGGATGCGCCGGCCTTGCGGGCCGGCTTCATTCCTTATCGAACCGGGCTTTCAATCTTTTACCTTCATGAACACTTGACCCGAATTTCTGCCATTTGTCTGAAGCATTGAACTCTTACAGGACACGAGGATAGACCAGACCCAAAACCCTGGTTGTCATAAGGTACAAACTGATCAGCTACCGCTAGTGGTATATAGTCATGCAGATAGTTCTCGTTTCATTTATCCAGATTTTGACTTGTCAGATATCTGCCGCCATCCTAATACAATGGAGGTCAATGGAATCTCGTTTGTGATCCTCTCGGCATCGGATAATGACATTTAAGGGAGTCTGAATCAAATATCTCGAAACCTGGAGAAAAAAACAAGCACATTCCTACATAGCACTCGTGGTGAGTCAGAAAATGTGTGCATCATGTGGGTGAACTGACCCTTAAAAACCAAAGCATCACTGTAAATGTTGGAAGGACATCTGAACTTCAATGCTAAGAAATCCTGTATGGTGACATTAGTACACTGCAAGCAATGTGCTCGCCAGCCTCGGCCAGAGGCCTTGAACATCTTTACCTTCATTAGTTGCATTACCAATGGCAGGTTATCAGGTCTGTGCTCTCGATGAATCCCATGGCCAACTGGTTACTGAGGTGTTTGAACCGCAGTCTGCATTCATTGATCAGTGAGTTGTTTTTATGTAAACCCACCGACAGCAATGAATGTTTATTGCAGCCTTAGAAGTGACACCTCCTGCGTCACAGCTGATTTGGTGCTTGATGGAATGTGTCCCGGGGATTCCAGCGAACTGAAGGTGGAAGCCTTGACTCGTAGTCCACAGACTGGGGTTCTCAGTTTGCTTTGCATGAGAGCAGAACTGAACTATCTCACAATGTATGCTTTCCAGCAGGGTGGGGGGGTGGTGTCCCTCAGGGTACAGTCAACGGTCGATGGTTTTGGTTAAAGCGCAAACTCACCGACAGCGTTGAATGTTCACCGTGGGCACCAGAAAGGACTGCTGGTCTCGCTGCAGTTTGTTTGATTGATGGCAGCTATTTTAATTGTCACAGAAAATCAACATATAACATATGAATGAGACAAATCAATCTACCCAGTTGTTTCATAGGTCTCCGTCACTGCAGTTGTACTCAGACAAGTGGAAAATCAGTGGCCTGTCCCTCGCTGGCTGCTTCCATCCAAACCACATCGTTTCAAAATGTCTGCAATTCAAATCGAAAAGTGTATTTTGTTTTTTTGTAAGCCTGCAAAAGCCTGATGTCAGACCTCAGCTCTCAACAGATGGTTAAAACAATGGAAAATTTATAATGCTGTTACCAAAAAAGACAAGCTAGATATAGCAGAGTATCCCAATCCTGTGTGTGTGTTTCTCTTGGCCTGTGTGGAGTGACACCATGCCAAGGCGTGTTACTGCCCATGTCGGCGTGGAGGTTGAAATAGCGTCTCGTGAGGAGAGGCGGCGATGCAAAGGTTTGGGTTTCCTTAAACAGCCCGCAGACGTGATGAACTCCGTCGTCCTAGACTCCTGCTGAACTACTAATGAAACTCAACCTTCTCTGCCGACCCTGTGCTTCTTCCACCTTCAGTCTGCAGCGAGAAGCAGAACAAAAAAAGAGTGAGGGGGGGGGGGGGGGGTGATGAGAAACGGCATGAATAATAGGACAGAAGACGAGGTCAGTCGGAGTAAGGCGAGGTGTGATCAGAGAGCGCTGCTGTGCCCGCAGTTTATAGTGCACTGCAGTGTTGCGCTAGTTAGAGATTACTGTTCCCTTCACCCTGCGCTGAACCTCAGCTCCTGCTCTGGGAGTGTGCCTTCCTTCCTGTGTTCGCCTCTTTGAGGTTGGAAACTCATGCAGTCATGTTTTATTAATGCTCTCTCTGTCTGTCTGTGCTCTCTCTCCTCTGTTTCCCTCGACACAGAAGAAAAGATTTGGAACACTATTTGTTTTTTTCTGAATCTTTTCACGTGGCATTTCATGCATGTTGTGCTTTTGATTTGAAGACGAACTGAAACCTGTTAGGGAGGTAGCGACTATATGATGGAACTCATTGCAGAGAGATTTGTTGCAGTTCTGCAGGATTGGTGCTGTAGTTAGATCAATCTGATGGAAAATGAGAGGATTGAATCGACAGATGTTCTGTGTGTTTCACAGGCTTTCAGAAAGCAGCCGCTCTCTGCTCCTCTGCATAATGAATGATCACTTTGGTGCGAGAGAGGCACAGTTCTCTTTCTGCAGCTTTGACACGGTTCACTGACCTGAGAGGAGACCTCATTATTACCACAATATGATACTAAACATTTCTCAATTTCTGTGTTCCATGAATTATTGTCATTGTTTCCATCTAGCACTTACACCCAAACAAAAGCCCCAAAGTCTTGCCTTGAAAATCATTGTCACCTTGAATCATAATAACCACCAGAATGTTGTACAAAGGCTTTTTGAGCAAATGGATAAATAATTGGTGAATAGCTTCTGTGTTGCATTGATATTCCTATTTCAATACACAAGTTATGGCAGACATTAGTCTCTTATATCCATATGTCTATATGCCCCCTTGTCTCCTCTTTTCATTTAATTCCTCTGTTTCCACTCGCCAAGGTGGGAATCCGTTGTTTTTTTCAGTCCCTCTGGCTCGGGCTTCAATGGTTTCCCTCTTTGGCACTTGCACAGTCTGGCTGCATGCCGAGACACACGGAGGCTTTTTCATTCTCAAATATCTCTCCCTCTCCTTTCCCCCTCTTTTTTTCATCTGACTTCACTTCCGCTCTCCCTGCTCTCGGGAGAATTTATTCGTTGGTTTGAGGCGTGGCTGTGCTCTTGTATCAGGGCTCTTGATAGTGCTGCTGCTGCTGTGGTCCCCAGAGGTTTTGCATAACTGACAAACTTTCAAAAGTATGTTTAAAAAAAAAAGCTGGGCTTGCATGAGATGGGGCCAAAGTGAAGAGTGCTACAGTGTGACTGAACGCGAGTGAACCCTGCGTCGTCAGCACATTCCAGGGGTTGGACAATGAGAAGCACACAGTGTACTCTGTCGTGTTGCATAGCTGGCTGGTCTGCAGCCAGGACTCGGCGCCGCCTGAAGCGAGGCCAATGCGGCACACATGCAAAGTTCAGCAAAAGGAGCGCCGATATTTAAAGTCTGTGTATCGTGCATGCTGGTTGTTAGGACTGCATGCGTTCTTGTGTGAAGGGTGAACTTGAGGTCAGGGATAAGATTATACATCGCTGAAAAGTACATCGTCACATGCAGAGTTGTCAATGTCACCATGGTGCTGTGGTGACCATTGGATAGGATACAGGATCTAAATGTTGACTAAAACATCAAGATGTGCTCCATGTGGGGATCTAGTCTCAGACTAGAACCCCAGGGGAGTTTAGTCTGTGCACTAGGAACAGACGTACTGTTGGACTTGAGGCTAGGTTTGGTTAAAGTTACTGCAAGTGAATGTTTCTTGTTCAAATATGAAAAATCTTCAGGAACTGAAAATGTTGAGTCCATAACTGATCCTGGATTGGAAGATGACTATATCCGCACAGCCAAAGCCCCCAGCCTCCACATCACGTGACCAGTGACTGAACACAACCACCCACTGGTTCCTGTCATCGCCTCACCACTTCCATTGGAACATTTCTCTCTTCCACTTCTCACTTCAGAGTCTCCCCGGCGACGGTGAGATCGGCACAGAGACACAATCTGTTTTCTAATGGTGGGAATGGCTGCAACTTATTTCCTCATCAGTGTGTGTGTGTGTGTGTGTGTGTGTGTGTGTGTGTGTGTGTGTGTGTGTGTGTGTGTGTGGCCACAGTTAACCTGCTGCTCTCAGCTGGGCTCAGATGCCTGTTCATAAATACTCTGGCTGGGAGGCTGCCAGCTAATGCTCTCAAACACTTTCCCATCCTATCATGCCGCTTGACAATTATTATTATACAATCCACGGGCACGGCAAGACGTCTGCTAATGGAAGTGCATGAGGAGAGTAAATCATTCGCGCCCTGAGTGATCCTCCTCAAACTCAATCAAATTCAACAAATATCCCTTAATTGAGGTGTCGGTCACAAAATAGGCTTTAAGTCGGCTTGACATTTTAATATCTGCTGGTTTGAAGTTTATAATCAGATTTACTGCTGCACTGGTTTGTGGAGTATCAAATTGAACTGTCACATTTGTAAAGTGGATTGGTCTGTGAGTCAATAAATTAATCGCGGTTAGATAAATAGGAGACCAGTTATATTGCAGTTATATTCACCACATATGACCAGCTAAGTATGATGTCATTTCCTTGTTCCTATCTAGAATGCTATGGCTGTTATTTGGAAGACCTTAAACCTAGTGAAAGATTTAGTTCTGTGCAACTCTGATTTAAATGAAAGGGTTGTACTGTGTTTTCATTAATGTTGGTCTTGGCACAGATGAAAATGATTATTGTAGTTTTAGTGGTGCGTCCAATTAATCTAATTCTTGAGACGGAAATCTGCAAATGATCAGCTTTTTCAAATGATCTCTCTGGAATGCGTTGGGCATTCCTTGACAGTGTACGACGTCATGCTTAGGAAAAGGAAGTGACATGCGACAACGGTCACTGGGCTCTGACTGGGGTTGTAGCGGTTACTGTATACGTTTCAATGTGCTAGAACCTCCCTCATCATCTTTAACGATACGAAATACTGGCACGGAATAGCAGCCCCCAACAGCTTTAAACCCCGACTGAAATGAACCCTGCCTGTAGAAAAAGCATCAGAATATTTACAGAACCTTTCGGTCCAGCACGGTTTGACGAGCCTTGGTGCATTTCTTTGGGTCTTGAGGGGCGTAAGCGATGTATGACCATTATTAATAAGCCATACTGGCTGCCAGCTACTCCCTCAGCATTAAACCGGGATTCTGTTTTATCTTAAACATCGCTCTCACTGCTTCTCCTCAGTTCCTCCTTGCAGCAGCTAGTGTCCTCGCCTGTGCAGCGCTGATTGACGTGCCTGTCTGACTGCCTGTCTGTCTTTTCTCTCTCTGCTGTGCACCTTTTGAACCCGTTGATGCACTTGATCACGGCCGTTGACTTATTCACTCCAGCAGCATGCCTGCGAGAACTGCAGTGTGTTACACTCCCCTTTCGTCTCCAAAGCTTTGTCGGCTCATTTCAGTCGTGAGTGCAGAGGCTGATGAATATGTATCCCGGCCTCTTTCCGCGGCAGTTTTGAGGATCTCTAACAAAGCGGGATGAGAGAGCCCTTTGTGGTTGTCTTCTGGATTTAACCGTGACATTTCTCTGGAGCCTGCTGCCACTTTTTATCTTCAACAGACTTTATCCGCAGGTCAGACTCGCGGCGCCCTTTGAAATCTGGAATTGTCAAAGCCCACCCCCAAAATCCTTGCTCTATCATATTTTGTTATTTGGGAACTCGTAGTCTGTTTGAATCTGTGGACCTTAATTGAGTCATTAAAACACGGCAGACGTATGTTGCCATACCCAAACAAAATGTTTTATAATGCTCGCTTATAGAACATAATCCATGTTACTAATCTGCCGAGTCGACGCGGTGTCGTGGTGGGATTGTCGGCAAGCGCAGGGATCAACGTTTTCCTTGTCTGCCCGCCGCTCGAACTCGCTGCACCCGCAATGCAGTAATAAGCAGCAGCAGGGAGCAGAGAACCGGGCCATCGCCGTGATCATTGCCGTCTTAAAGCACCCTCCCCATCCACAGAGCAGGGAAGCCTCACACTGCCACATTTAGAAATGGCACAGAGCTGGCGAGTGAAAATCACAGGCGGCAATACTGATTTCACATTTCTGTTATCAGTGGGAGCCAGCACGGGAATGACCTGGATACTGATCGGCCTTTATTGTGCCGAGGTGCTGCCTGAGCCGCCTCACGGCCAGACAGACCCGGTGGATCTAAAGTACGGTCAGGTGGGTTCACCTAAAATAAGTGAGGGAAATAGAAGCAATACCAGTAGGTTGTTGGCAGCTGCAAAACCTCCCATTTCAGTATCGATTCAGGTGCACCCTAAAAAACAATGATTCAACAGCCACCAATGCAGCAACATACGCACGTAAGATGATGGGAGATGCGCAAAATGTAACAAATCAGAGCTCCTATTACTGCCACTGTTAACACCGTGCTACACCTACTACACCAAACATGGTCCTCATCTTCTCTGTTTTTTATACGCCGCCATTTTATTCCCGTAAAGCCCCATTTCTAGTTTTTTTTTTAATTTTTTTTTTTTTAATTATTTTTTTTTTTTTATATGTGACAAATATTACAAAGCATCGCGCTTGGTAGGGGAGCATGTCGCCGCGTTGCACCAGCAGGGACACTGTCCTTAATGTGCCGTACTGTGCTTTGTGCTCTGTTGACCTAATCAGCTCTGCCTCAGCCGAAGTTAAGCTCATCTTTTTGTCCCGTATGGATGAAAGACAGGCGGCCGCTCACTCCGCTGTGGATCAAACACACAGAGCTCATGTATGATATTTTTAGAGATGCGTAAATGCTCGACTGGCAGTGGTGGATGAACACTGCGGTATAAGTCGAGGACGCTTGAGTCGAACATTGCGGTGGTTGGGATTGGCTGATCCTCTGCGGAGCAGTTTGAGGACTGTGCAGCAGAGTTGTTGAGGCCAGTGCTTTGGAGAGTTGCTCAGAGACTTAACCCTCCTCCCCGCCACCTTCCTCCTCACTAGCAGAGGAAAATCTCTGCTGAATTAATGTCTCCTTTCAGATTTCTAAGAGGCGTTAAACCGTTCTGGATTAAAGAAGGTAATCTGACAGGCAGAAGATTGTATTAGCCGGCGTGTTGGCAGAGCTTTTAATTTCTCCTCTTTTCATTTCCCCCTCTCAGCCTGCCTCTCCTGCTGACCTGCTAGATGGTATTATTGCGTTTCCTTTTGAATTACAGCAAAAACATCCACATCTTCACTACTATTCACTCTCTTCCTCTCCTCTCTCATGCTCCCCATCTATATCTCTCCACATCCGCTCTCTCCTACCTCTCTCTCCAGCTCTTCCAGCAGTGACAGCATACTTGTGTGAACCCATGATTTATCATTTGCTAATCCCTGATGATTATGGAGCTTTCCACACGGCCCTTATCTGTTGCTGAGCCCGCTCTTTACGCCATAGCTGCCAATTATCTCTCCGGCAGCCAGCAAACAGACCTGCCTCTGTCAGCCAGCTGCAGAAGTGCCACGAGGCCTCTTACTCTTTCTATGCTTCCACAGACTCACCGGTGACGGGCTGCCTGGGTACATGTATTTTTGGTCCAAGTGCTTGTTGAGATGTCAGATTGGGAGATCAAATGTGTTATTGCGTTTTTTTATGTTCTGCACTCGGCATCAGCTGCAGAGGGCAGGACACGTGTGTTGGTGGCATAGCTTCACTCGCAGAGGGACACAATGATAAGTCACTGAAGTGAAGATGCTGTGCGAGTCGTGATGACAAGTGCTTCTGACAAATGTCTCAGCTGTTGATGTGAATACTTGTCCTGGCCTTAATGCAGATAACTGATATTCATTTAAATACATGCTGCTTTTGGCTAAAAATAAAGCTCAGCGAAGTTGCTGTCACAAGTTAATTTTATTTGACGTGACACCCTGAAGCTTAGATTTTAGCATATTAGCATCAAGGTCAGCATTCTGCTAGCGTGCTAAATCTACAACCCTCACAGTTTGGACCGAGAGCTGTGACGGCAATGCCTCATTGTGACTCATCCAGCACTTCCTGTGGCCAGGCACCGGCACGGCCAGGGATGGAGTATGACAGCACGAGGTTACGGCGAGCAGGACCTCGCCCGCGGGGAGGGTATGCACATCACGGCGCTGTCAGCTGATGTGGCATCCGATTGTCAGTGTAATGGGAAGTGACGTGCACATCGCAGCAATGTGGGTCAGAGCGCCAGATGACCAGCCTGCGGCCTGGATCTGCGCCGCCTGTCTAATCTGCTGTAGCCCGACCAGACGAGACGCTCTAATCGACCCTGATATTCACTGAACACACATTAGCATCCCTGTTCAAGCTCGGGAACGCACACACGGCACGGAGGAAGCTCTCTGAGACGTTGAAGAGATTTGAGTGGAATGGGTGTCGGTAGAAAGACGTTAAATCATTATTTGATTGTAAAGAATGTATGGAACGCGCTCGTAAAAGAGAGCACATTGTTCCCCTTTCTCTTGCTGCTTGATTCAAATGTGGCTGAAAGCCCCAGCAGATATCATGTTTAAGTCCTTTTTGTTTCTTCTTAACCAACGCAAATCACACTTTGTTGAAAGCATGAAAAGTCCAGATTTATCTGGGTTTATCGCCCCATCTCTGCTCCTCTACCTTTGATGTAATGCCAGCATATTTACAATGTTCTCGACACCTTCATGGTTTTTGAAATATTTATACAGAAGGCTAAATATAAATGCTGATGTATGCCGTCTCCCTGCAGTGTGATATAGGGTGAGCTGTAAGAATGGGCCGGATAGATGCGTAGCGTAAGAGGATTCCCATGACATGGTCAGGGGCTGAGGAAGCGGTCGGGAAAGGCTCGGGAGGGTGGTGGGGAGGGGGGGGAGCGCAAACTTCTGCGAGTGTTTGCGTAGCACCTGCGTATGGACTTAACAACTCCATTCGTAGCCAGAGGGAAGTGACACATGGGGGGGGCCTTGAAGTGTTTTGATATTTTCTGCTCAAACAGGTTTTTTACGGCCGGGGGAAGAGGCCCGGAGGAGTTCAGCCTGTGCGAGTCTGCCTCTGCCTCATCAAAGGCAGTAATTTCCTGTTCATTTCAGGCCCCCATCCCCCAACCCAGAGCTCTTGTCTGCTAATCCCACCCCTGCAAACTGCCCCCACTCCCCCTACCCCCACTCTGGGCCCCCCTGCTGGTGTCCTGCCCGCCTGTGCTTCGGCTTGCTGCACTCCAGGGCCGGGGACTGGGAGGCTATACGCTTTGTGTCAGCAGGCTTGCGGCTGAGCACTAACAAATCCTCATTGTCCCGCGAGGGAGTGGTGACAGAGGAGGAGAAGGAGGGGGGGGCATCGCTGTCTGGTTTCTATTCAAATCCAGGTATACACGGCCTGGGAGGGAGCAAGTGGTGCAGAGGGGCTTATAGAGCTCCAAGCCTGGGATCAAAGTCCGCCGAGGTGCGGGGTCACTTACACAACTGCTGCCGTCTCTGAACCCACACGTTATTAACTGATCAAGTATGACTGGACCATGCACAACCGTCCAGGTTTCCAACATGCTGCGTCAACCTTATAGGGACCGAAAGGCCCTCAAGTTCACCTCCAGAGTCCCAGTGGTGTCATTCTGTCAACAAAGGACTTTGGCTTCCTGTAATCCTTAAGCATTTGGTAAAACCTACTTTACTAAGAACATTATTTTTTGGTTTAACATTTGTATTAATGTCTGTATGCCGGTTGGAGACTTGATTGTTTCAGTGACTTCACACAGGCTCTGCTGATTGGGGTTATGGAGTGTATGACTTCAGTTGCCGGTGATGAGGGCTGAGATGTGTATCTGGTAACAAGACTCAACATGTACAGGCATCTCAGAGAACGAGTGGTACTCTGCTCAGTCGGAGAGCCTCGGAGGGTTTTTAAATGACTGTTTCCCAGACCGCCGTCAGGACGGTTGTTTTGGTTAATCTGAGTTTTTTACCTTAAGTGATGACGCTTGTTTTTCACTTCCTCATCACTGAAATATCAATCCAGACGTGTTTGTGTGCTCGTTCCGATGTTACGCCTTTGTGCTGTCTGTGAACGTGTTTTCCTGACTCCAGCAGAAGCCGTGGTGTACATCTGTGATGTTTTTCTTGGTTGTTGCTACTCCTTCACGCACTCGGCTTTTGCGGTGGATTAAGAGCTTTGGACAAAAGCAGACTGGGACAAAAAAAATATAGGGGCGGTGAGTATTTCCTGTCACTAAATACATTCCAAACCCAGCGACCCCCACGCAAGCCGGCGGGGAAAACCAATGAAAAAGGGAACAGAAAAAAACATCCTCTGTGGAAATTACAGTCGCTCCTCTTCTTCCTCTTTAAGCGCTGTCTATATTTAACCGCCTCCTACACTTCCTTTGCTGCATTTTCCTCCCTTCACCTCAGTATTTTTTGTTAACTCGAGCAAGTCATTGACGGCAGCTTTTTGATTGGGAACCATCGCTGCTTTAAAAAGAAAAGGCCCTGGCCAGATGTCAACGCCAACCAGTGCTGAAGGATTTTCACAGTGATGCAAGTGTAATTATACGCAGCACATTCAACGGATTCCCCAAGTTGGGATTTTCGACCTGCAAAGCACGGCGGGCTTTCTGAAAGTGGGAAGGTGCAAGGTGAGCACTTTGAGAGGCAGTGAAGCATGGTCACCCCTAACCTCACCCGAACGCTGGAGGCGGGCTGTCCCCTCCCTCGTGGAGCGGAGCAGCAGCTGGCTGACCTGTCCCTCCGCTGCAGCCTCTAATGGCTGACCTGCCCTGTCTGGACGGCCCTGCTCGCTTTTGTCTACTGTCTGGCTCAGTTCCTCCCAGTCAAACATCGCTACTGGCTACCGCGGTCCGCATTCCCACAGAGTAAGCGTGAGACAAAAAGACAGACGCTCACAGGAACACTCGCACACTTTGTCCGGCGCACACAATCTCTCCGTCTCGTTCTCTCGCACATGCATCCTTTTCAAAACTCTCCCACACACAGAGCCCCTGTCTGGTGACACATACACACAAATAAGTGTTTCAGACAAACCGTACCGAGCACCAACACGCTCTCACACATCAGGGACAAATACAGATGTCTGTGTTAGAAGTGAAAATAAAAACAACTTGTTTTACATTCGCTTTGTAGAAATAGTCTTTTCAATGAAATTTTGGAATGTAGTTGCAGCTTTTTAAACGATTCATGCATTACTATGAAACTAAGTCGGAACCAGTGGGAAAGTGGCAAAGGCAAGTGTTTAATCAGTGAAGCTGGAAATGAAGAGGGACGAGCAGTTCAAATACTTACCTATAAGTTCGGCAGCGTGAATCTGTGGTGACTGGATGGTAGAAAAAAAAAATCAAACACGAGAGCGAAAAGCCTCCATATTCGGGGAGCACGTGGACGGGCTGGAGAGTTGCTGCAGGAACGGTTTCTCTCTCCGTCGCCGTCTCTCCCTCTCTCCGTCTGGTCTCTCTGCCTCTAGTGGAACTCAGCCAGGAGTTTGCAAATACAAGTGCCTTACAAATCTTTCTCTCTCGCCCTCCCTCTCCCTCCCTCCCCGCTCCTTCCGTGCTTCTACATAGGTAAACAAGCACACACATTCCCAGCCCCCCCCCCTCCCCCCCCCACCACCACCCACACACACACGAGCTTGGCTACGACACAAGTTATTGAACTGCTCCACATTTCCATGCATGCACTTTATATGAGGCAGTTGATGGACGGCAGCGCATAGTCATGTGTGGAGGGGGGCTGCTGTGATTGGCTGAAGGCCTGGGAATCGAGGGGGGGGGGGCATGGGCGCTGTGATTGGTCTGAGCTCAGGCCATTGAAAGTAGAAGACTTTTCTATCGACTGGCTGCCGCTCTGGGTGGAGTTTGGGTGACGCTGCTCTCATCCTGAGTTTTGCGCCTTTAAGTTTGAGCTGCTGTGGTTGGACAGTGTGCAGTCAATACGGTGTGTGTACACACTCACCACGCCTGCTATGCTGAAACCAGGGATTTTAAGGCGTAATATCAAAGGGAAGAAATGATAAATACATTTCCGTGATAGCATCGGGTCTATAATTCACTCGTGAAGTTTGGATGAATCTGAAAAGATGAGATCAGATTAGGACTGATAAATGAACTGACAGGAAATGTGAACTAATTTAATTGATTATTCATTTTTGTCTTATCAAGCAAAAATGCCGTCTGTCATTGGTTCCACCTTCTTAAACTAGTTTGGTAGCAGCAACGTGCTTCACCAGAGTCCTGGACCAGCTCTGAGCGGCGCCTCCGTACTAATCAGTCCTGATCAAACTGACATGTGAGCAGATTCAAAACTCTCTTAGTTTGACTCTAGAAGTCTCGATGTTCACCTCACAATGTCCATATCAATCAAAACATACTTGCATATTCAGAGAAGATTCAGAGAAGGAAAATAAGATTTAAAGAATTTTTACTATGCAATTCAATTTGCATTCATGTGTCCTGAAACATGTCTGAGGGAGATCTTTAAATCCAAATATTTTAGTTTTTGGTTTTCTTTAGTTTCAAGCTTCGCACAGCTCCTTGTATGTTTTGATTTTGAGAACATGTTTGTGTATTGATGCTATTATAGTCGCACATTATTGATGCTGCTTACTCTTCCTACAGTATAAGTAGACTTCTTGGAAATTCTTTGCTATAGAATTCCCCCTTTTTTTTTTTTTTTTTGTTCATTAAAATCATTTATTTGAAAGCAGCTACATCCTGGAATGTTGTTTCATCAGCAGTAACGGGACTCGGACAGCAGGTCTCTCCTGCTCAGTAGAGCACCTCCTGTGTGGGGGATGATGATGGAGGCCTACATTTGATAAACTGGATTGTGTCCACATGCTGTCCACACCTCACTGAGATCTGAACTCTATGTGAGCCAGGCCACCTCTGCATGGTCTGGCTGCTCGGATCCCAATGAGAGCAAGATCCGGTCCCGGAGCGTACAGGCGTGACAGGTGATGCGTCCTGCACTGATGGGACGACAAAAGACAAGTGCAACCACAGAAGTAGTGTTGGCATGACACGAGCGCTAGAGACCTCTTCAGGGCCAGTCAGAAGCATGGCGTGTTGCTTCAGTGATATGGAATTCATCTTTCGTTGAAGTGTCCTCACAGCTCTAGTGAAGTGTGTGTGTGTGTGTGTGTGTGTGTGTGTGTGTGTGTGTGTGTGTGTGTGTGTGTGTGTGTGTGTGTGTGTGTGTGTGTGTGTCTCATTCCTCCTGAGTGATGACGGCATAGCGAGGCCTGGAGCGCTGCCAAGTGCTTTCATTCACACCTGATTAGATCACTGTGACCTGGATAACACGCTGCCACGCGAGCCTTTAGTGTGGCTGCGCCCAGCACCACTGAGGCCATGCTAAAGCAGATACCGTGGCGAATGTCAGGACGGCAGTCGCTGCACCTAATCACATCCATCGCCATCAACGCGTATGTGGTTTCCTCACCTGAACCCCGTCACCGCTGCATGTAGAGCCACACGGATGTGTTCTCCACTGTGTCGGCAAAGCTAGAGACTCAATCTTGTGTCTGACTTATCGTTGTACAGCCAATCGCAAACTGCCGAGTCGTTGATGCCAGCATGTCTTTCTTCTTCTGCGGTCAGACACGAAGCGTGGACGCAGTGTATTTGTAGACAACTGTGATGAGAAGAAAAGGTGCAGAATTGTTTAAATCGAACTCCAGCTGGATTATACATACTTTAGGCTTGTCCTTGTTTCCAACATTGTGTGTTATAACGGAGAAGGTTGTTAACGGACTGCTGATTGTGAATGGTTGTCTTGATGACATGAGGGGCTGTGTGTTAGCGTATCCCTTCATGTCTGGTACTACGAACTGCTTTCATATTCATGCAAGAGTTTTTAGGGTGTAAGCATTATGCATGCTAACTATATTGAAATATAATGTGTGCATTCCTGGTATTTGTCTGTCCATTACAACGATGGGTCAAGGCTACGCAGGGGATAACTCACTAACTCCATCAAATACAACAAATACACTTTCAACCACTCCATAACAATGTATTTTGTATGTATTTTTGCTCAGTTGGGTTTTGTTGTGGTATATGAAATGCACATGGCTTGAGCCTTCGCTCGATTCAATCTGGAGCATATTGTGTAACGACTGATTAAAGTGTCTCTGGATGTTTCAAATGTTTTTGATGCAATACATTAAGGTTTCATTTGATGCCTTCAATGAAATGGAATGATGATCAAGTTAGATTGTCTCTCTGCAGACATGCGCCCTTCATTCAGTCTGTAACAATACGAAAGCTAACCTGAAAGCCAGAGTTTACCAGCATCCAGTCTTTGTGCTCAGCTCGGTCAGGCTCGGAACATGCTATCTATATGCTGGACACAGATCTCCTCACCGGCTTCTGCTTTACAGAGCTAACGGGTTCCTTAACTGTTGGACTGCTCCTTTAACGAATACAAGATTTAAAGTTCTGAGCGAGTCGATGAAAGCCACAATTTCAGTGGTTTTGTTTTCCGTATGGCCATGGCTCAAATTGCATCTCCTCCCTCAACACTCGACACTACGTCTTCAAATTAGCATGTTCTGTATCGAACACGGCATCTTGGTGAGGGATCAGCTAATTCTCCTGGCGGGCCTCTCTCTGAAACACCTCTTTGTTGTGCTAATGTGCTGTCTGTGATAGCATCTCCATCCATAACCTTCTCCATGTGTACAGATAACCTGGAGGGGGTGCAGTGGGGTATGTAGGGCGCTGGCAGTCGGGTAGTGGGGGTTGTTTCAGCATGTCCTGCAGCTGTGCCTGCGATGACAAGCCTGTCCTCAACCTGCCCTCCGCCAGACTAAACACAGCACACGGCTTTACCTGCAGGGCTTCCTGTCGCACTTCCACTTGTCTTGTGACTTTGGTATGGATGCCGAGCGGTTTTGGATCTCGGCGGTACGTCGGTGCACTGCGAGCTGTAGTTGGAGCAGCGACTGCTCTCGGGTGCAGCGTGATTGGTAGGTTGGCTGGCTGCTCGCCGATGTGCACTGGCCTAACTGAATGCACTGAACCAGGTTTCTGTGCCCAAAGCAGTTCTGAGGGAGTCATGCTTGATCTTTCTGGGCCACATGGAAACTAGGTCACTGTGCTGTCAGCCGTGTGTGTGTGTGTGTGTGTGTGTGTGTGTGTCAGTGTCAGTGCAGAATAAAAGTGTAAAATAGGGCTTTTACATAAGGATGGGATGGCTTCAGATATGCAGTATTGCTGTTGCAAAGATTCTCTGAACCTGCAGCAAACCCCCCCCCCCCCCCTCCCTCCCTCCTCCTCACGATGCCACACTGGAAGAGAGAGATGAAATTCTCATCCTTGGTTCAGATCCCTAAGAACGCTTGGGATGGCAGGATCTTATTATCACAGCGAATTTGCAATGTGCAGAGTGGAGGAGATTAGATGCGTCTTGCCTTTGAAGTG
This sequence comes from Lycodopsis pacificus, assembly GCA_028022725.1. Lineage (NCBI taxonomy): Eukaryota > Metazoa > Chordata > Actinopteri > Perciformes > Zoarcidae > Lycodopsis > Lycodopsis pacificus. Next base: position 2,662,422 of record CM051692.1, read on the forward strand.
TGTTTTCCAACCATTGTGATGGCAAATTCCATCAAGTGTTGGAGGGAGCCGTGATAAGAAGCACGGGTTATGAATGCTGCGGCATTAAAAGCCGTCATTTGAGCAATAAGATGAAACGCTCACAAACTCCAGCTAAATGGAAAATATTTCCCCTCATTTCAGCTCTGTCATTCAAATCCTAAAATAAAAAGGTGCATTTGTTGGCTTAGATGAATATTGTACTTGATGTAGTGAGCGGGGTATTGACCTTTGAATACACGATTCACAGCCAATTTCTCTGCTTTTCACATTTGTTCTCCCAATCAACACCATTTCATTCAGCTCAGAATCAAATGGTTTCCATTGTTTGAGACCTTTCTCAGAATCTGATCCATAGAAATAACAACGCAGGTTTGCGCTGGAAGACACAGGTTCTTTTTCCAGAGAATTGAGTTGAGAACATTATTAGGAATCAGATTTCCCGAGCAGACGCGAAGGTGCTACCGGTCTTTGATCAGGCCGTCTCGCTGAGTCCTCAGCTCTTTGACCTTCACTTTGAGTGCTGTGGCTCCTCGGGTTGGGTGTCAGGACGGGGCCACAGTGGGTAATGCGAGGGCGAGCAGGAATGTCACTGAAATGACCCCACCACTCCCAGCCCCCTCCTCGGGACTCCTCAGGCTGGTGAGCTGCAGGGTGGGAGGACGTCCCAAGGGACCCAGCTGAGGAGTGACATCCTGGGCCTGGGCCTCAGATCCTGTTGCAGCATCAGACCCAACACAAACAGTGCAGAGCTGCTTGAGGTGTCTCAACACGCGGTGGGACACACACTGCTTCTGCAGTTGGTCCACTTTGTCTTATTCTTCTGTGACACAGAGAACATTGCTATCAGGCCAAATCATTTGTTTTACTTCAATTTTTGTTTTGGATTTGTAATTACGATGTAGCAGCTTTACATCTGTAGGTTAGCGCAGAACAAAGCTACACACACTGCATTTACACACGTATCTGCTTTCTGCAGTAAATCGATTTTTTTTTAAATATCGGTGTAAAAGAGAAACCACCGTTCTGTTAGTGAAGCGTTTGCAACACCGCTAGGTTTCTGCTCAGGTGTAGGTTTGGCTTCTCATGAGGCTTGTTTGGGTGCATGTGAATGAAGCCGTGCTTTGGCAGCTGTGTCGATGGACTGCATCTTTGTATTCCAAATATTTATATCCTAGAAACTGGTTTGCTGTGTGCATCAAAAGAGGAAAGTGTTGATATCATATTAGCGCCTCGATGTTTTCAGTTAATCACAAATTGTCTTTGTTTTGAACTAATCATCAATTTCCATTCCTGTAATGGTGAGAGGAATCATGCCATTGATTAAACACAGTTTAGTGCATGTCTGTATGTTATGCTTATAGCACGCCATTAACTATTTACTGCCCATATAATGGAAGAGATCAGTGAAGTAGTCGCTCTGTAAAGACTAAACGTAGGACGAGTCCCCCTCCATACAGCAACAGGAGGCAACTGGCCATATAAAGCCCATATAAGTTGGTACTTGATCAATGAATTGAACAAACGTCAAGGTCCGTCTTTGTTGGTGAGATGTTTCAGTGCAGGCTAACTTTCTCCCTTTGAAGCCGATCTTAATGGAAGAACAGCCTTTCTTACAACAAGCGCTGCTAGAATCAGGCTGGTACCATCCTTAAGCACCCCAACCCCCCAGAGAACGGCCTTTTCTCCCTGTTGGAGAAGAAGGTACTGGATACACCAGACCGGCACGAGAGGCTCAAACACCCTCGGATCACTTCCGTCCTTTTATGAGGACAAATGACAGAATCGGGGAAACGATATTTCACAGGGCCCTATATGTACTGTAAATAAAGGGCCAGTATGAAAAACATCACCTGCTGAGAACATATAGGTTCCACTAGCTATGGTCACTGTTTATAAGTGTAGTATTTCTGTAGCTCAGAGAGGATTGCTGGCAGTCACTTCCACTGTTGAATACTGTTTAAAGAGCCCTCGGCCTCTGTGCCGGACGGATTCAGAATGTAGTTCCACTTGTAAGCAAAATAATAGTGCAACCCAAAAGAACTCTGATTAGCGTCAACTTGAACCTGAACTATAACGAGCAGACAACGGTAGTCCTGCTGGTGAAGTCCTGTAACCTCTGTCTACAGATTTTGTCAAAATTGTTTTAGCAAATAAGAAATTCAACCAACAATTTGGTCAGTTCTGTGAACGTTGACTCTCCAGCAGACGTACTGAGCATTACATTGGTCCTCTTGTAGCAGCAGTGAACACATGTGAACATGTTGCTGAGAATAAAAGTACAATGACGCACTAAGTGGAACCGCTGTCTCTCAGAACTCAAAGCAACAGAAGAGTGAGCCGGGCAACCGCTCACCTGAACACTCTATTGTTTGTGTGAGTGGCATTCAGCAGTGGCCTTCAACAAAACCATTAGATTTGAGGAGGAGACTTGGTATGTTGGTCTGCCTCGTGTAGCAGGAGGCTGTCAGGGACTCGCTCGTTGGTTCTTCGGGCGGAGACTCCCAACATGCTGCTGGTGAAATATTGAGTTGGTTTTTGGGGAAGCCTTCCCACAGAGCTTGGCTGGGATATTTTTAGTCTCAAAGTGGAGGTCTGAGAAACACGTATGGTGGGGGGACACTCCCTTTTCACTGGTCCTCCACCCTTTCCCTTCTCCCCATTCCTCTCATCCTTGTGCGTCATTTGTCTCCGGGTTGGCTCGTCCGATCCCTTCAAGGATTGCTTAACGTTCCCAGATAATAACTGTAAGAATGATGTTCTATGCTTCCTCAGTCATGTGGCCTAAATCCAGTGTCTGCGTCATTAAAGGCTTCATGAACTGTTTTCTATATGACGGTTTAATGTCTTCATGCTGATGGGTTCCTCCCAGATGTTTCTCTCTCGGCTTCCTTCTGTTTCCTTGTTGAAGTGGAACTACAGCAGTGCTGTATGCACATTCTCAAGGGCTGCACAGAATGATTCATATGATGCTTTGATAAGCAATAATGGACCTAGTAAGGTATAATTCATATGCCCCAGATCTCTGTTGAGTCGATGGCTTTCACAAAGTGTCCCACGACCTCCCAGAATACGCCCCTCTTTCAAGTCTCTCGTCTGGTTGAAGAGGGCCTATTTATTATTTAAATCCTTCTATAATTCATCTATTCCCCACCAATACACCCTCCGTTGCTCATTCCTCGTCTAGTGCAAATTAGCATGAGCACTGTCTGTGTATCTGAAAACAGAACGGAGGAAGTAAGACAGACAGCAGCAGCTCAGTCCAATGGAGACGGCGCGCTGCTTATTGCTACAGCAGTCCGTGTGATCTGATGCTGTGTGACATATTGAGTCTAATTTGTAGCCTAAAGAACTCAACAGCTGTGGCCTATTTTGTTTAGCTGTTTTTCGGGTGATGTCACCATTTGTGCCTCGTAAGGCTGCCTCGCTCTGGGCACTCGGTGTGAGGATGTCAGGAGCATTTGGCTGAGCTGCTGATGAGGAGGGCAGGGGTTGTGTAGCCTTTAGAATAATCGGATAAGTCAAACGAGGCTGTTTTCAAGACCTCTATTAAGCAGTGTTAAATATTCACACATGCCCTGTTGTTCTATTTGACATGACTTTCTTTACATAATGAATAATATTTTAACGAGCATTGTATGGTGATCCTTTGGGGGTGGGGTAGTACTACATTGTCTCAATGCTATTGCGCCTCATTGTCTTCACCGTGTCTATTATAACCTCTTCTGAATACGTTTCCTCACTCACCTCCGTGGTATCTGGCAGTGCATGTTTCAGTTGCCTGGTTAATGTGTTTCATCAAGAGATATGAAAGTGTTGACTGTGTGTAGATTGTTCTGAGTAACTGGGACCTTTTTGGGGGAAATTATGCTTTTGACTTTTTGAAAGCACATTTTAATGCTATGAGCTCTTTGACACATGAAATCAAAACCACGGTACACCAAACAGGTTTGTCATCAAGAACAAAAAAAGGAAAGCAAAAAACTAAGCAAAAAATTAAGTTATTTGTCATAGTTATTAATAAGGCCATCACTGAGGAAGACTGACATGTGGTTGAGCATCAGTAGAGACGCGTCTCATCCAGACACACAAATCTACTCCCAGAATTTCAGCTGAACTGAATCTTGTTCGTTGTGAATTAGTACACGGTCACTTTCCAGATAAGACTTCCTACAAACTAAAAACCTGATATTTGTAAAAACATTTCAGAATGTTGTAAATGAACTCTGAACATTGTTACACTTGTTTAAGTACTCTTGTTAAACTTGCCTGACAGATTTGCTCTCACCACGACTTGTTCCTCCTGCAGGACAAGCCTCAACAAGTCAGGCCGAGTGCCTCAACATGGCACAGACATAACACCAGCAGTGAAGATGTGTCCTGACATTCCATCTCTATTGATCGTGTGTATTGGTAAGGGTTCTGTTTTCACAGCTGCAATCAATGAAAGTAATCTAGGTGGAATACTCCTAGTTTAATGAAGGTTATCTTTCAAGATAGTCACTAGATTGAAATGCTGTAGTTTGATGTTTTTTTTATTATGACATCCAGCAGTAAGCTTAGTTTATACTCTTGCTTGTCGCCGCAGCACGAGCGAGGATGTACGGAGGCGTTTATACTCTGTGACTAAACTGAGGTGGATGAGCGGCTATGCTAACGGAGATGAGCGTTATTGACCCATTTGGCCACAAGAGGGAGTTTACCTTTATGTGAGCACTTCTGTGAGGAGTAAACTAATGCAGTAACTCATACATATGTTTTATCTGTCACCACAGGTAGACAGATGTAACTCAGTTGGTCATGGTGACACGTTGTGACATTAGCGTGTTTCAGACTGCTGACGCACCGTCATCTCTGTGGATCTTTCACTGCTTGCTGGCGGGCTTATTTACCATTTACCTGTGATGCAGGTCTGCATCTCTCTGAAACCGCTTTATTTTTATTCATTTTACAATATTTTTTGCAGGGAGTGCACGAGGTGACAGTGTGGCTCCATCGTAGCTCTAACAGCTTGACAGAGTAGCAGCTGGGGCGGGTCTTAGCCAGGGCCAATAACTCATTATTAAACTATTTAATAAACTTAAAGGGTGTGTTTTAAAATACTTCAGTTGCTTCCCAGTAGTGTTCCTTATGTTTTCAAACCTTTTGACCGAAGTATGTTTTAGTTTTCTGCATGATGACGTCGCTACACGTACATACACATGTCCTTATCCTTAGTCAGTGTGTAACTAGATGGCGGTGGGCATGCTCCCAGTTTGGAGAAGCAGACCGGAGCACTGGCATGGAAGCTAAGCCATGTGCTGTGGATTTGTACTGTGTACCAATAGTCTGACAATAACATAAACCAACTAACCGATCAATGCAGCGGTAGACCAGCAACTCTTCTGCAAGGTACAATCACTGTTTGTGAATGCAATATAACCGCTTCAGTTCCCAGTTGGAAAGGTTGTCTGAAGGCAAGGTGAAGCAGAGAAAATATTCCAACTCTAATGTTTCTTTGAGGCTGAAATACGTTTTTCTGCTGCTCGGGTCCGCAACCGCTTTACCGCCATCAGACACAAACATTCCTTTTACCTCGCAGAATACGGGACAAAACATACAACCGCACTTAAAAAGTCCAAACTATCCCGTTCAGTTATTTCCAAACTTGGCACAACTAAACCGGGTAAACGAACCCGTGTTTGTTTTAACCAAACAAACGGGTTAGGTGTGAAAACACCACCAGTTCATTTTCACCACTGTTCACTATACTCCTTCACTGGGTAGTGTCAGCACAATTGTTGCTCCAGCGATGCTACTTACTATGCTATCGCCGCTACTGCCTCCACCACTTTCTTTGCTTTGTGACAGAAACCCGACCTGGGTCTCGATACTCTGTACCCCGTGTCTGGTTTGATGTGGAAAGCTTCAGGCTCAGGTCTGAGCAGAGAGTTGTGATTTACATGAGTGAAATCCAGGTCCTTTCTCAGACTCCTATATGGTCACAACCTAGTACCCGACTAGGTAGGTATGTGCCTGTACTGACCATAACATATGATGAACACAGGGATTCAGGCTGTGGCTTACAAAATGGGGGCTTGTCACATTCCTGCGTTCCACCTGTACAGGAAGTTATGTTCGTAGACTAACCTGTTTCAGCACAGTGTCCTCATCATGCCCAGTGTTTGCTTTAATCCTCTTGAAGTGTGTGATGAGTGAAGTTAACAGCAATCAGGAAGTTCCACACAGTGTCGGGTATGTGGTGAAGTAGTGTTGATGCTCATTAATCAGTTGGAGGGACGGTGTAATATATATAGGTGTTCTATAAGTAATGGGTGCTCTATTGTGCAAACCATAACGTAAAATGTCATATTTGTCAGTAAACTTTTAGTTTGATACTTTAATTTGGCTATTGCTACAAACCATATTGATTTTTCTTAGAAGGCCATATAACTAGCTCGAGAAGGCTTTTAGATTTGCTGTTAAATATACATTTGAGATTTTACCATACATGTGAAGCAAATGCACAGATGTTGGACGTTGTTACCTTTGAACAGAACATTTCAGCTGGAACAACCTCTGGAGAAAAACCTCACAAACCATCTCATCTAAAAATAGATAAAAGCCACTTTAGTAATACAACTGTTTATTTTCACTTCTGTCTTATTTGCGTTGGGTTATACACACAGTACTGTCCAACGTCTATCTGTGCACATGTTGCAACAGTGTTTGTGTGTGCAAAGTTCCAAAGTAATGCATTAATGCAACTTGTGGTGTTGTCAATGGCTCTCATGGATCAACCATTAAACAATTACGTTTTCTGACTAGTTGTACTGGAACACGGTCAAGTTAACCTGAACGTAGCATCAAACATTGTAGAATGTGGAGCAGGCAGCAGGAAAGAAAGTGGTGGTTCGTTGATGTTCATTTCTCTGCAACAATTTGTCAATTATTCATTCATTTTATATTGAAAAAAGATTATTGGAAACTATTTTGATAATTGATAGTTTTTGAGAACCAATTCATGCCTTCAGGTTCTTAAATGTGACGCTTCACCGCTTCGCTATAGAAGTCTGAGAAAATGACTCTACTTCTCTCTTGATTTAGTACCTCAGTAAACATTGTAAACATGAGTTTATGGTCTCAATCTCTAGTTTCAAGTCTTCTTCAATACAACATGATGTCCATTTAATACATTATGGTCCATTTAGAGTCAAACAGACCATAAAGCAGGGGATGCTTTAGGGCGGGGCTTACTGTGATTGACTGATTCACTATGGCGTTGTTCAGTCTGGGAGTCTTAGAACTATAATTCTTTCACAGCGTGTTTTCCGTACATGAGTTAATTGTCATTTTGCCCATTTTAAAGTGTGTATTCAGCGTTCGGTTGTACTTAGCCCTTCTCTCTCAAAAAACAAGATGGTGACTGCCTAAAACCAAGATGGCGACCGTCAAAATGCCCTACTCGAGGCTTCCAAACGGCACTCTACAAAGCAATGAGTGACGTCATGGCGACTACATCCACTGCTTTTATGCAGTCTAGGTATCTAGTAAATTGAATATTTTTGGGCTTTGGACTCTTGATCAGACAAAACAAGACATTTAAGGACACCACTATTTGCTCCAGGATAATGTGATAATGACTGTCTTAGTAGAGAAGAGTCATAATGTCAGTTACACAGCAATATTTATCTAGATTCAAGCTACTGGTCGTAGCAGACCAAGTGAGGCGGTAGCAGCAAAGAGGTGGTTGGGGGAAGAAATGCGCTGCTTTTCTCATTACACTTAATTTGTAAGTAGCAGGAACTAGGTCACATCTTCTTGGATCTTGTTAAAAAAATAGCAATATGGTTTAAATCATGCTAAATGTTTAGCATGCGCTCCTAAAGGTGAAGTAAGAGAAATCTAGTCCGTTGCCTCTTTGCCTCCACACTGCCAGCAGTGCGACTGGCCTGTCCTGGTGTCCCTGCCTCCCTGATTAGAGGTCTCCTCGGGGCGTAATGACAGAATTGTGTTCCTGTCAGCTCCTGCTGCTCAGAGTGGGCTAATAGTCATGCTAGCCCGCGCAGCATGTCATTAGCTCTCCACCCAAAGCCCAATGAGGGGCAGGTCTGTCATTCCCATGCTAAATCACAGGGCAGGCAGGCCGGAGATCAGTCGCACTGGTGCTCTGCAGCTCCAGTGTTTCCACCCACCCTTCCTCACCGCACTTAATATGCACCGACTTACACACGCTATTAACACGGAGGAGTTATTGTGACACGGACTGGAGGAGGCAAATGGAAGCCAAAGAGAGGCACTTTGATGGGTCGCTGATACAGAGATCATTCCATCAGAAGTGTAGTTTGAAACACTGCTCATCTCTGCCTGCGATTGGATGATTCATGGTTATCGCTCTGATGATTAGCAGGCTTGCGTAGCGTCTATCAGAGCTGGGGCTAATCTGCTTTGATTAGTAGCCTCTAAGCCTTCCTTCCATGCTGGGCTTGTCGAGTACAGCGTGATGAGAAATTATACTCTTCATATTTGTATTAATCTATCTCTGCTTACTTGTCAAGCTGATAACTGCGTCTTTCGTGCAAGTCGCCCCCTCACAACATATTTGCAGTGTTTTTCTAACCTCGCACAAACATTCCTTCACACTGGTCTGTGATATTACAATGTAATAATCAATTATTGGAGTTATTTCCTCTCAAACCACAGCCTACACCTCTTACATGTGTGAGGACCTTCATAAGGGTCCATAGTCCCACGTCAGAAGGGAGCATGTTATAATCCATTCATGCGTCTTATCTTCTAAGATTCTCAATCGATTCTATACTTCCACAAAATGTCAGTTCTTTTTTTTTTAATTGAACCTAGATATTGCTTCTGATGGAAAGTAGTCCTACAGACCAAGTCAAAGTTGTGTCAAGCATTACTGTGTGATGTTTAGAAAAATCCCTCAAAATACCATTTTTGTTTGCAATACAATTTGTTTGAATTTTCTTTTCTGATAAATAAAAAGGCAGCTAGCCTACCAAGTTTATTCATGTAACTTAAACTTCACTGATGCTGTACTCTGCTTATCATCGAGCGTTGATTTTGGATCGGGAATCGATATTTAATGGAATCGTGACCCCAAGAATCTGAATCAAATTTGAAATACCAGAAGATTCACATCCCTACAAGCTGGCCTTCAAACTAAATCACAGTAATTATCCATGCTACACATCTTCAACCCACAGAAGTATTGGATGCGATGTAGAGATAATCAGTGTGGACACAGTGACAACAGCCACGAGGAGAAGTCTCCTCTCCGCCTGCCTTACATTAGTTTCAGGGTGCTAGCGTGGCCTGGCTCCTTCTGGCTGTTCTACTTTGTGGTGCTCTACCCATGAAATCTGAAACGTATAGTGACATCTTTTCAGAGTGGAACACAGTTACTACTGGTCAGGCTTTGGCATGAAATCAGCAGGCTGCATGAAGCATCTGTTCCATGTATGTATGCCATGTGACCCTGTTTCTCCGCACAATCAAAAGTTATGCAGGTTTTACAGCTTATTGGTCACAGTGGGCTTTTAATATCAACCACAACTTGCCCCGCAGCGGAAACTTCATGGGAAATAAGCTGAGCACGATATATTTAACACATCTTCAGGCCCGTGGCTCCATAAGAAGATAAGAAGTAGATCCGTTTTTGATCCACGTGAGCCAGATCTTAGCAACGCTGTGGGTCGATCCTTGAGTGGAGGGACGAGCTGATGATTATGAGCGAGCGTGACCATGTTATACAATCCACTCGGTGCCATGGCCTTCTCCGCCTGCCTTACTTTGCCCTTTAATTGGGCGTGTTGTGTAAGTGGAGGGGCACAACGTGAATAACATTGGTATTTGCTCAACAGCCTGTGCTGAGTGGAGAGCTAACTGGAGCAGGAGAACGGCGCTGTTCGGCGAGGTTCACGGCTTATTCCGACAGGCCATGAGCGTGAAAGGAGCTAATGCCATCTGACAGTTCTGGAGCAAGAAGAGGAGGGCTGGACAGAAAAGGAGAGGGAGAAGAGAGCGGGCGGGGGGGGGTTGAGAGATAGCGGGGGTGGGAATATATGAGGGGGGGGTGTTGGGTGAGAGAGAAATAGGGGATGAGCTAGATATGGACAAAGCAGGGATGAGGGATATGGGAGGGGAAGGGCTAAAGAGGCGATACTGTCGGGACCTCTATTGTTACCCGCTGTAGAAAATGGCCTCTGAGAACCATCGCTTTTTATCAGTGTGGCATATTAAAAGTCCAAATACTCCCAACGTTTTCTCGAAATATGCAAGTGAAGTCTGCCCCTCTAAAGCAGGAGCTGATGGTCGGGCGTCTTTTAGTCCGAGATGTTCTCTGAAATGCTTCTCAGAGTGCAGCACATCCAGACTCCCCTGTGTGTTCGCACTGTGGGACGGATTAAGCCACCCGCCATTTTGAAAATATGCCTTGAGGGAATTCCAGAAATTCTCTCGAAGAATCATACGCACATTTCTGTCCAATGTCTCTGAGATTTGTGGCAGCTCGGGCAGGGCCGGACATGTTGATATAAGAATGTCTCCGAGTCGTGAAATGAGTTGTGCTGCTTCAACACTAACCGACAGACAAAACATAGCAGAGGAGGAATGGCGGTGAAGAGATAGACTGCAGACAGATGGAGGGGCGAGGGAGTGGGAGGTATGGTGGGATCTCACTGTCATTTGACAGGCTCCCGTCCAACTCGGGCTTCGGCAGCAGCAGTTTCTTGAAGGAGGCATAGCAGACACCCTGCTGCCTCCCGAACCAGTCATTACTGACGCGGTAGGAAGACAGAGGTCGTTGCACGTTCGGAGACTCAAGATGTGCTTCATGGTATTTGGAGGTAAAAGTGTCCTCAGATCAGTTGATTCTTACACATCGACACATGGAAAGTATGAAAATGTATAAACATGGATATGCCTAAAACCAAAAAGGTTCTTTAGAATCCATAGAATGAGCCGCTGAGTGCAGCGCTGTCAGTCTCCTTCAGAGGTCATCCATACCATAATAACACCACTTTAGTCAGGAGCAACAGACTGCTGCTCTCATTGATGCAGTTTCACAAGTGTGTCGGGCGACTATGGTGGCCTTCACGTAACAGAAAGATGCGAGTCTGTCTCGAGCCAGTGATGGTTAGACCATTCTGTTCTACTGTATAAACTTGGCGGTGCGTCACGGTGGACTCTCCCTATGTCGATATGAAGGGCTCATTGTAAGCTAACCATTCTTGGTTTCAGGTGATTAATAACGACAACATAGTTAAGGATATTGTATTACATTTGTGCTGAGAGAACCCCACAATGCTCCACACTGGTCCTTTTTTAAGTAGTGCAAGAATACAGATGATGCTCAATAGTGTTTGATTTAGCAGCTGTAGCTAAACGTTGAGCGACTGAGGAATATTTCTAGTCTTAAACAATAGCTTCTTTATCATCCAGAATCAGAATTTGAGGCTCCAGAATTGTAACTGTCACTAATTTGTAAATCTCGCCTATGAATACCAGTCACTTAACTGTTGCCTTTCATTTGAAGTGAGACGGAGGGCTCTGACCAAGCTGCACCTGATGCTGTGCGGAGGCTTCAGGTCATGAGGGTTGGGCTCTTAAACCGGATCGATGTGGTTTTCCTTTGGGCTTGCCTGCATTTGTCTGATCCCTGTGAGCAGTTTTTGAATAATTGTCCAGTGCACAAAGCTAGACTTCTCTTCCAAAATAAAGTCACAAGAGCGGTGATCATCATCTCCTGTTTTCAAAATGGACGTAGAATGTTTTGTAACGAAAGCCATACAGCTTTTGAGAGTTGGCACAGAATCCGCAGTTTGATCCAGAACAGTCAGCCACCACTGAGAGCACTTCTGTCACCGGAAACCCAACAGCATCAGAGGTGGTGTTGGTTGTTTGGCAGCAGATCAGACGATCAGGAGCCATCATTAGAGCTGCTGGCCCACATGGAGAGATTATAACTCTCATTGCTCCTCTTTGATCAGCCCATTGTAATCGTGAGCATCCAAGTCAGCTGCTGCTGCTGACTGATCTCTCTCTTTGTCTGCTGACAGACTGCTCACAGCGGCTCCATGGCTGTATGATGGCGCCCTCTGGTGGGGAAGAGTGGGGCCGTCTCCCCCCCGCCACCTTCTAACCATGTGATAGTGCTGCATTCATGACACCTCGTCACAAGTGAATCTATGAATGATGGCTTGAAAGTCAAACTCCAGCTTCAGTGTGTGGCGGTGGAAGGGGAAATAACAGCGTGAAGGAGACGCCTGTATTAGGTTAGGATGGTGAAGAGTCTAGTTTACGTAACGGATGACGGAGGCAGACAGTTTGAAGGCATCTTAAAGCTCTGTTGCATTTAGTTCGTCAGGGAACCTTTTTGGTTCTTGCTGCTGTAGTTTTGAAACGGTGAGGTCGGTATGTAAACACAGCACAAACAGTAAGGACATTAGTGTTTGGTAGATTACTTCTCTGTTGTAACGATGCTTCTTGGCAGTAAATCTCGTACCGTTGGAAAGCCGGTTTATTTACCTTTTTTAAATGGTGCAACATTCATAAGGAACATGCATTTGTGGGATGAGCAGCAGAGCTGAGGTTGCGCCCATGAAAGATTTTCCAAATCTTCTCTGCCAATGCCAACAGAGCGGTTTATCAGAGACTACCTGCAGAATGTGGAAGAGGATGGAATGGCCTCCTGACCTCAACCCCAGTGAACCCTTGTGGGATCAGTTTGGGCGTGCTGTCCGTGCCACAGTGACCAACACAACCACGTTGGCTGACTTGCGACAAATGCTTTTTGAAGAATGTGATGCATCCCACATAGTGTGTGTGAGCAGGCTGGTGACCAGCATGAGGAGGAGGAGCCAAGCTGTTGTGGCTGTGCTTGGTTCTTCCACATGCTCCTGAGGCTCCTAGTTAATAAATTGACAATATGTCTTGTTTCTTCAGACTTCAATCATCCAATCCACCAAACAGGAGTCGATGGCAGAATAAGCTGGTTGGCGTTGACCATTTGTATGTTTATAAATGCTGGAAACTCATTGTAAAAAAACAACCTGTAAAGCAGGAGAAGTCCCTTTCTTCAGCCTTGTGACAAAGGCGTGGTTTAACCTTTGACCCCACCGCCTCACAATCACTCAGGTTAGATCAATTCCAGAAATCTTAATTTCACAATTTGTATGATTTGTTTTAATGCAAACTAATATCATACAAGTGCAAATCGTCAAAGTCTCAAAATGAGTCGGGTTTTTTTCAATCAGGTATTGTTGTTACAGCATGTGTAGCTTTTGGATGGCGTATACTTTTTTCTTCCTGGATAAACAGCAGGTGGATGCGGCAGGTTGGATATTAAAACCAGTAAATTAGATCTGTTCATGCCAAAATAAGTGCAGGGAACATAGAAGTCTGGTGAGTGTGTCAGAGCAGATGTGTGCTTTTACATCGGCCTTGAAGGAACTGCATGTTAAGGCCCTGACACACCAGGCGGCTGGTTGGAGAGTCCGTCCACTTAGTTTACGCGGTGTGCCGACAGACAAACTAGTGCTAGTCGCTCCGTGTCGGTGGTTTATCGACGGCGGAGCCCCGTCGGTGAGAGAAATCTCTCTGAACGACTTTTCACTTTAAGCAATTCAGTACCAGAGAAGAGAAACCGAAATGAGGCAAACAAGTAAAGTCAAAAGGCCACAAACAGAAAACTCTTCTGAAAAAGCCGTCATATTGTCACACCGACATGGACATTTGGTATGAAGCTTAGTGCTGAGCGCACCGCTGCTGGTATGGAGAGTTTTGTCCTTTCATGCAGGTGCAGAACGCATGTGCTAGTCGGTCGTTGGCTGAAGGCTTTGCGGTGTGTTCAAGTGCAACTTTTTGCCCAAGACACAGGCAACTTGAGGCGATGAAACTTTCTGCCTTAATCGCTGCTGGTTCTTTGATGTCTTGGTGTTTAGAGCTACAGTCCTTTAGTCACAGCAGGACTGTGATAGTGTGACAAAGAGCCAACATGCACAACACCACAACCCTGAAACTGAAGCGACTACATGGAATTCAGCCATCATTATTCGTCTGATTTATTTATTATCATTACTTCCACTCTTCCTACTGTGACATGTCAACATGTGTTAAAGTCATAGAATGTCTTCGTGATGTTACCGGCGGCAGTACATTCGTGAACTTCAGCCCTTTCAAACATGCACTGCATCATTTCACTACTTTATGTCACTCTCGGGTTTGAATAATCTCACAAGTCACCTTTCCGTATAGGTGTCGTAAAGGTCACGGCACATGTCTGAATTGAATGCGGTCACATTATGGAAAGGCTACTGCAGCACATTATATATTTCAAATGTTTACCTTGCCATGAAACAAATAGTCCCCTCAAACCCTCACCAAGGAAAGGAATTAGCATATTTCTCAGCAGGTGGTCAACGGCAAAGTGTCACCTTCACATACAGCGTGTTAGCAAACAAAATAAACAAGAGTTGCAAGCTATGGTCTTGTCAGTGTTTTAGACAATTCTGATACATACATAATGGTGAGAGAAGGTCAGCGGCAGCAATTCCATTTAATAAACTCAAAGAATTAGAAACTGAAGAGTAGAATATATTGATAATTCCTAGCATGGACAATTAATAACATGATGAATGGCTGTCGAGGGTGGCTCCTACGAGTGGCTGTTTTAGTGGTCATTAACTCCAAGATGGTGGCCAGGTCGCCTCAGTTTTATATGCCCTTTGGAAGTTCAGGCAGGGAACAGCTGCATTGATCTGCTGGTCATCTGGCTTCCAAAAAGCAAATGCATCCGGGGAATGTGAGGTGGATCATTGTAAATCTAATCTGCAGGAGTGGAAGAGACTGAAACGCTGAGGTCAGCTCCCACAAACAGAAGCAGCAGCCTAGCCTCTGAGGTGACTCGTCACAAAGAGTCCTGACGGCAGAACAGGGACCAACTGAACCTGGTGTGTAATGACCGACCGCGTACAGGAGCCTGTGGCCTACAGAGGGAACGTCCACTATTTATTAGGATTCGACATAAAAGTGAGCAGTCAAATAGCCCAGGTTTGGAACCACTGAGTTAATCGATCAGAGAATTGATTGATAAATAAATCTAACTAATAAAAAAACAATACCAATATGTCTTCTTTCATTAGTTTATTTCCCTCTCAATCGTTTCTAAGAAAATGAGTTATTGTCCTCTTTGAAGAAAAGCTAATGAATAGCAGCATAGAAACGTGATATTTCAACATCAAATGGAAGGTATATGTAATCCCTGACTTTCTTATTGAGCATCCCTCCATGATGTTTCTTTCCCTTACTGACACACATTTGTCAGTTTTTATTGAATACATCAAGTAAACAACTGCAAAACAGCCATATAGGTCGCTTTTACAAGCAGCTTATTGCGACCCATATTTCAGTTTGTTTGTTGAGTGTCAAAGTCTGTCAGGATGAGGTCAGGATGGATGTTTGGGTCAAACAACCAGGACTTTCGACACGCGATGACATGCGACACATACATAAATAATATAGTCATAAATATAATTCTTCCTCCACCAAACATGCACTTCATGTGGTCTTGTTTATCAGTAACAGGATTCCAAATGTTTTGGCAGAGAAAGGGATTTGTGAGGAACTGTTGCTCCTCCTCTTTGCTCCTCTAAGGACTCGTCATTGAGAGCAACTTTTATGGTCGGAGAAATTCTTGAAAGTGGTTTGGCTGCTTTCAGGCAGGATGAGGCAGCTGACTTCATGTTGGCCTACAGACTGACACGCCAAAGCTCCGGAAGAAACTGAAAAGGAGGGCCCTCCATTAATTAACTCCTATCTGAAATGTAGAAGGGGTCCATTGGGGTTGAGTTGTTCTGGCTCTGTGATATAGTGTATTCAGTACAGGCAGCAGCACTTGCAGAGAGCCGGTGAAGGTCTGGAAGAGTTTTGGAAACGCTTCGGATCCCTCTTTTAACAAGAAAATGGTTGTTCTATATTGATACTCGAGGGAATGGATTGATGCTGTAACTGGCTTTGTGAATCTGTATGCATGTATATTTGGAGGGGAACCAACCGTTGGGCCTATTCCTGTTTTTCTTGAAGCTCTTTGTTTGAAGAGTGGAGAGGTTTGGCCTCTGTGGCAGAGTGCAGAGGGGGGAGGGGAGCTTAAACAAAAGACATGCCCTTTGTTACTCTAATGTTTAGGGAAATGCCGAAAACAAGCCACAAAAAAATGGGTCATCCGAAGTGACATTGAATCAAATTAGCATTTTAGCGAACAACTTGTGCTTGTTTTAAAGGGCTTGGCCACATGTTTGTTAGAAGCAGGAGAGCCCAGAACACAAGGACAAACATAGTGTATCAGACTGCCTGAGGCTGATTTAAGATCACATTTTCACTTTCAATTCACTTTGGCTGTCTGAGAGATACAACATGCTTTTATTCTCTTGATATCAGCGTCAAATGGAGTTTTGTTTTTTGTTCGTCCAAAGCCGCGTAGACGGCTCAACTTTACTATTTGGTCTTTTAACAGAAACTGCTTTCTAAAGTCAATTTCATGTTGATCGCTGTGTCACCTTCTAAACGTATGGTTTAAATAGCGTGCACTCAATTGTTGCACGTGCATGCATCATTACATGCTATATACATGTATAAACGCGTGTCATTGTCGAGAGCCAAAGCAGTGGTACTTTAGCGTTGTGTCTGACGGGTACGGCAGCACGCTGCCCTGCACGTCCTGACGAGGGGCCCACAGCCTCCAGGCCCAGTCTCAGGGAGCGCCTCTCGCCACACGACTGCGGATAACCAGCGAGCCTCCGCTCCAATTGACTTCAAGGTTAAAGGCAACATGGCTGATTATGCTGTTCATCTTCGCCGCATGGGAGGAAAGGTGCTAAGGTCAAGGGTGACATATGGCAGCCCCCTCCCCCCTTCATAGCTCAGGTTTGACTTCCTATTTCCATCAACAAGGTTATGCCATTCAGACTGAAATTATGTCAACAACTCTCCTATATGTTTGTATAGAGCAAACATTAGGGTTACTATTCTTACTGAGAAAGTATCTCACAATGACCTCTGAAAAATATCTTCAACCAGCTAATAAAACCCTGCATGTATACAGTAGGATTAGTTGGGTTTACTCTTTTATTCCCTAGCCGTTAACTCTTGGTGAACTATAAAGAATATTAATGCTCAAATCTGCATGTAAACACAGATCCAATTACAACACCGTGACCAGGTCCGTCCTATACGCCCTGCCTTTGACACGGTGACATATGGTGGTAAACTCTCACGGTATTAGAGTAAAGTAACCTGGGAGACGGCGAGGCTCTCTTTGATCACACCAACAGGTTCCACTTGTCCTCGTATTTCTACCTGCTTACCAACCTGCCTGACGTGAAGGCTCATCTGCTGTTTCTGTGAATCTCTCTCTATGTTGTGTTTGAATGTGAAAAGCTTCTCATATGTGACTTAATGCAGCCGGGTCATTAGCATTCTCATGGGGGGTTGGGTCCCGGAGGGCTTGGGGTGCTGCTGCTGTTAGAGTGAACAACAAGTGTTATTAGTAGGGTGGAGCTGTGGAGAGGGGCGGGCTGGGAGACTGGCTGGATGATCAAGACCGGCTTGTCCACTGTAGTGTGAGGATCAGGTAGAGAAGAGGCTGCTGGCTTCACACAGCATCAGGTTGGCCAGTAGAGCTTAGGGTGAGGCACACCGGTGAAACACTGGATGCTTCTCGCTATGGCCCCCTTACCAGGCCACTGGAGGGGATGAAGGAAGATAACCCACTGGATGGTAAGACACCTCTGTAGCTCTCACAGGTTTTAAGGCTGCTTACCAACATATGGGCAGAATCATGTCAGAAAATGTGAAATTCAGCCACTTTCCTACAAGGTGAATTTCGATTGGATGGCCATTCAGGTCAAAGGTGCAAGTAGGACACTGGAGAAGGGTTCTACAGCCTTGTGTTTGGAAGAGTTGGGATTAGTTTGTTCCATAGCTTGTTATCTTACTCAGGGCAGTATAGGTAAACAAAATGCCAAAGGACGCAGCCACAAAAGTATCCAGTCTAACATTGGCAACATCTTGATTGAATGTGAACTATGATTGATCAAATAATAAGTCGACTACATTATGAATCTTATCAAACATTTAATGTTGGCATTCAGTCCTTGACGGTCTTCGGTACTCTGTGCCATAGAAGTGTGTCAGCATCAAAGAGTAGCTGCGGTCATTACGAGTTCTTTCACTTTTAACAGTATTGATTCATTGTTTCTGTCCATGTTCAGAATATGCTGTTGGAGTGACTAAATGTATCTTTGGTATATAGAAGTATTTATACTCATTATTGGATAAACTAACAATCATTTTCTTAAATTCACTTAGAGTGATGTTTTTTTATTTAGAATAAGGAAATGGACACAACACATGGGGATAGAGGGGGCCGACATGCACAGAACGTCCCGGCTGGAATCTAACTAGGGACAATGCAGCTGTGAAGTTTGCCATTTTGACCACATCTGACATCCACTTTTGAATGCAGCGTTAGTCCCACATGAGTGTATTGGACCAGAGGAGGAAGAGGACCCACCTTAGCATCCCACTTGTCTCCATCTCATTGGCCCTCAGGTCCTCTTGCTCACTCGGCTCAGTTTGTAACCCGTCAAGATTTGAAACTTCAACTTTACCATTCGTCCCTGATGCACTAAGTGCTTCAATTTGCTAATGTCTGTGTGTTTTGTCAGCTTGAACCTGTTTATGTTTGGACATGCACTTTGGTCCGCCTCAGAAGTGCCAGAGGCATGGTTAAGGGGAGGGGAGGCTAATTTGGGTGAGGGCTGGGAGGGGAGTAGTATTGTTGAACGGCAGCGAAAATAGGACTATCAGTTCCACTCAGATAACCCCTAGCTGTCATTGGACCTCAAGCCAAGCTGTGACCCCAGGGCTTGAACTCTGTGGTCATGTGACCAGGCAGTAAAGTGACCAGTGGCGTTGCTGGGCTCTGGCTGTGGTCAGAGAGGGACAGGCTGTCGGGGAAAGAGGTTGCTGGGAGAAAGAACAGAGAGAGAGGCAGAGAAAGAAAAGAGTCATGAGGCAGCCGGGCCCAGTGGCTTTCTATTTCAGCCAAGTCCTTGCTTGAATGGGGTCCAGGCAGACTGGGAGAAGCATGAAATGGATACATGGGAAGGTAAGGGAGGCCATACTTAATTCATCATAATCAGTGTGTGAAGGGAAGAAGACTGTTTGGGATTATGCAGAGAACGTATTCTGGTTGAAGTTTTCTTTCGTATACCTTTTGATTCGATTGAGGAGGCCTTTCTTTCACTATATTTTAGATCATGTTGCTAACAGTCAAACACAGATTCCAATTCAACCAATTTCTGCAGTATGTTTTTTGAGAATATGTCTTGGAATTACTATTAATGAATACAATGGTTATTTAAAAAAAGACCATTTCGATCCTGTATATGCTGCTCTTAAGATCCTCTGTGCAGTGTGAGCCAACACATGTGACATTGCCGTTAGATGTGTGCTCTGTTTGAAAGGTGTAGTCCTTTATGCTGAGAGGAGTTAATGATTCTCAGGCCAGGAGAACGAGCCGAGAGACATTCTAGCTTCTCACAGCAACGCTGCCTTCAAGTGCTTTGTTGATGTGTGTGCTATGACGTCTGTCAGTGCGGTGGTGATTTGCCCAGTACGCCTCCGTATGTATTGATCTTTGGTATGTGCCTGTGTGTTTGTACAGTGTTGATGTGATGGCAGATCACTAGCCTAAAACTCAGAGTACCTTCACATTTTGCTAGTTTTGCCCCTTTCTTTGCTTCTTTCTTTCTTTCTTTCTTGTTTTTTTAATTTTTTTTAACTTTCGTGCTCTTTTGAGCCATGATGCAGTTTCACACAAAGATCCCTTTTCCGGCTGTGTGGCTGCTGAGTGGGCGATCTTTCCTTGAACTTTTTTGATGATGCTCTCCCCAAATCACTCTCGGCTCATAATTCTTTTGTAGCTTTATTCTGCGGTTAGCGTGAATTATCTTAAGTGCAAGAATAGAATAACCTTCCTTCCAGTTTTCACACTATATCCCAGCCCCCCACCACACCAGCCACCCCCTCTCACTGTATGGCAGTCATTTGGAATGTGTATAGTCCACATGGCAAAGTGTCGTGGACTGCTCATCACTGCTACATGTCCTTTTAATATGTTACAGTTCCCCTTATACCGCTGCTCAGGGAGTTTAAAGACGATGGAAGAATTTCTGGTAGCATTCATTGGATATTTTCAGTCAAGGACTTCAGTGTGGCATGTGGAGGAACCATGTTACTGTATTGGTCCCCTCCCCCTCATGTTAATCCCTCAGCTAGCAGCCATGTTGGTTGTGCTGCAGCTGAAGGAGGGTAAACTCCACACTTGTACAGCTACAACACTACATCCTCTTCATTTTGCAGGAAGCCTCTGTTTCTGAAAATTGTTCTGCGTTTTGTAAAGGGCTTAGTAATCCGGAGAAAAGAGGTTGTTTATGTGGCTGTATGTGCAGGGTACAGAAGCTGTGTGAAGATCAATAGTAACAGTGGGGGAGGTCAGGGACTCCTGTGACTCTGTAATGCTGGCCTATAAATAGCCAATGACACGGGCTGCTCATTCCAGCCACGCATGCTCCGTTTTCCTAATTTCACTGAAACGTATCAATCTCCCCAGCCAAAGCCTTGTCAAAGCAAACACCACACAGAAGTCCAGTTGCAGATCTTTGTCTCTTAAGGGTGTGTTAGCCCTCCCCCCCCCCCCCCCCCCCCCCCCCCAGCACACAAACACACTCACACTTAAACATAGGATTGAACATATAATTGCAAATGTTTCTTTCCTCTTGCTTATTTATTCAAGGAAGGACAGGTCTGTCTCAGACGGTCTGCTTGGACACACCAAGCGCCACATTTTAAATGTTGGACATGTTTCAGTACTTTGGTCAGTCCTGCATGGGAGATATCAGTGGGAGTTTATCCTGCTGGCCCTGAGGCCTCTGGGAATTCCCCCTATCATTAATGAAGGGGAGACTATGCATGCATTCATTAAAAGTACTTTTATACGAGTGTGTATCACAAAGTCTTGGCTGTAAAACTCACCGCATGGTTCATATCCGCTTCTGCTGAACCGACTTTAAAACGAAGCTCGGGGCCAAAAAGTGTTCCTGCTACCAGCGATAATTTCAACAGAGGTATCTAACGCATATTACACCAAATGTTACAGCGCAATATAAACAAGAGGAACTTAAGCAGCTAGTTCAAAGTAGAACTCTAACTCAGGTGATTCATGATTATTTATCTGGTTCAACGCACCAAACTGAATTTCAATCTATTTTCTTAGAGAACTGTTCAGTAGCTCGGGATGAAGTTTAGTTGCTACTATTGCGTAAATACGTTGTCAAATGACAGATGTAAAACAATGTTTCCTGTTTTCGGTAGATTTGGTAACCCTAGGGGAAAAAGACGACTCATTTCAAAAGATGTTATTTTGGTCAAAACCTTTTGTGATTCACTTAAGAACAATACGAGTCTGCTTAACGGTGATTGAGCCGATAGCCTGCTGATGGAAGCCCCGGCATTGGAGCATTACCAAGAGGGTGGATGTGGCGACGTTCCCCAGAAAGGCGGCACAGGAAAACATGCTTATTGCCATCGGTGTCGCCAAAGACAATGGGTCTTTGAGATTTTAACTTAAAGCTTCTTTTGTTCAACGAAAAAGTAAAAAAAAAACATATATTACTCAAAGTGAGGTACAAAAATGGGTATTAGTATTGGTCGTGAAGACTGATTATTGCATTAACATTAGTAAGAGATACTCAGCCGTATTAATAATATGGTCTTTGATTTTAAAGATGTAAATAATCTTTTCAAATGCAAATCAAGCTGAGACAGTGAGCCAGACTCACAGTCGAGGCTTCCTACATTATTTAGCAAAGTAGCATCAGATGTGGCTCATATTAGCATAACATTAACATAGCCTATCTTTGGTGTGGTATGACTCAATGCTAATGATTTAGCCTCCGAGCCTGGGTGTGTATTATCAAGACAGCAATGTCAACAGGTCGCCATTGTCTCGTGGATGAGCCCAATCTGCAACTCCATGCACGGAACTTTAAAGATTAGCATCACAGTGTGGCCTGCCAGGAATGCTGGGTGTGAGTCATGGAGGGTCTTAAGATGCCTGTAACCCTTTGTGAATGTGTTGGATATGTGGCGTGTATGTAGGCTACATACCGGTCATACTCCGGGAGGAGGGGGGTGCACCCATCCTCCACCCGCAGGTAGGAGAGATAAGTTAAGACAGGACGAGAAGAAGAGATATGACGAGGGGAAGCGTAGAAGAAGAAAGGCAGAGAGAGGAGGGAGGGAGGCTGCCGGCAGCGGAAAAGTACAGCAGATTCCTCCCACCCCCGCTCCCTCTCTCAGCTGGGCATGATTGTGATGGAAAGCCTGAGACAAAACCTGAAGGGAGAAGCCCTTCAGCAGCGATCCTTGTTGCTCTGTCAGCCGCTCAAAAGGCTGCTTTACACTCTACATCAGCCTTTGTGTGTGCGGGGTGTGGACAATAAGGAGATTTTGCCACGACACATCTCTGTTCTCAGCATGATGCAGCTCACATGGGGTCAAAGAGATGGTGGGCCCTGTTTCCCACAGGAGACAGCACAGGACTGATTTTAGCCTAAAAAAATCATTCAAGCCCTGTTTTTCTGTGTGAAATAAAAAGACCATTCCTTACAGTTCACATGACGAGTGATGCACGTCTCACTGGTGTCCGCTGGGTTCCAGTGTGGGGGCATATTGGGAGCAGTGGGAAACGAGTGCAGTTTGTCATTGACGGGCTTAAAATGTTCGACCTGCATTTCCTGGTTTGCGTTAAAGTTAGGAATGAAACCCAGGCTGACCCCTGGGAAACAATGCAGCCTTTAATGGGCCTGGGGGGGGTGATAGAGAGCGTCAGGGTTTCTGACCCAAAGCTTACAGAAAGCAACAGAGGAGTTCAAGAGGAAGCACTGAAGCGCTCTCTATCTTGTTACAGATTCTCTGTAAATGAGGAAGATTAAACCAAAATTACAGAATGCTCCAATGGTCCCAATTTCCCATAATGCAACTCGTATATGCGTCCTTTATCAGACCTTTCCTGCATGGTAATCGCCCCCGTCTTGCAAACTCCACAAATAAATGATATAATTGCTGAAGTTTGATTTAGTGATGTGGTGACTGAGACGTCTTTTGCTGCTTTGGGTGAACTGACCATGTAAAGAAATTACACCATGTTTGTTTTATATTGCAGCTCTTAAATACTGTTTTTATTGCATGCTTTTGTTTTTGAAGGCATTTCTTTCTTCATGTTTTGTATCTCTGTCCCTGCACTGAAGTCGGACTGCTTTGTCAGAGGTTCGCTCACAAGTTGCAGTCTGGTAACATGTTATTGTCACCAGGTTGCCACAGACTCCGGGTCACACATGCTGCAGACGGAAGCTTTACCAAGTGAAATCCTTCAGTAACTTCCATGAATATTTAATTGTCATCTACAGGCAGGAGGAGGAGGAGTTACAGGACGTGACGATCTGAGATCAAGTGTGTGAAGGTGTGAATCAGCCCGTTTATATGGTGGCCATGCACTTGAAAGACAGGGTGATAGATTTGGCAAATAAGCCTGAGTGAAGGCAACTAATAGCCATTGTGTTTTTCCACAATGAAGGAAGTCAGGCGTTTCACGTAGGGTGGCCAGTGGAATATATGGTTGTGTTCCCTCAATGAGCTGACAAATGGCTGGCTGAGGATGTGACTGTCATTTATTTGATCTTCCTCATGTTTTATGATGCCAGAGTCCTTTACATGACCTCATGCTAAGTTATACTTACAGTAACATGTGCAGAGGGGATCAGTATTGAGCAAGGCAGGACTTTCTGCTGAAAGTGCTCTTCTGCTTTGTGAGAAGTTGGTTGGGTCTTTTTTCTCGGGCTTCATGGAGCTCTCTGAAGCGTAGCAGCTGAAAACCAATTTATTTAGACTGTGTAAACGAGCCTGAAGTTCAGTCAGAGCTAACGCACAGAACGCCGTCTACCTGCTCGTGTTCTGCCCGTGCTCTCATTGTTCGTCACTACAAGCTGCTACCGCAGCAGCTGTGAGTACTGACGGTAGCCAAGGGACAGGCTGTCAGGGATGCCCACTTGGCCACTTTCTTGATCGATTCAGCAGCTTGTGGAGCTGGTGCTGCTGGCTACTTTGATTGGAAAGGAGTTGTCAACACTGGGCTGGTTTTATGTTGGATCATTTCCTAATCTAGCTGTAAGTAATGCTGTGCCGTGGATCTAATTCATTCCGATGTTGAGTGGAAGGCTCCATGTGGATTCTGCAAAGTGACTGATAAATATTGAAAGTTTAAAACAGGATTGGGATGTGTGGTAGGTAGTAGAAGTGGTTAAGGAGGTTATTTTTTCCATAACTAATACGTCTTGTCATTCACAAAGACGGACTGTTTGCATATTGAACTGTCATTGTTAGGGAATTGAATAATAAACAATTTAACATATCGTAGAGAAATGAGCTCATTAATAGAACATAACTGGTCTACAAAAAACGGTTTCAGAGTTACTGTTACGACTGTACTGAACCCACACGAGTACTCGTATTTAAGGTATCCTATTGGGATCGGTATCAAACATGTTAAAACGATACCCAGCCCTAGACAGTACTGTCCAACTTTAAATGGTGAATCAGCAGCTTCCGCTTTTATCTTCTTGGTCATTTTGAAAAAGAGAGCCCTGCTGCAGCGGCCCTGCACAGCTGGACCAGTAACGCTCCAGGTTCTGCTGACCTACAAGGCCGTCAAACAGTTCATCAAAGAGCCCAAATGTATCGTTACAAATTATTTGGAGGACAACCATCTTTTAAAGGCATAAAAATATTTTCAAAAGTAAAAAGTGATCAAACATGCTCCAAAGATCTGCTACTCATTTATAATTGAAAGTAAGATTATAAATGTCTGACAAGAAAAGCATCCTTGTTTTCATCTTTCAGACGAAACATGTTTGAGATGATCCAGTGGGTTTAACGTTTTCCATAAACCTTATTATGTAGGGTAAAAAACACACTCAGATTTTATAAAGAACACTTTGGAGATGAATTATGTTTGAATGAATCCACATATTACTTGTGATCTTGTGCTTTGTCTTTAGATACTATAGATTGATGGATTATACAGTCACTGCTCTGATCATTTTATCATTATTTCTTGTTTTAGAAAATGATGGCCATCTCCACCATTTCTGACATTTTTTTACATTTTTCTGCAGATGAATTGGTAATAAAAACTCATGTGTTGTAGCTCTAATCATATCTTCTATCATGCTTTTGTAACGGTGGAGCGTTGCTTATCTCTGCAGAGCGTTTAGTTTAGGTCACACTGTGATATGCCTCTGACTGCTGGGGCTTCCTCTGAGTACGGAACCTCTGTGAGTTAATCACCAAAATAGTTAAAGTCTAATCCCAGGATGGGCTCACTGTGTGACGCCCCATTGTCTCCGTACACTATGGCAGCACAGTTCAACCTCACACTATTTAAATGGTAATCTGTCTTTTGGCTTTAGAAGTCTTCAATTCACCATTGATGATCTGGGAGAGGCTTCATGCCATGAACACCCCCACCTCCTTCTAATTACCTTCAGTACATGCAACCTGCAGTCCGCTATGAAGCCCCCCCCCCCCCCCTCTCTGGGAGCCTGAGCTCTCAGCTCACGTGTCTCTGATGAGCTGGCCCTTTAAACCACAGAATCCCATAGCGGGGCAAAGGTCCGGCCTGTGTGTGGAGCGGTTTGTTGCATTACACAAGAGTCTTGCATTAAGCAGATGTCCAGGTTAATCTCCGGGCTCAGCAGGCAGCATTAACCTGCTGGACACCAGCCTCAGGCCTCTTCTGTCCACTTCATTCTCTCCATGAAAGCACACGTGCATTCTGTTCATCATGACCACAGCTTCACTTTCCATTTGTCCATCACCGACCTCCTGGTCCTGCAGGAGGATTCTACCTGCTGCTCAGACACAAGAACTAAAAGCTGCTCTGGGAGAAGAAACTGCTCACATTTTAAATAATTCTAGATCCTATGCAAGGAAACATCTGGCAGTTTAAAAGCTCTATTGTAAGAGTTTGCTTGCTGATCTGAAGTAACGAGGAGGTAATGTTGAAGAGGAGTCTGTTCTATAATGGAGCCTTCATAGGGAGAATAGAGCCATTTCAGACCTTCCTCCCACTGAACACTGGTGGCTTCTGAGCCTTCAGCCATGTCTACCTGAGCCCCCCATGTCATCACATATGTTCCCTTGTTGTGACCAGTTCAACCAAAAGGTTTTCTCACACTAAACCTGCATGGCTCCTACATAACCCATAATGCAACTGGACCGCTGACGGTTGGGCCAGTGATCTGGTGTGAAATGCTTCTGATAAAGTTCAACAAAAACAACGTTCAGAAATGAACTGAAGAATCTGAATTTGCAGCAGTCTGCATGTATCTCGTACCCGCCTTGAGAAGCTTCTTTGTTAAATGAACCCCCACCCATCCAGTGACGCAGCGATGGCATCACAGCGCCCACATGTAGCTCTTCATCGACCAGAAGAAGTGAAAGATGTAGCCTACGAGCTGATATTATCATTAGAAAAACCTGTGACTTTACTGGGATGGCTGTTTCCAACAGATACTCTGTAAAGCTGCCTTTAGCACTGATTCTAAGCTATTCATTCTTTTACAATTCCTATTTCACGCAGCAAACATTATAAATCCTCAGTGTCTCCTCGGAGACATGCTTCTCTCGCCCTGATAAAAGACCTATCTTATCAGAAGCATCAGCGTGCTGCGTCAGTCTAATCCGTTATCTGGTCCTGATACGTTGCATCCCAGTCAGGCCTGGACACAGATCAGCAGCAGACCCCACATTCCTGCTGCAGCCAGGCTTTGCACAGCGAGGCTATTCTCTGTAACCATGGAGTCCAACCCATCTGCTCTCTGCGTCTGTGAGCGGGGGTGCGAGTGTGTGTGTGTGTGTGTGTGTGTGTGTGTGTGCGCTCGTGCGTGCTATAGAGCTGGAGACTGGTAAGAGAGAATATGTGCTGCAACTTAATTCTCAGCTTCCTCAGCGAGTTTGATTCTGTGCGTTGCGGAGCCTGGAGGTAGACGGGGGATTAAGAGAAGATTTTCTGCAGCTTTCTCGGTTTTCTGTCGTAACAGTTTGAGAGCACCTTCATGATTAGTAAAGCAGCTTCTAGAAGAAGGTCCTCAGTTGGGCCCGTCTCGCTTTGATCCTCTCTCGTCTGTCACATCCGTCTGTTCTACCAAACATCCTTCTCCCAAACGTCTTTTGGAATAATTTTCTAAGACTTCAGCCCTTTTCTTTTGTCGCTGTCTGAATGAACCCACATCACATCCAGTGTCATTTCTTCTACTACTATTGATGTTGGTTGTTCCAGGCATCACGTTCCCCTACTCCCTCCTACCTCGAGCCCCTAAATATCCGGCCCTCATTTATTCCTGTTCTACCAACTTTTCACAGTTTGGGGTGATCAGCAGAAAGCAGAAGGTGAAGGCTAATGATTGAGATTGGAACAGAGAGGCTGCTATAGGCCGGGCCTGGTGGGGTTCAAGGCACTTGATTGACCTGATCAGAAAATGATCCACCGACGTTAAGAACAAGTTACAAGAGGACTCATTTAGGAGCTTGATGGTTCAGTATTCAAGCACCCTGAATTGTATGCCACAAACGGATTGTCTAAAAATGTTGCACTTTGTCAAAATATGCTCTATCAGAGTAAAGGTCTCGGAGGTCTTCCCAGGAGGCCTCTTCATGTGATGCTGCTGTTGTTGGAGGAAGAGAAAGGAGAGACCGTAAACAATCAGTGGTGTGGTTTTAGCTTGCTGCCTCCTCTCCTCAGAGCTGCTGAATAAAAGAAGACG
Source organism: Lycodopsis pacificus (assembly GCA_028022725.1). Classification (NCBI taxonomy): domain Eukaryota; kingdom Metazoa; phylum Chordata; class Actinopteri; order Perciformes; family Zoarcidae; genus Lycodopsis; species Lycodopsis pacificus. The sequence continues at coordinate 2,690,384 of CM051692.1, forward strand.
TCTCCGCTCCCTGTCCTGCTGCTTGTTACACTTTCACAAAATGAGTTGGGGCTTAAGGATCCTTTTGGATTAGCCAGCGCCTGGCTAGTGCTTAAGCCCCACCTGCCCCCGTGATCTCAATTAAAATGTGTGCCTCCAGCAAGGTTTTTGCACCCACTTTCTGTCCACGATATGGATGAATTAGTGTAAAGAAGTGGGTGGAAATGGTTCCCTTCTCAAATGTTTTCCTGTCCCTCTGCAGATGATCCGGCTGACCAGCGTACTTGCCTTATCTGTGGAGACCGCGCCACAGGCCTGCACTATGGCATCATCTCCTGTGAGGGCTGCAAGGGCTTCTTCAAGCGCAGCATCTGCAACAAGCGCGTGTACCGCTGCAGCCGCGACAAGAACTGCGAGATGTCGCGCAAGCAGCGCAACCGCTGCCAGTACTGCCGCCTGCTCAAGTGTCTGCAGATGGGGATGAACCGCAAAGGTGAAGTGTGGACACGTCACAGGGACATTGTTTCTGTTGTCATTTAACCCTGTAATGTTACACCCTGACAAATAACACATTCTTTCAATATGAGACGTCTATTTACAGCCATCTGTATGAAATGCTCTCCTTTGAGATTAGCCAATGGGTGTAGGGTACTTATAGATATCACCGCAACACTTTTCCACTTAATTACCTGTACGAAGACAATCACTTTTTACATTTTCTGAAGTCTACACACCAAAGAATGCAGCCCAGTCTCTGTGGAACCAGATCAGACTCATCGGTGTGTTTTTAGGTGATGGTTCCCTAATGTTTACTACAAACGCTGGCCGGCTTGTATTTCTGATAGACTTCAGTCTCGATGCACTCGTTGGGCCACCGGCCTCAGTGATCACAGTGAACTCTGTCTTTGTTGACTCGGTATCACCCGACCTGGCCGTCACTGCTACAGCTGTTATAAAGCCTAGAAAATCATAAAAATAAATTGAGCAAACTGACAACAGTTTGGAGTCAGACAGCTTTGTATTCATTGCAATATCTAGTTTTTGTAAACAAAAAAAAAAATTGATATCTATACCACCTTTACAATTAATATACACTTTACCAGATGGTAGTTTTTGAAAAACTATTACAAACCGGTCAGACTTACTATACGTCACATGAAAAAGACTGATCTCTCTCTGCTGTTAACGAAGCCACCTGCACCCTAACCACTGGTTAATAACTAACCAGTGGTTAGTAACCAGTGGGTTTCCTTTGGCCTAGTTTACCTCCGTGAGGACTGGAGGTTAGTGAAGTGCAGTGCTGCCTCCCAGTGGATGCTGCATGTAAATGACCCCTCAGCGCTCCTTCAGCCTGATGGGCTCATTTTAGATATAATCTCCAAATGCTGTGATTACAGCAAGCTTGTCTTTACACATCAGGGAGATTTAATTAACCCCGAGATGTTAACAAGTTACTCCCATGAAATAGAAAAAACCATCTCTGCCTGCCAACAGAAATGATCATGTCCGAACCAGTAAGAAAAATCCTCTCATGGAAAGAAGTGATGTGTTTGAGCCGCTAGGTAGCGCTCTGATGCTAACCCTGAGTCATGTTGTGTTCATGGACCACATGTAGATTTAGATTCCTGTTCTTTCTCTTTTCCCACGTAGCAATCAGGGAGGATGGCATGCCAGGAGGGAGGAACAAAAGCATCGGGCCCGTTCAGGTAAATCACCGACATGTCGAATACCAGAATAGCAGAAATGTTGTTTTCGTGACATTCACTGACCCTCTGCCAGCTCAGAGCCCCTCTATACATATTATCACGGCTCAGCTCCACAGTTAGCTCGCTGACCGTGAATGCGTTCACAAAACGTCCGCTTCCATTAAAAGACTGCTTTATTTCTCAAGCCTAATGAAAGGAGGACCTCTCTGTCATTAATAGGGAATGGATTGCTGTTCCAGTATGTGTGGTGGATTGATGGAGATGAAAGTGAATTGACCCCGGCCATAGATACAAGGCACCACACTTTCTGGCATGCTAATGCCTTTCAAAATGACTTTCATCTGTGTTCTCACTTCAACCACCAGCAAGGATTCTATTATTTTAGGTGTGTGCATATCTGCTAAATACACACACACACACCTGTTTGCCTTCTTTCTTTCTTTCACTTCTAGTTTACTGTGTGACTGCGTCCTTGCCCCTCTACGTTTGAGTGAAAAGCAGTGGGGTGCTAGTCAATGCTAATCAATTGAACTGAGGCACACATGAGGATGTGCTGTAAGCTCCAAAACATGCCCGCTTCCTCTGTGTGTGTGTGTGTGTGTGTGTGTGTGTGTGTGTGTGTGTGTGTGTGTGTGTGTGTTTAGATCACAGAGGAGGAGATAGAGCGGATCATGTCAGGGCAGGAGTTCAAGGAGGACGCCCCGGAGCACACCTGGGGCAACAACGGCGACAGCGACCACAGCTCTCCAAGCAACGGAGCCTCGGAGGGCAACCAGCCGTCACCCGCCTCCACTCTGTCATCCAAGTGAGTCGTTAATCTCCTCCACTCAGCCGCTCAGCGCCAGCACTCGCCCCATCATTGAGATAATGAGCCGGCCCTGACAGTCTAACACCTCACCCAGACTTTAGTTTCGGTATTCATCAGAATGCCTGAATACGCCGCTGCTCCGGCTCGCTGATGATGACAAACACAAAGAACGCGCTGCGCTATCTGCTGTTCTGCTACGGAGACAAGCGCATTGTCTATCTGCACTCATCAAGGACAAATGTTGTCTAGCTACTCGCATGACTATTTATTTTCGTCTCGTTATCACTGCAGCCACACAGCCTGATAGCTATTCAGAGGAATTCTTGTTTTATCAAATCCAACCTGAGCAATAACAGGATGCCTGAGCAGCGGGGGCTTTGGTATGCAGCTCCACAATCAACCACAAAGTTCAGACTAAAGAATTGCAAATATTGTTGATGGTAAATAGATTAAAGCTCCAACAAAACGTTGTGTGAACGATGTGTTTAGCGTAGCTTAGCACAAACAATGGAAGCAGGGGGAGACTACTTGCTTTGCACTGGACACACGGATATGAAAGGTATCAATCTCCTTATCTGACTCTGGGTAAGATGGTAAACAAGTGTCCCAAGATGTCAGATTAGTCATTTCACTATAAAAAGTATTGAGTATCCAGAAATGGCCCCTATATGGCCGACTTTGTATAACCGCTGACCTCGTGTTCTTCCAGTCGCTCTGTGGAGATGAATGGCTACACGGCGGCCCTCAGGGACCAGTACATCAACACCTCCATGTCCACACACTACCAGATCCTGCCTCACCTGTTCAGCTACGCTGCCCAGTCTGGCCTGCTGGCCCCCCAGCCCCGCAGCCTCTACCCACAGTCCCACCCACTGGTGCTGCAGCTGGTGGCTGCTGAAGACCTGGCCCCCCTGGCAACCCCTATGCTGATAGAAGAAGGGTGAGTCAATGCATACACTTGCTACTGCATATCTGTGTGACAGTGCACCTCCCCAGTGAATACAGTAGATGCTTATAGGAAGCTTTGGGCTTTCATTGGGTTTGATGCCACAGGGCTGCACAATAAGATGCAGTTGTAGTCCCATTGTGCTACATAAGGGAATCTTATGGTGGTGGATGAATTAAGTCACTGAGTCTCTCAGCCGGAGGAACGAAGCTGCTCTGAAGTCTGCTGGTTCAGCAGCTGATTCTTCTGTCTCTCTCCAGACAGCAGCAGGTGAGCAGGCTGTGTCTGGGTGGGTTTTGTCTTTTATTGTCCTTTGTGCTCTTCTCAGGCTCCTCTTGTCACTGGTGCTCAGTAGATGGTACCAGTGATGTTCTGGGCGGTTGTAGTCGGCGTCTGTAGAGCCTCCTGTCCTGGACCGTGCACGTCCCACAGCGGTTTGTGATGTTTCCAGATGGTTTCTGTTGCTCCTCTGTAAAAGGACCTACATTCATACTACTCGCAGAGCTCACGTCACAGTTTATGTTTTACCTTATCTGCCTGATTGGCAGGTATTGTATCAAGCCGTAAGTATTAGTGTGGGGGACTAACGATGTGGGCATGGTGACTTCAACATTGAATACGTAATCAATGAAATGCATCATGTTCGAGGTGATCCAGAGTCAACACACCACACGCTGAGATTCTGCTCATCCATCACTTCTTACCTGAACTCTTTGTGTGCCGCAGGTACAAAGTGACACAGGTGGAGCTGTTTGCCCTGCTGTGTCGTCTGGCAGACGAGCTGCTCTTCCGCCAGATCTCGTGGATCAAGAAGCTGCCATTCTTCTGTGAACTCTCCATCGAGGACTACACCTGCCTGCTGAGCTCCACCTGGCAGGAGCTCATCCTCCTCTCCTGCCTCACCATCTACAGTGCCCAGATTTTCGGAGACCTGGCCGATGTCACCGCCAAGTACACGCCGTCTGACGACGAGCTGCAGGGGTAGGTGGGGGGTCAGAGTTTGTTTGGGAGTAGAGTAGTTGTTGTTGTTTTATTGCCCAAGTAAACTGTGAGACGTAATCCTCGACATTTAGTTTGTAATCATCGAACAAAGAACACGGGTACAGTATGACTTTACTGGAGGAGCTTTAACACTTAAAGCTGCACTGATCAGTATTTCATACAAACTAAATGTGAAAGGAGTCACTTGTACTTAGAAACCCACAGAAGATGATCAGCATGTCTGTAGTTCAGCTCAATGCAGCATTTAAGCCCAAGATGCAACAATGATAGAAACTCCGATACACAAGAATAGACCAAGAGGAACCGGCTGAGAACTTCATGTAATGCATACATGGAACAAAAGAAACAAGCGTGAACGCATGGTCACAATAATCATAATCAAAGACCTTTGTCTTATGATGTTGTACATTTGTGCATCAAGCGAATGTTTCAGGTGAAATCTGGAGGCCAAAATAGAGATTAAACCCAAACTAATGCTGATCTGCTCTTTTAAAATAATAAAGAAACACACACAAGGTGCATAGAAAGGGAAAACACAAGTTGCTCATTGAAAACAGTTTTCTGTTTGATCAGGAAAAGAAAGTGAACAGTGCTTTAAACCAGATGTTTGTGAGCGGACTGACATAATCCCCCAGACATCAGCATGTGGTAGCTAGCCTCATAGTCAGTCAGTCAGCATGCCTGAAGAAAGGACCCTCGTTCCCGTGTTGGTCATATCGCACCTCCGGGGACTCGTATTGCCTCCGATCCCTTTTTTCGTACATTAACATCCACAAGATATTAAACTCAATAATATATGATATCAGGAATTAAATGTTCCTCACGGCAACCACAATCCTCTGGAAGTACGAGATGTTAGAGTGTGAGTTTGATAGTGTTGCTCTCAGCAGCAGTGGACGTGTTGTTGGATGAGGGCCAGTGAAGCGGTGCGTGAACAGGAGGGCTAGCACCGTCTGGCATGTGAAACACACGCATGTCCCACGCTCTGTAGAAGAGCATGTGTGGGGGTTTGGATCTGTGTAAATCAGACGGGAACTATCTGACCTCATGACACACATTCTGCTAATATACGGTGCCGTTCTGCTGCTTCGGTCAATGTGCCTGTAGTTTAGGAGAGACCATGTGATTTACAGCGACAGCGCTGAAGTGTGAGAGATTGGAGCTGTGAGAGCCGGAGAGAACGGGAAGTGAGCGTTGATACGTGTAATTAAAATGTGTGAATATTTCTAACTGCGGGACTAGCAGGACGTTAGTTAAGCCCTTTGTAGATGTGACGTGTTCCCTCTTGAATGTTTGCCTTGTTCACTGAAGCGTAGAAGCTTAAGATAACGGGGCTTGAGGTCTTTTTCATGTTCTGACAGTGGATTTCGATGTGAACAGTAAACCTGGTATAAACCCTGACCCTCTGAAGTCATATTATTATTATTATTATTATTATTGTCATATATGGTTTTCACCACATCAGCTTTACAGTATTATTGACCCGTCTGTGTCTGATTCCTCAGCTTCAGCGAGGATGGTATGGAGGTTATGGAGCGGTTGATATATCTGTTTCGCAAGTTCCACCAGTTGAAGATCAGTAATGAGGAGTACGCCTGCATGAAAGCCATCAACTTCCTCAACCAAGGTAACAACTGCAGCTCTGCTGTTCGTGAGCTCGAGCCTCTCTTGGCCCGCTCGTGTTCCCCTCACGTCTTTGTACTTCCATCTGTGTCTCTGCAGATATCCGAGGACTGTCCAACACCTCCCAGCTGGAGCAGCTCAACAAGCGCTACTGGTATGTGTGTCAGGACTACACTGAGTACAAGTACCCACACCAGCCCAAACGCTTCCCCGAAATCATGATGTGTCTCCCGGAGATCCGCTGCATCGCAGGTAAGATCTGGAAGTTGTGTATAATAGTGCATGGTGTAATGATGCTGCTAACGTAATGTATTCTTGATCGAATACTCCGAATGCTACGGTTCAACAAGGATTCATGTAATCTAGGATGAGGTCCAATCATAGTTTAGCAAAACTGGGTTAAAGATGAGTAAATCCTGGTTCTAAATGAAGCAGCGCTCTGTTACACTATTAAACTAATCTCTGTTCATTCAATCAAAATGAAAGCTCAATATGGAGATTCTTGCTTACCCAAGTTAAATAAATGTAGGCTATAAAAGAGGGGGGCTGCTAAAAACACGGAGCAATATGTCTAATAATACAATAATAATAAAATAAGCAGCACCGTGAGGAAACCACCTCTCTCACAGTCTGTTGGTCCAATCGTCCTGTTTTCAACTGACCTCAGGAGAGAAACTCAGCAGCAGCTTCACTGAACTCAGTTTTATGAGTTTTTCCTTAAACTCTCTTCAAGGAACTTCATTATTTAGCTCATTTTTAAACGTTCAACCTCCTCAAGTGTAAGTCTAAAGTTAATACTGGGTCACATTTTAAGTGACAGTTTAAAGTTTGGTGCAATGGAATCAAATGTAAGTTTAGAGTAACAACTAAACTAATGTTTAAAGAGATTTAAATGCATCTTTAAGATGGTTTTAAACGCTCGGGTCAACATGATTTAATCTGCTTTAAAACAGAAATCCTTGTTGGTGCAACCCAGCCTTGATGTTGTTATAATTATCATATACATACAGGTACATGAATTAAATTGGATTGCATTTTACCCATCCTAAGTCTTGTATTTTTACTGGCTTTTGTCCAGTGTTACATCGCTAAATAATGGGGCTATAAGGCTCCATCGGTCAGCCAATAAGCCATGAAAGAACCTACTGCAGCTTGTGTTCACAATTACATTTTATTAAAAATACAATGCAAGTGAACCGATGTCTCCTTCCGAAGTCTATGGGGGGGGGGCGGGGCCCCATGGCCTCCCGTGACGGACCCGGAAGTTCTAATTCCAACGTTTGGCCATATTGTAAGTCGCTTTGGATAAAAGCGTCTGCTAAATGACTGTAATGTAAAACGTGCTTCAAAGCCTGGTGGACTCACACTCACCGCTCTGAGTTTGCTGCTAGGACACACTCACTTCATTTCAATTCCTCAAATTCCTTTTTTTGTGAGTTTGTTAAAAAGAGAGTATGATATGAATCACTGTATTAATACAAAGGGAGCTCATGTGTAAATGTCCTTTAGAGAGGCTAAGCTAAGTGAACCCTGTCCTTTAGCGAGGCTAAGCTAACCCTGAGCCCAAGTTAAGCTAAGCCCAACTTGTTTGCAGGGAAGCTGGTGAACGTCCCTCTGGAGCAGCTCCCCCTCTTGTTCAAAGCAGTCTTGCACTCCTGCAAATCCAGCCTGACCAGCTACAGGACCGGCCCGTCGCCATGCGTGACCACCTCCTCCGGAAACTAGACCCTGGCCCCGAGGCGAGGGACCGGTCTCCCCTCTTGTGAATGTGACAAGCAGCTAGTTTGTTTTTTGTGACTTTTTTTCTTTATATATTTATTACACGACAGAGCTGAATGTATGCTGATTTACACTGTGCACATGCTTCTGTACTAAACAAATGCTCGTAGATGCATTGGTCTTTGGAGTTTACAAGTGTGTATCCAGTTTGCTCAATGTGTCAGTGTTGCTATTGTTAGAGCTAGACTTTAAAAGAGTTTATTTTATTCAGACGTGGGCGGATAGACACATGTGACAAGTGTTTTGAGACTACCTCAGGAAAATGTTGTTGCTATTTTCAGGTACCTTTTCTTTCTGTTAAATGAAGAGCTGCCCAGTATCAAACCAAACCCCTGTGGACGCTTTGGCACCTCAATCACAGACTGAATGTTGAAAGGAGCTGCATAAATCAAACATTTAAAAACAGTGTTTTCTTGCACTGAGAATGCAACGTGATTAGCAAACTTTAGCTACTTTATCGGCGTGGACTCTCAGACATCCTGCTAATGGGAGGCGGTCTTGTCAATTTAACATTCCATGGGTTAGGGTGACAGTTGTTGGATTTGTGGGATCTTCATTAAAGGAGCTTACGGGTATTTTTTACAATCATAGACTGGGGATGTAAGGCTTTATTGCAGGGGAAGGGAGGATAGCTAGGTTTGGTGTTTAGTTTTAGTGTTTTTCTTTTTTTGACCAAAGTGTTATGCAATGCTTTTTTCAAACACCCAATGACGGGTCGGGGGCTGATGGCTCCCCCAAAAAAGTTTCTTATTAATGAAGGATCAGGATAAGAGATGAATCAATCTGTGTCCGAGGGGAGAAGCCTCTGCTGGACAGACAAGTACGTTGCTGGAGTTCATTGTAAATGCTGCTGAACATGCGCACAGCCTTGTGCACACGTATATGCATAGAGCAGATGTGATGATTGATATTCCCTCGGCTTGCTTTGTTTGTTTGGGCTCTGCCGCCTTCAGTGCCCGGACCCTTGATACAGTGTTGGCCTGCTCTCAGCACACCATCGCCTAACTTTAAGGACCACCGTACGGTCCGCTTCATTTAAGATGAGGCATGAAATCTGGCCTTTTTCAATTTATTCAGAACTAACCAAGAACTAGAAGAAGACATTGCCTGGTGCGAGAGATTTTAATGGGTCAAATAGATGTATAGAAGTGGAACTGACCACAACCGGGTTCAAGTCTGAACAGGAGCCAAATAAACCTGAGTCGACAAACGGTGCTCGACACTCTGTTTGCTGCCTCCGGTTCAGCGGAAGCTGCTGTCGAGCGCTAGCTTCTGTTAGCTCATCCAGCTCCAAAGCGGTTCGAACAAATTGGCCCTTTCAAACGTTTCATTGGCCAGTTTATGCCAGTATTGGAGGAATTTACACTGTTTCCAGGTCTTGTCAGGTCCAATCAAAACTTTGCACAGACCCGAGACCAGTAGCAGTTTGAGTGTGTCCTGTTCCAGGTCCAAAGCACTCTAGGAAGTGTGGACTTGAGACTTGGTTCAGGTCTAGTCCTCTGGCTTAACTCACCAAACAATTATTTCTTTTCTGAACTCGCTAATGTTCAGGAAGTTTGCGGTTTATTACTTTTCGGGATGGATTCAGTGCGATTGATCCGGGCCGTCTCTCAGTGAATCCAGGCTCGGTGTAGAGCGTTTCGGTGACTGGCCTCCGGTTTGTGTCCCCTCTGTGACAGATATGCACATTGTTTAAAAGAAGCCATAGAAAATGGTCTTTATTTTTGAAGTATATGAGATGATCATTTCAAACCGCTTGAAGTGTCTTCTTGGATTCCTCAAGGCTTTTTGCCGTGTCATGACGTACGAACAATTTGAAATGCAGAGGAAATGCAGTCCTCGCAACGACACTCTTTTTTGCACACAACGGTGAGGTTCGGAGACCTTGACCTTTGACCTCGGCCACTGCCCACCCAGTGTGTTCCTCTCTCAGGTCCCTGCCGGCCTGAATCTAAACAGGGTAAAGTGAGTGCTATGTATTGCATTCAGGAGTTCCTCAGCGACCATGCTGATGTACTTGTAGTATTAGTAGACGTAGGTTCCAGGACATTGTAGGTCCTTTGTAGAAGTGTTTTTCTTTTTTCTTTTTCTACTTTATTCCCCCCCCCCCCCCCCCCCCCCCCTTGATTCAGTGAAAGTGGCTGTAGTGTGGAGATGAGACATGCAGGGTGGATTTATTTCTTGGCATGAGGTGACGGACTCCGTCTCTCCGTCCAGTTCATCCACCTCTGTGTGCAGCTGAACACCAGCCGTCCCAGCCACTGCTCCTCTTTCACACCTTTCAGTTGGCCTCTTTTCAGCTTTTGATTTTTATACATTCTCATGTTCCTTTGTAGTTATGTGAATGTTTTCGGTTTTTGTTGTTTTTCATGTATCCATTGTCTTTTTTTGGGGGGTGGAGTGAGTGAAGAGGAGCCCCATCGTTCCTCTGAGCTTTGAATGAATTCTAGACTTTTTTTTGGACTTGATTTTTAGTAACTCGTTCCCTCGTCCACCGTATTTTGTTTTATATGGACAATACTGACAATTCAGAGCCTTTTATGTATTCTTTGAATCATTTTACAATGCAAGCGTGATGCTTTGGAGCCATTTCTGGTTCCAGAGCCAAATGAAATTTCTCATTTTCTTCCACCAGGATTCTGAGAGCAGCTAAGATGCATGTGGGGAGAACATTGTATCTCTCCTCTCGTAGAGTATGCATCATTCATCACACAGGCTTCTGAGGTTTAAGGGGAAATTCAGCTAAATTACAAAGAACATAAAATAGTTTCTCACTTATCAAGCAGTTGAGCTTTTGGTTTTATTTGTCCAGGTTTTAATATTCCTGCAACCCTTGTTTAGGGGTGGACCTCAAACTCGAAGCAGGTAAAACCACGACTGTTGAACAGCCAGACGGGTAAGTAAGAAAATGCGTTTGACATCTTGTAGAACGCACCCTTAAAACCACATAATCTCAGGGATATGTACTTTTATGCAACAGAAGTCTGAGTGATGTGATGCATCATTAAAAGGAAAAGAAAATACACCCAAAATCCTTTTCCACTGCAGAGGAACGGCTACAACTGAGTTTCATAGAAGATTTTTCTCAAATAATGATCAGAGCAAGCAGCATTTAGCACCGATGTTTAACAATCCACCTATTTCTACAAGCTGTGTGGTGATACTGTAGAGGAGAGGTTCAGGGTGGCCAACAACAAAGTCACTCCAGGAATGCAGTGAACATCAGACGGCTGAGATCTGACAGTGGAAGAGGATCTGAAGTTTCTTTTTCTTTTAATGTAGCAGCAAATGATGATCAATACGGGCCTCTGCTCATCAGCACATACTACATCCTTACTGCCACTGCGACGTCCTGTCGTATTTTGATACAGATGCTGAAGAAAGTGTTTTATTTTCTGTATTTGTATTTCTTTTTGCAGACGAGGGATATGTTATACATTTGCAATTTCTGTACTGAAACTACCTTTTTATTTGTCATCGTGTTGCTTTCTTTCAATAGATGATTTTTTTTGTCTTATTTATTGGTTTCATTGCACCGATGTTCTGTTGTTTTGTGTCTTATTTCACTCAGTGACCTCTCAGATTTATATACACTTTAGCTGTTTTTCTAAATGGAGTAAACGCGTTGCTCTATGATCCTCTACCTCAGACTCCCGGCTGTGAGCAGCTTGTATTGTCTCTGACGTCTGGCGGTAAAGTATGTTACACACTGAACAACCTTCCAAGGATCCTCTACCTCCTTTTGTTGCTTCATTTCATGTTAAACTAGTCATCTTTTACTTCACTTCTGCCCTGTTATCATGAATCCAATACCAACTGAAAGAATGTCAATGACAGCGTACTGATTACATCCACATGATGCATTCTTGCTGCCGTTAACCAGTGCTTTATTTTCCTGTGTTGACCTTTTTGAAGTGCGTCTTGTTGTCTTGTGACTGGCTGTTTGCCGTGTACACTATATTCACCACATCATAATATGAGGCTGTTTTTATCCATCGTGCTTCCTGATTGTTGTTTATCGCTTGAAGGCAACAGTGGAACTCATCATATCGGACTCAGTCGATGCAGCTCGTGATCGATTATCAACCAGAGGATGTATTTGTGGTCAAAGTGACATCTTGTGTTTACATGCTTTTTGCTCGTGTGACAGACTGCTGCCGTGTTATCACTGGGGTTGGACTCGGATGGCATTTGAATAGAAGCTGCCAGCCTTACTTACTGATATGGAACAGCATGACACCCAACAACAGGGGACATCTTCAAAACAGCTCTGCCTTTGAGATAACTCATAAGTCTTATTTGCATACTTGCAAAAACAAGATCCAGGTTGTAAAAAAGCATTTTAAAAGTTTAGCAGGCCAGGTGCATTCTGGGAGGAACCATCACCCATCTCTCCAATAAAAGGCCAGTGCAGGCAAACAAACATGTGTCTAGCCCTAGCACTGTAACACTGCTAGTACCCTGGAAAGATGAGAGCCCACAGTTATGGAAAGAGCTTGTAATACAGAGCAGTTGCTGCTGATAATCAAACACTCTTACTGTGACCGTGTGCTGCACATCCTGCCACCGCAGTCCTGTCTGTAGAGGCTTGGCTGATGCATTGATGGAACAAGATGAGAAAAGAGTAGAAGAATCGTGACACATCTCAGGGAAGAAATGGATTTACTCACTGCCGTCAGCCGTGAACAGACACTTGAACTGTTTCTCTTCAGAAATCTGTCTGCTCTGTTTTAACTACCTGTGAAGAATGTGATCATTGCGTGTTAAAAGCATGTTTAGAATGTGTTAGGACTTGAAACCAAATAAATGTGAACGTTATGCAAGTGTACGCGCACCGTCCTCCATTTTTTACACTCTTTGATTTGGTGCTCATAGAAGCTGATGTGATGAGTGTGTTCAGCCAGTGATGCTGAGCTCGGTGGTGGATAACCAGGCGGAGGGTGTCAAACTTCAAGCTGAGTGCAGCGGACTTCAGACGTGCTCGTCCCTGACCTGTTTCTCAGGGCACTCCAATGAGTACGATGCATTCGAGATCATTAAAATGAACACAAAGTGTGTTTCCGCCTGTTGGCCGGTGATGTGTTTTAAACCTGCCAGATGAACTCGTTTACTCCGTCGAGGCAAGAATACAAGTTTCTGTTATTTCATCAAATGCAAACATTACACAAATGCATATCACACATTTAATACAGGAAAATGAATCTTGAGCTGTTCATTAAATAATCTGCAGTATTTCCTGATATGAAAATAATGTATATTTAACCATAACGTATCTGAATTTGATCTAAATTTACTAGATTTTTATCCTTTGAAATTCCTATTTCATGGGCCATGTTGTCGCTAAAGAAATAGTCACAATAAAATGCATTCTATGCTGCATATATATCGTCAACAAATCCCATTAAAAGACCAAAACTAACAGTGAATGTGTTTTTCAAAGTATGTGTCTTCCTCCTCTGTGCCGTAGAGCTCCACTGTTCCACTGAATGTGGTGAAAGATATGCTCACTCACATGAACATGACATCTAGAAATGGTAAACCGGCTGTATTAAACGGCTGTATTAAACCGGCTGGATTGAAAGTAAACCGGCATCAGATGGTTTTCATTCACAGTCCAGGATCAATGATTAAAGCTTCTTAAAGACGCTAACAGATAAACGGGATTCACTTAATATCACAGTCTTTGCTTTCAGATGAGATTGCTCATTCAAAGTGACTCTAATGATAACAATGGACGTCTCTTGACCAACAACACAGTGACTGCACACGTGCTGGATGGTTTGGTGACTTGCAACATACAAGACATAAATACATGAAAAGGCTTCGGGGTTGTTGGAAGCATGGTCACATAGCCACATGCTGGGCCCGGTTAAAGGAGTAGTTTGCCATTTGGGTAAAGACACGTGTTTGCGTTGTTGCCCAGAGTTGGAGAAGATTGATGATGCTTTCATATTTGGAAGCAGAGACTTTCAGTGTTGAAGAAGTAACTGTGCCTGTCCTTTACCCTCAGTAGAACCACAGCGTGTCATTTTTACACTGTGGTCGTATGAAACCAGATCTAATGTGTTAATTCAATTAGTGAACTTCAAGGCCTCCACAGACCGGGGGAGTGATGAACATCACGGAAATGTGAAATACTCTGCTGTGAATATTACGCATCAAAAGTGAACTTACGACATTTGCAGCACTTTTTTTCCATAAAAGATTGAATAAAAGGTAGAAGAGATGGGTGCAGGTAGAGGACTAACGAGCAGATCCGACTGAAACAGATGCTTCAGTCTGTCTGAGCTGAACTGTTGTACAGCCCGAGCTGCTGTTTCCTTTCAGTGAGTGTGAGCAGTGGATCTGGTCTGCGCTGCCTTTGTCAAGGTTGGAGGGAGTAATCCAGTCTGCTGTCTTGGTTTTGGACTATGGAGCCTTCCTGCTGCTGTACATATTGAATATGTCCGTTCCTCACAACGTGATTGGTTGATACCTTTATTTGTGCTTCGAAAACTCCCCAAAAAATAAGGATGACGATTTATCGCACACAAAATGCCTTTAATGCTGAATGACTGACCCCCGCAGCTTTATATTTAGTGAAGTCATATGAGGGTGGTGTTGACCTCCTGATCTACCTCTCGGGAGGAAAGTGAATAAGTCCCACAGTGACAAACTATTCCTTTAACTCACTGTTCTGTGCCATGGGTTCACTTTGCTGTTATCATTTGATTAAACACAGGAGTCTAGCAATATTCAAACACAAAACTGAAATATAGCAAAAGTATTAAGACTCAATTTTGTAGGAGTTGGCTCACACTATTCTGACTAGAGGTCGCTTCTATTTTCCTTTTTGTCCTATAAATTGTATGACAGGCGATCGACTATCTTTGATAGTGGTTGAAAGGTGTACTTCTTCAACTTTAATGGAGCCAGCTGCTTCCTCCTGCTTTCACTTTTTGTGCTGTTCGAGGCTAAAATCACTCGACACAGACAGAGTACTGACGGCCCCACTTACAGACACTACACACACACACACACACACACACAGATATTGCAAATAAATTGGATTTAAAGGTCAGACTTTCACAGCACCATTTCTGAATACGCACTACCCGGGCAACGTTTCCTCAAACAGTTCGTACAATTTCTTACAAAAAGTCACTCCTAATTTTTTCATGCGTTTTCCTACAAAAACCAGCAAAATCTGTCAATCTCTGCTGGTTACAAGTATACAGTTCTTTCAAAATAAACTTCCGTCTTCACAGGAAAGGTTTAGGCAACAAACTACTTTGGGAAGAAGTATGAAGTACTCCTTGTTTCCCAACGGCCTCCTGGCTGGGAGATGGCAGGTTGTTTGACCCATCCACCTCCAGACCAGCCCGTGTGGGCTAATGCGGTCTTCATACTTTCCCTGTTAATGATTACGTGTAAAACATACAGAATATTTTGGTTGAACAAACTGAAGCGGATTATTTTTTGTAGGTATAGCTATGCTGGAGATGAGCCTGACCTGTTCATTGCTAAAATGATACATCGTATACATTATACATTAAGCCTAAACACCCAGTCCCCCTCCCTGCACCCCCTCACATACTGGGACAGACGGGTTATCTTGCCAGTGAGTGATGGTTGTCAGCGGGCTGCTGATTGCATCATGAGTGCGGAGCAGGCCAAAGGTCCAGGAGGCATCACTTCATTCCCTCAAGGCTGACAGAGGGGATTTTGACAGGCTGTCCTAACCCTTCCACCCCCCTAACGAGCCTCGAATCAGATCAGAGCCAGTCAAGGCTACGGATCCCCCTGGGCACAACAACACCACTGAAGGGCGCGGCGTGCGGGTGGGGGCTTGGAGGATGGATTTCGGACATGATTATACAAAAGGGCAGGACCTGCAATGAGCATCAGTGTGAAGGGTGTTTATTTGCCTGATGTGTTGGTGTTTCTGGTCTCACCTTGGCACAGAGCATCAGACGCTGCCCTTCACAAATGCCAACCACCGCGATTGTGTTATCTGTAGCTAAAGCTAAACATCCTCTTTCTCTTTGATAAAACACATAGATGTCCCACACAGCGATAAGACCAGAGCTGGACCTCAAACTCACACTTGGACCCAGGACCACTGCATGCACTTCTGCCACTCTATTTTCAACTGACACTACCAGCAGCACACGAACGCCAACATTCCGTACACATCACGCAAATAGCAAAGTGTGCTCACAGTATCAAGAATATTACAGTTTGCAGGCATTTTACTGATCCATATACAGATGACCTGCTGCCTCTTCTCCTTTGGAGCAACAGCAGTAACGTTAGCAGTGCTAAGTTGTGCTAGCGGCTATATCATCCTTAACATAACATAACAAAAACATGGCATAACTCTTTGCAGGGACCACGGGCAGCATGAGGTCCTGCCAGCGACAGCACTAGATGTAGTCATGGCAGCCTTATATAGTCTGCCACTAACGAGGACCTCCACATCACTGTAAGATAGGCGACTCCGCCCCTCAGTCTACCACACAATCCCCTAATCTACAACAATACCTTAAAATAGATGCTACGGTATATTATCTATATGAGCTCTATGGTGGTAAGACATCACCATAGAGCTCATATCTGGCCCTACAGAGGATTCAGTTGTCCTACCACCCCTCTAGTAATTACCACATGGTACCTTCCCGGAACTATAAAATGGTGGTCTTGTACCCTGGGGACTCTGGAGAGGAGACACAGCAGAGGTAAGTGCTTTGGACATGCAGGTTATTGACAGCACTATTCATATATTCAATCATTTTAGTTAAAGATAACCAAACCACTAATCTGTTTGTGTCTACAGGCCCGACCTTCAATAATCACTCCTGAGACCACATCAGAACCGTACAATAAACATTCAACTCAGTGTGTGAGTCTCTTATTGTCTCCAACAGTCCACCAATGCCTGCAATGCAGAGGGTCTTTGTCACACAATCCTTCAATAGTCTCCTCTTTTTCAATTCAGATAATTGATATTTTGCTTATTCAGACATGCTGCAGTATTTCCTTCCCCTCACATTGCATTCGTTTTTTTTTTCTTGAAGACAATTGAACTTGGTGTCAGTATGCCAGGCTACCATTGGTTCGTGAGAGCTGGGGGCGGGAAGCAGGACAGGGAGGGACAGGTGGACGTAACCACGCGAGACGATTGATGCTCATGAATAGTTGGCCCACATTTCACCGCCCTTGCCAAATGGATGATCGTCATGTAGTGAAATGTGAGTATTCAATAAGCTGATGTGTATAAGGTTCCAAACCAACCAGTAGAAGTCAGTCAACCAAATTTAGTTTCCAATTCAAAATATCTTCGTTTATCGGTTTACGTCTCAGTTTGCCCATCACACCTGTTTTAGCCATGTTCTTATCATAACCCATATAAATAATAGCCCTAGATAAGACCAATAACCCAACTTAAATAAACCAGAACCATAGGGAACAAGAGACAAAGTAAAGAAACGTCTGTAGCCTAAATACGTATGGACCACGTCAGCATCCAGCAGACCACGTTACATTTGAAGTGATGTTTACATGCTGTTTATTAATATGCTGTGATTTGATTCGCTGCATAGAAATAAGGTATTCGATTACATGACCTAAGGTTTTTCCTGTTGAATTAATGCAGTACTGGGCACCACAATGAAACCAGAAAATATTAAATTCCTCCTTTTTGGTTGCTGATTTTTTCCTCGAAGGAGATTTGCAGAGCAGATCTGTTGCTGTACAAGACGATACAGATGTAATTTGAATTCAGTTGAACTTTAATAGTTGAGCTGGGAGGTTCATTCTTAATCTCAATTCAAGGACAACTTTTGAACATTTTTACGGCATCATATTTGCTGCGTTTCCGTTCAATTGTCCAGCGAATTTTCAGCAAACTTTGCGAAATGCAAAATCGGTGAGAAGAAGAGGTTGTGAACCCGACACAAGACAAGTCACCTGGGCCGTCTAGCTCGTCTCTGAGAGGAAGATGGAGAGCTTCAGGATATCTGGTTAAATCTTGTGATTTTGGTAACTTATAATCACTGCACACTATGAAGCATTAGTTAAGTATGAATAAACACTTAATTCATCATTTGTAAAGCATTGTTCCTAAATGAACACTCATTGGTGTACAATTTACAACAGTTATACTTTTTCTTTTCTTGATTAATAAGCTTGTCTATTATGTGTTTTGTGATTGTGTTTTCATACTTTATAAATAATGGATTCCTCATTTGTAAATGAAGTATTATATATATTACAAACCAATTATTAAAGAGTTGTAGATGATTAATAACATAATTTATAAAGTGTTAGTAAATGATTAAGAACTTATTTAGATGTACATTATTCATGCATTTGTATAATGATTTAGATCTGCACTAATGTTAGGGACTATGTTAATACATGCTTTATAAACGTGTATTAATACTGCAATTCATGATTAACATCTACATGCTTCCACTAGCTCAGCTTATGGAAAACAACAAAGTGTGCTATCATAATTATGCAGACGACACACAAATCTACATAACTATGTCACCAGGGGACTATAATCCCATAACAGGGCTGGGTAACTGCACTGAACAAATCAACAACTGGATGTAACAGAATGTTCTTCAATTAAACAAAGATAAAACAGAAGTAATTGTTTTTGGTACCAAGGACGAACGATTGAAAGTCAGCGCTCAGCTTCAATCACTGATGTTAAAACCCACAAACAAGCCAGAAATCTAGGTGTAGTTATGGATTCAGACCTCAAGCCACATCAAGACAATTACAAAATCAGCCTACTATCACCTGAAGAATATATCAAGGATTAGAGGACTTATGTCTCAACAGGATTTGTAAAACTTGTCCATGTATTCATCTTCAGCAGACTGGACTACTGTAACGGTGTGTTTACAGGTCTCTGTAAAAAGTCTGCAGCTCGAGTCCTCACTAAGACCAGGAGGGTGGATCACATCACTTCAGTTCTGAGGTCTTTGGTCTGGTTTCCTGTCCAACAAAGAATTGACTTTAAAATCCTGCTGCTGGTTTCTGAAGCACTGAATGGTTTAGGGCCAAAATACATCTCTGATCTGCTGCTACCTTATGAACCATCCCGACCCCTCAGGTCGTCTGGGACCGGTCTACTTTCTGTTCCCAGAGTCAGAACTAAACATGGAGAAGCAGCGTTCAGTTTTTCTGCTCCACATATCTGGAACAAAGTCCCAGAAAGCTGCAGGTCTGCTGAGACCCTCAGCTCCTTTAAATCAAGATTGAAGACTTTTCTGTTTGCTGCTGCCTTTAATTGAACCAGATTCAAGGATATTAATCAATTTCTGCATTTTACTACTGTATTTTATTCCTTACGCTGCTTTTTAGTATTTTAATGGATGTTTTTAATGTTTCAATGAATGTTCTTCATTGTTTTTTAATCTCCTTTTCTTTTGCCTTATGTTTTGATGCTTTTAATGGTTTTATGTGAAGCACTTTGAATTAGCTTGTTGAAATGTGCGATACAAATAAACTTGCCTTGCATGGTAGCTCCTGCCATCAGTGTGTGAATGGGTGTCAATGGGTGAATGATGACATGTCGTGTTAAAGCGATTAGAGTGGTCACAAGACTAGAAAAGAGAAATACAAGTGCAGTACATTTACCATTTGGATTGCTGAACGCAATAAAGACTTTCATCCAACATCCATGTTGACTTATTATCTGTCTTCTGGGTTTTGATTCCTCAAAAACATAGCTTTGGAAGGCCTCGCTCTTTGGCAGCTGATAATCTATTCTTGGATGTTGGAGCATCTTGGAACGCTCCACAGAGGAAAGCTTCTGGAATTGCCCCTTGACCAAATGACCGTAAATATACGCAGTAACTTGTTCATACCTGGAACCAGGTGGTCAAAGCCAACATGTAAATGTAAATGTACACGGGAACTCAAACCACTGTAAAGGAGATTCTGCGCTGCAGCAGTCCTGCTGTGGATATTGACTTTGGACAGCAGGAGGCAAAGGTTCACCGTCGTTAACAGCAGTGCAGCTGCTGAGAGGTCAAATAGTGCTGGCAACATGAGATTAATGAATATTCCTATGCTTTAGAATTACAGTATTACCACAAGTAATGAGTTGCTGTGCTACTGGAGCTCGTTGTGCGTGAGCTATAGGAAAGTGATCATTTCTGATTTGATCTGTATTTTTGTTTGTCTGGTGTATTTGGTGGTATGGACACATTTAGTTTCCTTTGTAAAGTCCATTAGCTTCTAAGTTTGCTAAATTATTGCAAATAGTACATCATGATTGAAGCAGTGTGTTCTCCTCCCACAGAGGGGCCACTGCCTCATGTGCATGATGTAAGTGCTGTGTTGGTGCAAGTTTGATTTTCATTTGAACTTTATTTTAGAAAAATGAACACCATTTCCTTCTGTGGAAGCCAAGCTTTTATTTACTTTTATTCTAAAAATGACTTGATAAAAACTGTGACATTAAAGATTCCTCAAAAATAGCATGAGAAGTGTTTTGTGCGATTGATCCCGGCTTTACATAACCGTGTACAGTACGGTTTTACACGACATCACTGCATCGTATCAAAGAAGCAAAGCATGGCCATGTGCTGCTTTTAATAACGGTTCGACCATAATGTTTTGTTTTCCTTCATCTCTGCTTAGCATACATTCTGAGAAGCTCTGTGTCAATGCTACTGCCTGTTATTTCAATGACTGGCCTTGGTTCAGTTTAGGAAATGTTCTGCGTCACTTGTGTCTCACTAATGGAAGAGTTCTGACATCAAATCTGTGTCCAAAAACACAGAGAGCTGATTTAGCCGGGGGAGTTGCTTGAGGAATATTGTGTACTGCATGATGGAGATACACCACGGTGTGCCTGTGCACGACTCCTATCAAGTTAGAAAACATGCTTTGCTGTTCTGTGTAACTGATCTGTGATGTTGAAGGACTCTACCAGTTGAACTCAAGATACATTTTGAGTACATATAGTTCTATATGACCATGTGCATTCAATTGAAAAAGTTTCAATATTCTTTTACCATTATGGTATCAATAAAGAGGCATGTCAACACATATGGGAAGAGTTTGCACAAGCATCTCAATATGTTGTATAGTGTCGACATAAATCCAGGAAAACTCCAACAAAACAACGTATATCATTTTCTCATTTTCTGTGTGTTTTTCTTAATTTGGAATACAAACTGCATTTCGTTGCGCAACCCTGTTGACAATACATGACCCTTGTGTTATCATAAAGGACCCCCCCCCCCCCCCCAAACTCCCTTTAGAAATGAATGCATGCGAACACCTGAAAGAGTTGGTATATCACTTTAAGAAGGAAAGGGATACCAAGTTGCAGTCAAGTCTTCCTTGTTTATCCTTTTTCCAAATGTAATGTACAGTATTGATTCATTTTGCAAACCAGAGGCAGTAATTATCTGCAGTTAGTCCATGAGAAATTATAAAAATATAATGTATTTGACTTTGAGCATTGCTAAATATTTTCTGTTATGAAATACTTTCTTACAAAATGAATGTTATTTTCATTAGCCTATATCTGTGTGAACAGACACCTAAACAAACATGTGAATCAGGGCCTGCAAGGCCTTCTCTGCTGGCCTAAACAGAATCACAAAGCTATATCTATTTTATAATTTAATCATTTTTCTTAAATACACTACATGTATTATAATTTATAAACATATTTTCCCATTATCTTATGTTCTCATTGCACAGCTCCTGTCTTCCTCAGTTGCTCTGCTTCCAGTGCAGCTTGTTTTAAGTAGAGCTCTTATCCAATCAGATCTCACCTCTGTGTCTCTAGGTAGAACAGAGCCAGAGGCCTGCAGACTCGCACGTGCATCCATGTGCACTTTAAGTGAATGGGGACGATATTGTTTATTGTCATAGTGTTCAACCAATCAGATCTTTAGTTTGAGATGTTTAAAAAGTGTTTGGCATTAATAGAACAGATGTGGCTGTGGTTCCACCTCTTCCCAATCACAGCCACTGATCAAGTCCGTCAGGTTTAGCTGTGGCAAAATCTGTGAGGAAAGATTTCACATAGTTGCTAACCTGTAGGTGTCCAAGGAGAGTTGTTGACATGAAGTAAAATAGGCAGTAACAAGGATAATATACCAGATTTACAAATGGTGCTTACGCTGTATTACCTCTTTAATTCTTCTTTTACAGATTAAAGTACTGCAGATGTTAAATGTGATTAACAGTCCTCCCTTTTTATCTTTAACCACTCGCCACATTCAGAGCTTTCAGCAAAAAAATCTAATTTGGTAATGAGACTACGCTTCAACAATAAGATTCAGTCAGTCCATGTGGTGAGGTGAAATGCTTTTATTTTCTGCTCCTTGGTTTGGGGTCTGCTATGTGCTACTACCCTATCACATTTAAGAAAAATCGAATGTAAGATGTTTCAAGACTTCATCTCACAACATTGCTCTGCAGATGAAGCGCCCCTCCGCATGCTGCAAACACACACATTAGTTTGGTTATGGCCTACTGTATTTACGTCACACAGAACACAAGTCAAGGCTAGAGCTGGCTGTGCAGTGCTGCCAAAACTCTTCCACTCTGGCTTCTCCTGGCTCGTGTTCGCGGAGCGTGCGCTCCACCGCTCTCCTGAAGCGTGCCTTCACCAGGTGTGGTCCTCCTTCCTCCACACTCCTCCCCTCCGCCCTCTCATCTCGTTCCCCTTGACCCTGATCCACTGCGACCTAGACGCTGATAAAGGGAGAACAACCCCCCCATTCCTCACCCCTCGCCAATTGACACACTTCCAGAGGGGGATAGCCTTGTTCCCTCACATTTCTCCGATGCCCCTCTGTGCTCCTGAGTGTGCTCTCTCTCTTTATGTCTCCTTCCACTATAATTTAATGACCATTTCATGACACTAAATGACCACTTTGCAATTATCACCAGTTCAAATAAAATGGCGATCAGCTTTTAATACTTCAATCACTAAGAATCATCATCTGCTGTTTGACCAGTGATTTCTTCTGGTGAAAGAAGGTGCTACATGCCGGCAGATCATGTGGTGGGCTCTGCATTCCATGTGGGTAATAAGAATACAGAGGCAGAGCAAATGTGATATTTCTGCACCAATTCACCACTTTGTGAAACAGTAATTGGAAGTGGTACAAAAGCCTGGTCTTTGTTGGAACATTTGGCAGCAACTGGTTATGCCAACATGTGTTCTCGTCTCACTGCAGCCGGAGAGGCTAAGAAGGTGTAATGTTTATTTTTTGTCCTTTGTCCAACTTTCCAAAAGGAATGTGCATAATAAAGAATAAATAACAACAAGGCATCCAATTAAAAGACAAAACAAAAAACAAATACATGTTGAAACAATAAGATTTATTTATTATTTTTCAGATGTAATGATCTGTTCTTTATATTTCTCTTTACACTTGTTTTTTAAACCCTATTCCTCTTAATTCCTACTTTCTCTTTTTGATTTCAAACAACCGCTGAGTTCAGCTGGAATCTAAATATGATGTTCTTTGTCCATTATCTGTGCAGTCTAAGGTGAGCAGAGGAGTATGCAGTGCTACGTCAGTGTTAGCTTTTAATGCAGTTAAACGGAAGTACGGCAGAGTGCAGCTTGTAAAGCTATGAAACAGCATTAATGTGCTTCCAACGTTATCTGTGTTCATTTACAGAACATCAAACAACATGACATAAACTCAAACGTCTCTTTAAAAAGTTTTAAAATGGGCGCTACAAACACAAGCATTTTCTTCAGCCCAGTGGTTCTTCGGCCCAGTGGTTCGTCGGCCCAGTGGTTCGTCGGCCCAGTGGTTCGTCGGCACAGTGGTTCGTCGGCCCAGTGGTTCGTCGGCACAGTGGTTCGTCGGCCCAGTGGTTCGTCGGCACAGTGGTTCATCGGCACAGTGGTTCATCGGCCCAGTGGTTCTTCGGCCCAGTGGTTCATCGGCCCAGTGGTTCTTCGGCCCAGTGGTTCGTCGGCCCAGTGGTTCTTCGGCCCAGTGGTTCGTCGGCCCAGTGGTTCGTCGGCCCAGTGGTTCGTCGGCACAGTGGTTCATCAGCACAGTGGTTCATCAGCCCAGTGGTTCTTCAGCCCAGTGGTTCATCAGCCCAGTGGTTCTTCAGCCCAGTGGTTCTTCAGCCCAGTGGTTCATCAGCCCAGTGGTTCTTCAGCCCAGTGGTTCTTCAGCCCAGTGGTTCATCAGCCCAGTGGTTCTTCAGCCCAGTGGTTCTTCAGCCCAGTGGTTCGTCAGCCCAGTGGTTCTTCAGCCCAGTGGTTCTTCAGCCCAGTGGTGGTCAACACGGTTAACAGCCTGCAGCCAGAGACGTCACCGGTGCTTCGCTTTAATGCGTGACAGTGTTAACTGGTGACTCTCAGCCGAATGTGTCCGTGGTTGCTCGTAGTGTGACGACAGCTGTTGAAAACACCAAAGGAACATGAACGTGTCTTCGTAAAAGCCTTCAATCAATTTTCAATACATACTCATCTGTGTTTTTTATCTACGACAAACACAGAAGCATTCGGCTGAAAGTTACCAGTTAACACGGTCACCTGTTGAAGTGAAACACCTGCAGCTCTAAAATGCTGGTGTTACTGTCTGGATGGAATTTTTCCATTGGATTTTGGATTATTGCAGAAAATATGCTCTGTGTTAAAACATTTCTGTTACTTTTGTTCAGCAAGATATTCTTCACAAATGAGCACTTTATGATTTCTTAAGCCTGAATGCTCCTGCCAGAAGTAAAAAGAAACGTTAGGCAATGAAGGGACTACACCACGGTCCCATGAGCAATGAGGTCCCATGAGCGTGAGTAAACACCATGACGTCTAGACCAGCAGGTGATCCAATTCATGTCACCTCGCCCTAAAGCTAGCACCTTCAAAAAGACAGTCATGCATTGTGCCGTCAGTCATTGGAATAGCTTCCTCCTTTACATACGTCAGTCCAATAGCAAATCCTTATTCAAATACCATTTAAGAATGGATTACTGAAGCATCTTATCAATAATCCAGTGTTTGTCATGTGCAATGTGGTGCGTGATGATGGCTCTTGAGGCTAATTCAAAGTCAAACGTGATGTTGTATAAAGTACAAGATTAGTCATTAAGCATCAACTAATGAGGTTTTAAATAAATAAATAAATAGATAAATAGATGAATAAATAAACATGCCCCCTGACAGCAAGGAAAGAAACTCATTTGATTTTGATTTTGTTCTCACTTTGCCGCTGTCTTTTGTAAATATATGCATTCAGAATTCTCTCCTCGGTGCTTTTGCTCGTTCTTTCGTTTTTTTTTAGTTTTTTTTAAAGCCTCTTTTATGACAACTAATTACCAACCAGCCTGCTGTGGCCTTGAAAATGAATGTGACTCTGGCATGAATCTACACTTCAACATCTGGTGTCCAGATTATAAAACCTCTCAGCACCACGCTCATAGTGCAATAAATCCATGTTCTACATCAATATTGATAACACCGGCAATTATCTGGTGAGGAAAAGAGATTTGAAGAAACCAAAAGAAGTCAGTTTCATTTCCCCATTTTCAGTTGTTATGAAATGCATGCAAACACTTTTAAGATCTCTCTCCAAATGCTCAAAGGGGAGTGTGGGTCAAGGACTATTTGAAGGGGATTCAGATAGGCTGTCTGACATGCTTTATGGACATATTTGCACAGTGGCGGCTGGTGGAAAATGTTCTAGGTAGGGCCATCCTATCAATTTCAGCAAACATCCCAGTATGATTTAATGCAAAAAAAAGTATCAAAAACGCATTATTACTTTGCAGTTAAATATTTAACATTTATTCCAACATGAAAAAAAATTGTAAATAACACTTATATAATATAACATGTTCATTTATTGAGATGCCCCTATGGACCTTGTTATAGGAGGTAAAGATCAGCCGGCCGCCAATTCGCACTCTAAAATGTCTGTAAACTTTATTATAAAGTGGATTTACTGCAATGTATGTGCAACTCTCAATGAACCCATATCAGATCTCATTTCAATTGATCATTTACGAAAATCTGTGTGATATTCTGTAATTTTCTTATTGACAACAAATCCCATGAAAGACCAAAACCATCAATGATACCAACAATTATTGTATGTTTCAAAGTCTGATATATCTTCTGTCTCTGTGCCTTCGAGGTCCATTGTCATCCAAAAATCCAGAAATTGGATGAAATGGGTTTTACCCAAATGCCAGTCTAAAGAGGTGCATTTTGAGCTGGTTTCTGAAAGTGTTCACAGAATCTGCGAGGCGTAGAGGTGCAGGCAGAGCATTCCACAGCCTCGGTGCTACTGCCTCAAAGGCTCGGTCACCACGGGTCTTAAATCGTGTGCATGGAACTGACAGAAGACCTAGAGCAGGGGTGCCCACACTTCTTCGGCTTGCGAGCTACTTTTAAATTGACCAAGTCAAAATGATCTACCTACATTAAAAATGCTGAATATCTATTTATTTATATATATATACATATATACACATATATATACATATACATATATATATATAGAGGACATCCTCATATGCTGACTTTATTTCCTCCAAAAAGGCGCGGAACTGCCGGTGCTTTAAGCCCCTGGATCTAATATGGTTGATGCATTTCACAACAACAGACATCACATTGTCAAACTTCAGGCATTTGCTGCAAAGGGCCTGCTGATGGATAATGCAGTGCAGAGCAATGGCCTCCTCCACACCCTCCTCTTCCAGTTTTCGTTGAACAAGTGCCACCAGTCCATTTTTCCTCCCTGTCATTGATGGTGCTCCGTCGGTTGTTATTCCAGCAAACCTCTTCCATGTTAAACCGGCGTCCACAATGGCATCACACAGCTGGCGGAGTATCTCCTGAGCGGTGGTCTGGCCATGCATTGGAATCACTGTGAGCAACTCCTCCATCACTTCAAAACTGTCATCAACTCCGCGGACATACATTGCGAGCTGCGCAGTGTCAGTGATGTCTGTGCTCTCATCAAGAGCAACTGAGAATGCACAGAAATGTTTGGCTTTCTCCCGCAGTTGATCATATCTGTTACCTGACAGGTCAGAAATGCGCTCTGCCACTGTGTTGGCTGAAAGGCTGATGTTGCTAAACTGATTCTTTTTTCCGGACAGACTATACTTGCAGCCTGTAACATGCACATTTTTATGAACTCGCCTTCTTTGAATGGCTTTCCCGCCTTGGCGATCATCTCACTCACCACGTAGCTCGCTTCGACTGCCGCGTCAGTCACTTTGCTCGCTTTCTTAAAAAAATCTTGTCGCCTCAGTAAACATGTTTTAAGATCGCCGACCCGGGCCTCTCTCTCATCTCCCTGGTATTTTGTATACTCCTCGGCATGTCGCTTTGAGTAATGACGTTTGAGGTTGTACTCCTTATGTACCGCGACTTTCTCTGTGCATATAAGACACGTCGGAGTGCCCCGGTGCTCAATAAAAAAATATTCCGTCTCCCACTTTTCCTGGAATTGTCTGTTCTCTTCGCCAACTTTTCTCTTCACGGCAGGTTTTGAGAAAGACATGACTGGGACTGGTTGAGATATATGTTCCTTCCACTTGGTGTCACTCCTGAATCACGTTTCAACCAAGTGATGAGTTTCGCTAATTCACGTTGTAAATATGAAACGCCCACAACGACTCGCGCAACAACTCAGCAAAAAGGTGCGCGTGAGAAAAAGGTGCGCGTGAGAAAAAGGTGCGCGTGAGAAAAAGGTGCGCGTGAGAAAAATGCGCGGGCCGCATTAACATTATACTTTTATGTTGGGTAGGGGGCCGCACAATATCGGCTCGCGGGCCGCAATTGGCCCGCGGGGCGCGAGTCTGAGACCCCTGGTCTACAGTGTCGAATGGAGAACTGAGGTCCAGAAGAACTAGCACAGAGCAGTCACCTGCATCAGCACACATGAGAATGTCATTTGAAACCCTCAGGAGAGCGGTTTCAGTAGAGTGTTGCTTACGGAACCCAGACTGGAACTTGTCGTACATGTTGTGCCTCTCCAGTGCAGCAGTAAGTTGGTTGGCCACCACTTTCTCTAAAATTTTGGACAGGAAAGGCAGTTTTGATATGGGCCTGTAGTTCATGGGCAAAGCTGGATCTAAGTTTGGTTTCTTTAATATGGGCTGGATAGTGGCATGTTTGAAATAGGAAGGGACAATTCCTGTAGACAATGAGGAATTGACAATAGATGTTACTGCAGGGCCAATAATTAGCAGAACTTTCTTAAATAGAGAGGATGGTATTATATCCAGAGGGCAAGATGATGGCTTTGTTTTGTTAATTAAGTCCATCAGGTCTTGAAGGCTGATAGGCTGGAAAGAGTCCAGAACAGCAGGAGATTGCGAGGAGCTACATGTAGATGAACAGATCCCAGGCTGAATGCCAGACCTAATACCTGTTACCTTATCAATAAAATAGGAATTTGTTGCAATCGTCAACAGAACAGCATGGCAATGTAGAGACAGACGGTGAAACAATTCTCTTAATTGTGTCAAACAGAATCTTGGGATTTCTCTTTGAGGAAGAGATTAAGTTGGCAAAATAAGCAGTTCTAGCTTCCTTTACTCCAGTATTAAAGGAAACTCTGAGGTCTTTGAGATATGAGCGATGCACTTCTAGCCCAGTAGCTTTCCAGAGCCGCTCTGTCCTGCGACACTTCCATCTCAAGCTGCAGATAGCTCAAGTGTTGTAGGCTGCCCTGGTCCTTTCCTTAAGAGGTGCCACTTTATCCAGCAAAGTGGTGCAATGTTCATTAAAAGACTGTATCAAGAGTTCAACATCATTAAGATTTGTATTAGAGGTTATAGTACCATACTGCCCTACTAGAGAGCTGCGCTCCATTAATTCAGGGTTACTTGTGGTTCCTAGAGTCTTAAAAAGTAGGATGGGAGCCAGAGCCTTCAGTTATCAAGCTCCTCTTCTGTGGAACCAGCTTCCAGTTTCAGTCCGGGGGGCAAACACACTCACCACAATTAAGAGTCGGCTTAAGACTTTCCTCTTTGATAACGCTTATAGTTAGGGCTGGCTCTGGCTTGCCTTGGACCGGCCCATGGACAGACTGGTATAGGCAAAAACTACAGGGGGTCTTCTTTAGGATACACTGAGCACCTCTCTCCTGTTCTTCACCTCTGTCTGGGCTGACAGACATGTGGGGACATGGATGGGAGTCTCAGGTAAGGATGCAGAGGACGCCTAGCAAGGCGGGGGAGGGGGTTTGGAGGTATTTCCTCACCCTTCTTTATCTCTGCTAGTTAGTCAAAGTAGGTGGACACATATTACCATCTCTTATTATTAACATTATTAACCCTATTACCGACGCCATTACTGCACATTACTGACTTTGTTTCTTCCCCGGAGTCCTTGTGCTTTCTCTCCTCACAGGTTTCCATGGAGCATGGTTTCATCTGGACCCTGGTCCTTCCTCCTACCATGGCCCTGCTGACTCCAACTGCTAATATCACTTTTATTATTACTCACATTACTATTTCATATAACCGATACCATTAATGCACATTATTGACCTGCTTCTTCACCAGAGTGTCTGTGCTTTCTCGCCTCACAGGTTCCTGTGTATCCGGGTTTACCTGGACCAGGTCTTGCCTCCTGCCGTGGTTGTGTCGTACATTGAATGTGCTGTAATTACATTGAATGTGTTGTAATTCACTATCCTGTTCTACACATGACATCTATTGCACTTCTGTCCATCCTGGGAGAGGGATCCCTCCTATATTGCTCTCCTACAGGTTTCTTCCTCTTTCCTCCCTGTTAAAGGGTTTTTTGGGGAGTTGTTCCTGTTCTGATGTGAGGGTCTCGGGACAAGAGGATGTCAAATGTGTACATGTTGTAAAGCCCTCTGAGGCAAATTTGTAATTTGTGATTTTGGGCTATACAAAATTGAATTGAATTGAATTGAATAGAATGTTCAAAATCAGGAACCATGTCAAGGACGAGAAGAGGTGGTGATTTGTTATGTACCCCAGCCCCCACCCTCTGCTTCAATGCTGTGCAGTTCTTACAAGTGCCCTGCTGAGATGATGTTTTGTGCTTTGTGTTATTCAATTTGCATTTTCTGTCCTGATAATGACTTTTCTACAGAATATTGAAAAACACCTTTTAAAATGCTGTTCATTATCAATTTATAAAAGACTGGCTGTGTTTATGTTTGTGAATTCCTCCCAGATAAATACCGGTACATCACATTCAAATGATAGTGAAATCTCTGCCTGAAAATGTTACTGTAGAGATTGTATTAAACCATTGCATATAATAAACCTGAAGAAGTATTGTATTATTTATTACTTTTGTATTCATATATGTACCTCTGCTTATCTAAATACTTAAGATCTGTTAAAGATACCTTCTTTGAATCAACGTATTTGATGAGTAATTTATTTATCTACTTAACTCGTATCATTTTAAATGATTCTGCCTGTTTCAATTTTAAAAAACAACATTAAGCAACAAAACATGTCTTCCGAAACAACGCACTGCAAACACATGTTCTCTGATCTGACGGCCCAATCACCAGGACCGCCGTCCACAGATTTGGCTTGGTGGTGTGGGGAGAGAGGTTTTGGGTGGTACAAGGTGGTCCAGGGGGTCTTCTGTGAGCCAGAGAGGAACGCTGCTGAGGATGTACAGCCAGACACAGGTGTGACACGTCCTGGCAGTTTTGCATCACTGAGCTCTGTGCTGCTCCTGTTACTTTCATAAATGAGACAAATCCAGGTTTACTAATGTACTCCACTCATGTCATTCTGGGGTTCTTTACTTCAGAATTTCCGTTTTACACTTCTTCATACTGCAAGTCTGCTTCATTTATGGGACAGCCTTAGACTCGTTAGTTTCAAGATGTTCACATAAAGTATGGTGATCTCGTAATATGTTGCATTATTATCATATAGATGGTAAAAGAAATACTGAGATCCTTTACTTCAGTAAAGTATGTAAAAATATTCCTTTAAGAGTACTTGCAACATTTCAGAATGATTATCAACAACATGTACTTAAACTATTTAAAGTAAAAACAATACTCAGTATTCTCAGAATCAGTATTTTCATATTATTTATATGTTTCGACGATCTTCCTATTGGAAGATGACCCCTATTCGATTTTTGTAAACTAACTGCCAGAACATACACTAAGACGACGCCCCACAGGTTCGTCAGATGAACTCCTTATCAACAACATTTTATGTCTTAATTTGAATTGATCTTAAAATGGATTTTATTACTGATTTAAAAGTGGTAGTTATTACATATATATATACACATAACATATAACGTATTCGTATATATGATACATTAGTTACATACAGCTTTTACAACATTATATATTCAACCTCTCCTCTGAGCCACAGCCAGAATATTCAGTATATTTGACCCTATATTGACGCTTCCTTCTGAATATCCAACGGGGATGCTTAGACTAACAAATTATTTCCAATCAGGAATTCAGTTTCACTGTCCAATCACAGAGCCAGGGGGGAGAGCCTTCTTCTGTCAGTCTGGCTATCAACACATTTCCGGTCAACTGGATTATGTTGATGTTGATTATCTCCTATGTTAAAGATGATGTCAAGTTTGAATGATTTGGCGCAATAGAGGGGAGGGCAAACAATCTATGGCCGGGGTGTGAGGCCTTCCCTGGTGACCTGTGCCCCCTCCACAGGCAGCGCTTGAGGTGGACGGTCTCGATGTCAGGGAGTGGAGCACCGGTGATGCTTTGGCCAGTTCTTACCACCCTCTGCAGTGCTCTCCGGTCTGAGACAGAGTACCTTCACTACCTAACTGATGCAGCTTGTAAGGATGCTCTCGATGGTGCTGCGGTAGAAGTTCACCAGGATCTTGTGGCCTCCTCTTCTGGTTTGATGCCACAAGCTTCTTTTTAGGTGGTGGAAGATGGTCTTGAATTTGTTGCTCTTGATAGGTTTGAAAATATTACTTTTTTGTAAGAAGTCGATCACGTATGAACTTTTGAGTTTGACTATTTCTGAGCATTTAGCACATCATAGCTGCTCTTGCAGACAGACTTGTAAACGGCTGAGAAGTCTCTGAAATGGGTTGATGAAAACATGTCTCTATTGTTGGAGGGATTTCAAATGGTGTTTGATCTCTTTGCTGCTTATCTGAACGAGTAGACTGAGGTTAGGCTGCATCTGCACAGGAACTTAGATCTTGCGGGTAGATTCTGACGGTGGTATGAATGGAAAGTTTAAAACAAATTGTAAAGCTTGAGAAGGAATTTGGATCAGAATAATCATATTTGAAGAGAATTTGTCAAGCAGAAAGTATTGTCTATTTGGGGGTGTTTGTGATACTGTCAAATAGAAAGGCAGGAAGCCCCACAATCTTATTTTGTTGCTTTCCCTTTATTTTCAGGATGCTCCCTATCGAATTGCATACTTGTAAGCCTATTAATAAAATTGTACCGCATATTGTCTGTCGTGAGTTTGTTTCCTGCTGGAGTCATTAGGAACGGCTTTACAGTCGCCAAGCAGCCGTCCACTCAGGCCTTCTTCCTCCAGGCTAACCTCGCTGTCGCTGCAGATATCTGCTTAAAGACAAGAGATAGCTGGAAGAAAATTAATGAGCCCTTGCTAATTCTTATTTTGTGTATTTGTCTAAATGTAAAGCATTGCTGAAAAAGGAAACATCTATCTATACTTATAAAACTAATAATAATAATAACTTTATTAAAATGTGTTACCATATCACCAATGTAATTTGGCCCAAATGTATCTCCTTCCAACAAAGATAGAGCTCTTTTTTGGCCTATATTCTTGTCTGTAACCCTATTTAGTCTACATATAAAAAAATGTATCTCCTAAAATGTCAGCATATTGTGACGCTGTAGTACAGAGAGAAGAATAGGGTCTTATGTGGGGAAGCATTTTCTATTCACTAAGATAAGGCCCACTAGGTCATGCTGTAGGTAATAAGCTGTCTTGGTAGGTTGGGAACTTCACAAAAACACTTCCTTGTGTTAAGGTGGAAGCATCATGAGGTTTAGAGCATATGTCACTCTAGATTGGGTCAAATCACTTCTTATTTTTTTACCTGTATCAGAAAAGGGTATCTTTAGGGTGAACAGCATTTGATTATTGCCGCTCTGACAATTTCCCTTGTTTACTTACTGATTGTCTATTTGTGTCTTACTATTAACGCGTGGCATGTCGGCTACTTGTGTCCTTGTGGTGTGCAGATGTTTAAACATGTACATTGTCTGCATTTGTACCCTGTGGTTCAATAATTGAAGAAAAGACACCCTAGTCAGTCAGTGGTTCAATGATACCAGCAGGGGGCATGAGTCAATAAGACGAGTTAACAGCTATGATTTATTATCCTCTTCCAACAGCATCTCATTCAGTGCAGTGGTAAGGCAGCTCACTTTGGAGACTGAACTTATTTTCTTGAGTCAATGTTGACAAAGGATCAGAGAGATGAATTAGGTTTCTTTGTTCTGGCCTTGTAGGATGACACTGAGGAAAGCCCCTGCCACGTCTGATTTCTCTCCATGCTATTGTATTTGTTCTATTTAATTTCCCTTTTCTAAGTGGTTTGTTGTGCTTGTGCCCCAGCTTGGTCAAGGACAAACATGAGGACACTGAATGCTTAGCCCTAAATCTCACGATTCTTTCATTATTGTGGAACATGATGCCCCGGCGCTCTCACCCGATCATACAGCTCACATCTGTGGTATAGATGAACACATGAGTTCAATATAAAGGGTGTGGCTGTGTGTGGATAGTTGGAGGACAGGCCTGTCTTGAGGATCATTGCTGAAGTCAGTAATGGGATTATTGGTATTTGGTAATGTTTTCAATGATATGAGGTGGTGTGTATGGAAGATGTGGGCAAGCCACATGAATCAATCATTAGCCAAAGCACACAGGGACAGTTCCAGATCATAAACCTGGTTTTCAAGACAAAACCCTGATTTTCATTTTTCAAAATAGGTTATAGCACTGTTGATGAAGCAAACAATACTCACAGTGTGACAATATCATCGCATAAACTCATGCGGAAGCATAAATCATCCTTGGAGGTCATATACTGTATATTTTACAGTCATGAGAAAGCCTCACGTCTCAAAGCAGGCAGGTCGAACAGGAAGGCTCACTCAAACCTGTAAACTGGAGTTTGCATAGAACGGACACAACCTTTCAAATCTGAGACCGAGCTGAGACACTAGCAGTAGGGAAACAACACTGCTGGCTCAAATCTACCTCTGGAAGGAGCAAAGTATCCGTGACACTCAGTACTTGCATGAATCTAATGATCCTGTCCCTGCTTACTTTCAAATCCAGCAGCTGCTGTTTCATTTTATCTTACAAAACGTTTATTTATCATTAATAAACGCCCATACATTGGTAGCTCTGACATGTTAGAATAAAGGTATAGTTTCATGCTATTCCACTTATCAGTTGGTGACAGTAACACATCGGCAAACATAGCAAAGTGCCAACAAAGACAGTAAAGCAGAGTGCTAGCAAGCAAACATACATGCACACAGTGCAGGATTTAAAATATTTTAAAAGTCAGCTCTACAAATGTTTGATGAGGGCAGAAACACGTTCAGCACGTTGGTTAGGCCTCAAGATAACCCAACGCATGTAGGTGAGAACACTGACTGTAAACTTCATATTTCCTTGGAGCACCGTAAGTCTCACCTTGGAGGACAGCTGGATTCTCACGACGTCACAAGATCACGTGAGAACCTAAAGAGGTTTGCGTAGTTGTTGCAGTAGCATCGGCTCTATCGGAGTATTATTCAGTGGAAGGTGTCTGTCCATGGAATAGATGTCTTCTCGCTTCAATAAGAGTTTGATCGATGGATAGTTCTTCCAATCACCTGCCAAGTCTTTTTTGAAAGTGCCTTTCCTTTTCCCTACAGCTTCCAACTACGGCTTTTCAGATCGTTTTAAAGGTAAAATAAAAGGAATCATTAATGAATTGATCACAGAATAGAAGTGGTAAATGGACTTGTCAGCGCTTTTCTAGTTTTCCAACCACTCAAATTGCTTTAACACTACATTCATACACTGATGGAAGGTGCTACCATGCAAGGTGCCACCTGCCCATCAGTACTCTAACTAACATTCATATACCGTAGGCACAGCATTTCGGGTTAAGTGTCTTGCCCAAGGACACATTTACATGGACTAACGGGGCCGGGGATCGAACCACCGATCCTGTGGTTGAAGGATGACGCTGCTCTACCCCTGAGCCTCAGTCGGCCAAGAGCAAAAGGCAGCTGATCAAGAAGGTCTGAATCTCAAATCTTACAAATGCTGGTCATATTCGACACAGCATAGGAACTCATCCTCCAGTATCTTTCACCCAGAGTGATTGCAGCACTATCTTCTTTCATCCACAAAGATCCTGCCACTGCAGCACAAAATGGTTGTCGTGTGGGGGTATTACTGATGGAGTCAAAACACAAGCCAGGCCTCAGCCCTTCCCCTTTATTTATTTTACAAATATATCTGGGAGACAGAGACAGAGCTTGTCTGATGATGGGGCTCCTCTGACCTGTAGCCACATCACACTTGCAAAACAAAATCATGTCAGAGACAAACAGCAGATAGGCCATATTTCTTGGCCCCAGTGACAGAGGGCCTGGCTCAGCAGGGCCCTCCTGCTCCAGTCAGCCTGGCTTGTTTTCTGGCCTGTGCTCCCTAATAATCAGATGAACAGATTTAGGCTAGATATTGGCTAATCGAGGACCTTGCAGTGACTCTGGAAAGTCAGGGGTGAAACAGATCACTCGATGGAACTCTTCTCCCTGTGTGCACCTTCTGCTGAGCAAGCACTCTAATGACATGTGCTATGCAAGTCTTTAAAGAGCCAGGGCAACTTTGACATGGGTGCACTTTGCTTATGAATCTTTGCATTAAGCTGTTCTAAAGTTCCTACTTTTTATCATTTACTACTAAAACAAAAAACAGTGTAGCAATGACTGATGACTGACAGAGTATCACGTTCTAAAAGTACATTTATCTTTTACTTAAATTGATTGTATCAAAAAAATTAAATTAGATCAAATGACGACTATCTCAGGGTGAAACGGTCAGAGGTGATCCTGGACTCTGGGGGTTACCAGGCAAAGAAGAATTGATGTATGCATACAATCATAATGGAATATAATGCAGTAAGTTATTTATTACTTTCAAATATGGATTCTACTGTAAGTTATCTATCTTCCTTTAATGTTATGCCTGATGAGTCAACACCAATGGACATAGCCTTCCATCCTCCTTCCTATATTCTGTTTGGGGTTGAAGCCCCTTTAAAGATGCATGTGGCACCAGTTCACGTTGATGATACATCGGGGCTCCATTAAGAAAACCGTTGAGGCGGCAGCGGCTGGCGTTGGAGTCTGGCACAGGAACCCTTCACTGCATGGCATCCCTTCTCAGCTGTTCCTGTCTGTCTCTCTCTCACACTCAAAAAGCTGAAATACAACAAAGCTATCTTGAGAAAAGATACACTCAATGAATTCACCCCGAAGCTCTTTAATAATATGTTTCAGCAAGATTTCTGCTCATGAAATCACACCCCACATGTGTATTCTCCGAGATGTAGTGAAAACGTTGTGAAGTAGAATAAGTAGAATAAAGTGATAATTTAATGAGAATAAATAAATGTTTCAAGGGAGGCCCTCTAGCTGTACAGGCCTGTTGCACACTTGTCAGGACTGGTGAAAAATGTGATATTTTATAAAATTACATTTTAGAGGCCTCGAGCGTGGGTGTGCTCAAATGTCTCACTAGGACCCCCCCCCCCCCCCCCCAACAGTTTGCTCAATAAAAGCCCCCGTAACTTTCACATACGAAGTTTGGTAGACGTAACATGTTGAGACAGAAAGTCAGACATTTTGAATCCCATGGCCACTTGAGGTCGTTTTTAGCCAAGCTGTTGTAAAAATTTATTTGATATTGTCCAATCTGCTCTAACTCTTGTGGGAGATATCACTGCACTCAGATGAGACTTCCGGTTTCATTAGGACCATTAGCCCCGCCCCTACTCTTTGTATCCCGGCAGCACCCCGGACACACAGGAAGGTGTGAGGGCACGTTTGTTATTGTTGTTCATTTAGATACTTTGTATTGCAACAGCTGCACAATAACTTCCCTCTGGATAAACTCTTCTACATTATATTATCTTGAAATATTCAGCTTCGTATTTTATTGTATTTTTGCTTTTTACTGGCAACATCAGGTCACGTGTCACACGGGTCTGATCCACTTATAACTCCTTGTACCCTGACAGCTGCATATATCTTCATCTTTCTCAAGAAATGTGAACATTTGCAATTTATAAATATATTTTAGTGCAAATGTCTCATATGATCATTTGTAAACACTTTAGTTCCCTGGTGACCACATTATTATCAGGAGCCTTTAGAAAGATCAGTTGATTCGTTGATTTCTTTTATTATTTCTTGAGAACATTGAATCCCTTTTATTGTATTGCAGAGAGTGACCAGATATGAGTGAAATGAAGCTCCTATGTTTCATCATAACATTGTGGTGAAATGGAGTAATTCAGTTTCAGGATAACGACAGACTTGTATTCTTCCCTTCAGGAGGTCGGGTTTGATGAATGAGCTCCTTTGGTATCTTCTGATCAATCGATCCCCAATAACATTAACCAAACTGTTTTAGTTGCTAATTCCAGATTCTCAAAACCCTCTCATGCACTGACACATGCACTGAGCATTTCTAACTGTATTGTCTGCTCCTCAGTCTGCTCATACAACAATAATTAAGATCTGAGTGAATGGGATATATAATTCAGAGGCCAATCCTCTGATCTGTCAGAGACCTAATTTAAGGCTGGTATCAAGGTTTACATGTGTAAAATGTGATTTTGACATCTCAGGGTTATACAATGAGTATTTATCCAATCATATTATGAATTATAGAACTGTCTTACATTGGAGGAATAAAGTGCATTCTGATACATTGTCTGAGTGGCTATTCTGGTGAATTAGAGCCGAATGAACATTAATAGGAAGGAAAGTCGGTGGTCTGGAGCGGTCATCCTGGACCATGAGGGAGGGGGGCCTGCAGTAGAGAGACCGTCACTCTATGCAGACTGAACTCAGCTGACAGTAGAATGTGACCAGCTGACAGTAGAATGTGACCGTAATCAAAGACAGTGATCACTGTCTTTGATTACGGTCACATTCTACTGTCAGCTGAGTTCAGTCTGCATCATGTGAATGTTTTGTGTCGACTTCAGTCGTCGTTGTATTTCCTGTCTTTAACATGGTGCCTTGGTCTCTAGCTGCAGGACCCTCCGCTTTGTTCTGTTTCCACACAGTGACCCTCAGCAGCCGCCCACTGCTTCCTGTCTCAACTAACAATAGACAGTTTGACTCTCCACAGCGCTTACCAAGCAAAATGCCCTGTCACACTCAATTAATATTAATGCCAGTGTATTTCAGTCTGCTGAAACATATGTCCTGCTCCACATGTACAACCAGATAAATATAGAAATCAATGAATGACCGAATAAAACAGGCTACAGGGTCAAAATAAACTGACAAGCAGTATATATATCAAATACAAATATGTTGTACATTATATATATATATATATATATATATATATATATATATATATATATATATATATATACTGTATGATATAATATGCAACATATATATAACGTGCAAATATATCCTAATCAATAATCACAATAATCATAATCACAATCGTTATAATAATAACAGGTATGTTTAGGCCATTATTAACAATATTGTAATACGGATGTATTTGCATGCTGTTGGCCTCCCAATATAAACGTGGCTTTATTTATTCAGCTGCCTGTGGAAATCTCCTCTGCAGCTGCACATTTACGGCTGTGTAATTTTTTATTTCAAATAGTGTTGAAGCACAATTTCTTTAATTCATGTGTGTCTCATAGTAAGCGTGAGTTCTCCATCAGCACCGCTCCGCGCTCCTGTCCAGGCATTTTCACGGAGGAGGCAGCGCCAGCGAGCATCCGTCACGTGACTCGGCTTCCACCAATGGAATCACGGGAGTCTAACTTTTGTGATAAGGCAGGCGCAGTAAAGAGCGAGTGGACTGAAGGAGTTTCACTCCGAGATCTTCAATGGTCATCATCACTCACGCACTACCGGCCCTACTGGCTCAACCAGCCGTGTTCTAGACACCGACCATCCATCCGGATTGCTATTGGTCCTTTTTAAACGGTTCTCCTCAGCAGCCCATGCACGGCGGCAGCAGGTTTTAATTATCAGACAATCATCGCTGACTGGCTGCTGTCTGTTGTTCAAATGTTGGGAGACAAGGCTCACGGTAAGTCTGTCCGTATTCTACACTCTGTGTTCTGCATTCAGAGCACAGCTCGCGCATCCATCAGAGATATGACTTTTGTTTTGTTCGAGTCAAGAAACCAATTTAATCCCAATAAATTCAGGGAGGCCTATGTTGACGTACAGGATAAATGGCCTGGCACTGCATAACTCATCCAGAGATCCATAAACCCGTTGTTTAATTATTAAGATTAATAATTGTCTGATATTTGTTGTAGCCAAACATAGTTTTATTTCATTATAAAACAGCGAATTACTGAACCAGCAGTAACTCCTTTAGAACAGAAGGACACTTTCTAAAGTAGGTCGATTTTTAAAAAAATATTTAAAAATTACACCATGAATTGTGAAACTTAACTGATCCAAATTTACAAAAATGAAATAGAAAATAATTCAATAGAATAAAAGTATATGATATTTGGTAGACTCAACGTAAAATATCTTAATTAATAATTTAGCAAAGCTACAGCAAAATACTATAAATAAATTGGTCAATCGTTTTAGAATGTAAAAACGCGTGTGATAATAATAATAATAATAATAATAACAATATGAACGATAATACTTGTAATAATAATACTAATACTACCACTACTACTACTAGTTATAATAATAATAATACTATTACTACTACTACTACTTCTACTTCTACTACTACTACTACTACTACTACTACTACTACTACTACTACTACTACTATACTACTACTACTTCTACTTCTACTTCTACTACTACTATTCCTACTACTAATAATAATAACAGTAATATTAATTCAAGATTTGGTGTCTTCTGATGACCGTGGTGCTGATGGCACGCGGCGACATACAAGAGCCCACGGAGCGTGTGTGTTCCCTGGCCTGCTTCGTGAGGCGCGAGGCGCCTCTTTTTCGCGGTTGTCGGCAGCACTGTAATAAAGGCTAATATTTCCCAGCTGATCACTGCTCCGCGCAACGGGACCGCTCCGTAATATAAATCCAGTGTAACGGAAAATGGAGCGGGTTCAAACCCACGGAAAGGAAAATAGACGTTTTACAAACATATTTGGCTACATTTATCAGTGGTATGTTGGTTTTATTAATTCCAGGACACGAGTGGAGACCATAGTTTATATAACCTCCTTATTAATAGGTGTATTGTTTTAGAGGCTATGATGATTGTATATGGTTTTATTAGCCCGTATTACAATGCATGCGCACATATTATTATAATGTATATTAAAACACTTCCATTAATTGTAATTATTTATTATTTAGATAGGCCTATACAACGTATGTATGTGAGGCCTTATTATATAAAACAGTCTTTCTTTGTGAAATGTGTATATAAATGTTTATATATTATCATTATTGTAATGATTATAATGTCGATCAAATAAATATATAAATATATTACTTTTTTCATGTCTAGGACATTTCGAAATAATCAGTTAAAGCTCATTTTAAAAAAGTTATCTAATTCTTCTTGTTTTTACGTCAGATTAAATTGCATTACGTGTGAAAAACAAGAACTCGACAGCACTGCAACTATTTCAAACAGTCAACTGCATAAAAATGAAGGCAAATTACTGAGAAATGTAATTTAAATTGAAAGAGGAAGCAACAACAGACGGCACATTATTTTGCGTGATGGAAGAACATTGTGTCAGGCACCCGACCGCGAGGATTTTCGGATTTTTCTCTTAAATTCTGCACGCCGTGTTTATTCGCACCTGTTTATTTGTACACTAAAGTGTGCCGTGTTGCCTTTGGTGGATGCATGTGTCTGTCTGTGTGTGTATGTGCACGTGCGTATGTACCAGGTGTCACTTTGAAGGTTATGGAATACACATATGATGATGACCTGGAAGAGCTGTGTCCTGTGTGCGGAGACAAAGTGTCTGGATACCACTACGGCCTGCTCACCTGCGAGAGCTGCAAGGTAACACACGGAGACAAGCCAATCGAAACGGATGTTGTCATGATATTCGATATAATAAATCATTACACCCAACTTTAAAGTGAACCGCTCCTACAATATTTTGGCGATTATTCAAATGTGTACTTTGAAATACTGAAATAGAAAAACGCTACATTGCACACTACATTGCTCACTTTAGCTGATATATAAAGTCCTTAGCGCGTGCTTTTAGACGCCATAAGCATTATCGAGTATTTATTTTGCTCTACTATTGGAACACAGTCACGGTTCACCCGTCACGTTTCATTTCGAGGGCGCAAGATTGCATCCTAATGTTACATATACGCTGCTAACCGTTTCCAACGTGTGTCTGTTGTTCAGGGCTTCTTCAAGAGGACAGTGCAGAACAACAAGAGGTACACGTGTGCGGAGAACCAGGAGTGTAAGATAGACAAAACCCAGAGGAAGAGATGTCCGTTCTGTCGCTTCCAAAAGTGCCTCAACGTCGGGATGCGGCTAGAAGGTAGAGTTCACTGTCTTCAAATAATATTAATAACAACAACAACAACAACAATAATAATAATAATATCACTATATTTATTTGGGAGAAAAAATAATATTGTAGATATTTATATTTTGGCCATTGTTGCACATTTCTCATTGTGTATATAATGACATATGATGTACACGTAATAACAATGATGTACACGTATTGTACACATATTGTGTGTATTCATTTTTTTATGTAATTGTTATTACATGATTACTATGATAAAAACCTTTGAGATATTGTGGCTCTCATGTTGTTCCCTACACACAGGATTAATTCCCAGACAGCAATGCAGGAAAGCACCTGCTTCCGTAGCAGAAAAAGGACACATTCTTGACTTACTGATAAAACCCCAGAGACTCCCCTGTTTTAAATCAAAAGCTCTATTTAGACTACAAGGAGGAGTGGAGCTGCACAGGCTCTGAGGATTCTTCTCAGCCCTAAATAGGGAAGTATGAATGACCAACATGTTATTTACTCTGCAGGAATAGTTGGGGATGCTGGTGAAATAGAAGTTATGATTTTACTCTATACTGTTACAGTTCAATGCTTATCGAGGAGTTTTCTCGGAGGGGATCTTTGCAGTGCAAGACATTCACTAGAGTTGGAGTTTCATCTGTAAATCTGTTTTTCACCTCTTGTCTCTTGTGTGACAGCGGTGCGTGCAGACCGCATGCGTGGGGGGAGGAATAAATTTGGCCCCATGTACAAGAGAGACAGGGCCTTGAAGCAGCAGAAGAAGGCTTTGATACGATCCAACGGGTTCAAGCTGGAGAGCGCGGCTCCTCCACCGGCCTCTCCTCTTCAGACTGACTACGGATTCACCGGCACCCTGCACGGCCTGCCCACCATCTCCAAAGGTCTGCTTCCCTCCACCCCGAGCTCCATCACCCCTACAGAGTACGAGACCAACCTCTATGGACCGCCATCCCTGGGCATGGCCATGCAGTCCCACGTGCCCCTCACCTCTCAGTACCAGTACACAGCCTTCCCTGGCAGGGCGATTAAAGCCGAATGTCCCGACTACACCAGCTCCCCTGAGTCTCTGACCGGATACCCCTACCCAGACATGTACCCCTCGGCCTCGCCACAGCCGCCCAGCCTGCCGCCGCTGGTGTTGGAGCTGCTGCGCTGCGATCCAGACGAGCTGGTGGTGCAGAATAAGATCGTAGCTCATTTGCAGCAGGAGCAGAGTGGCCGGGGCCGGCTGGACAAGCCCAGCACCTTCAGCCTCATGTGTCGCATGGCAGATCAGACTCTATTCTCCATAGTGGAGTGGGCTCGGAGCTGTATCTTCTTCAAGGAGCTCAGGGTGAGTCCCAAACCCTGTATCATATCCTCATGCTCACAAATGTACACACTCCACATGGAGGAGAACATCTCATTGTACAGATGTAAAGCTGCTCTTTACAGCCGTCTATATCACACAGCACAGCTTTGGTTCGTCTCCCTTCCAAAGACACTGGTTTATATATACACGACTACATAATCCATACATTTTTACGTCCTACAAAAAAAGACAGTCCTATTTTCATGGCATTAGAAAATTAGAATGCAGCCAAACCGCCAAATATCAATTCTCGTGTGTCTGTACCAACACAGACATGGGCACCAATCAAACAAGAGTTGGTGTTGCGCAGCTCGGCTGCACTTTACAGAGAAGATGAGGGAAACAAGTTACAAATGGATGACGTGTTGCATGGAGAGATGAGGGCCACACTGAGCTGTGGCTCTGCACTGATCCT
Source organism: Lycodopsis pacificus (assembly GCA_028022725.1). NCBI lineage: Eukaryota > Metazoa > Chordata > Actinopteri > Perciformes > Zoarcidae > Lycodopsis > Lycodopsis pacificus. Next base: position 2,733,752 of record CM051692.1, read on the forward strand.
CAAACAATCCTCTCTCCTATTCCCTTTGCTTCCTTCTGTTTGTTTCCTCTCACTTCTCTTCAGTTGTGTTTCTCCTGCTCACCTTGAGACATCTATGGTTCTGATTTCAATCATAAACATGCTGTGAAAAATGTTTTGATAAATCAACTGCATCGGGAGGCAAAACATTCAAATTCTTTCTCCCTGCAGAGCCAGAGCCACGACATATAACACAATATACATTCAAGTCAGCCTGTAATCTAGAAATTCAAAGTCTCATGTAATGACATGAAACATATGAACATATGAAAACATATGAAACTTGGATGAATCCCCAAACACTACTAATGTGAGACACTTCAGGTAAATAGCAGAAACTAATGCATATCATCATGAAACCTCCCGTCGATAACTTAAATGAAGACAATTCTTTTTACATTTACTTAAAAATAATAAATGTTTAAATATGCAAATTAGTAATTATTTCTATTGTGCATATATTTCCAGAACAGAAATGTGAGTACTGGATTAAACCAGGTTCAAAATTATTGTTTCATTTTCTTTCAACAAAATGAAACAAGAATTTTGAGTCTCGAAAGGTTTTTACAAAGAGGACCTTTCTTTGTATGACTCCATAAATCAGAAAATACAGCCAACAGACATAAAATGTTGCATAATTAAGTTATGAATGATAAAATAACAAAGCCCTCAGTAACAACCTTCAGAGTACAGATAGCAATGAAACTGGAGGAGATTTCTGGCTCAGAGTCTGAGAGAAAAAGACCTTTAAAGATGTATTATTATATAACATTACATTGTGAAGACACGACAGGTGAACTGATTACTGACATGAAGACAGTTCTTTTCTTGTCTTACAAGTTCTCTGGAATGTTATGTTTAAATCAGGCGTCATCTGGTGCTGACTCCGGGGGATTCAGGAGAAATCTACATAAAAAGAGAAATTAGCATGAAATGAAAAAAAGAAAAAATAACAGTCTCAAAGCAGTTCGTGAAATAGTCCCAAAATGCTACCTGTTGGTTCTGTGTACAGGGACACTAAGTGTTGTCAGTCTTTATCGATATTTAATAATATGTCGTTTGGTCTGCCCCTGCATAGTCACATGGATGTGTTTAATTTGTGCATCCACGATGAAAAAGGATCCTTAATGACTTCCCATCGGCATTGTTTCGTCCTGAGCAACACAAAATCAGACACGTGCACAAAACTAACAGAATGCTTTTGGTGCCTATTTTCAGATCTGCGCTGAAAATAAACACCTGTATGTGTACTTGGATGTTTTCTTTCCACTGAAGGAAGATATGTTTTACAAGCAAAATCGCCCCAAATCTCAAAATTGACCAACAATGTTTTCATTAATGCTGTTTTTAAAGGGTTCTGTTCATCACATTAATAATCCCAAGCTTTAGGACTCGTCATGTTCTTCTTCCTTTATTCCTCTTTTATTTACTATTTGTTACTTTTTCTCGAACAACACAACATATTAATAATCCCAACATAACTAAAACATGGGTACATAACATTTACTTTGCATTACATTTTTAAGACCAGGTAACTAGTTTAAGCCGCTCAATCTCACACAGTGGTTTGTATAATATTTTACAAAAAGTTACTTCTCATTTTTTGTGCGTTTTCCTACAAAAGTCCAGCAACACATGTAAATTTCTGCTGGTTACATACGGTCTCTTCAAAATAAACTTCAGTTTAACAGCAAACTTCTTAGTCAGGTTGAGGCCACAACACTATTTACTTAGGTTTTGGAAAACATTGTGGTTTGGGTATAAATACTACAGAAGTGCCATAACTGAAGTCCGCCAGTTACGTGACAAAGAAATCAACGTTGACTTTTTGTGTCACACGAGGAACGAACAGTTCCCACTAACAACAAAGAGCTTTTCCTTCATCCACGGGATATCTCAGAATTAATGCATTCATCTGTGTAGGTATAGAACGCTGTCTGAGAACAGCCTGTACAGTCCAGGCTTCATGCCTTCTCAGTATGAAGAAATAAATGAATGCATCTAAAGTTGATGAAATTGACTCACAATTCATTCAAAAATCCACAATTGGTAAATGCTGATTTATGAAAATCAACTTGCAGAGACAAGAGACCTGCTTGAGGTAATTAATGGAATTGTAGAATCAGATTTGATATTTGCCAAAATCATAGACTGTAGATAAGAATTGGACGTAGTCACTGTGACATCAGCCATTAGACTGAAGCATTAGTTTGGCATCTCCGTCTTGTTGTTTTGAGACCAGAAGGGCCACAAGAGGGCGGAGCTAAGTACAACCAAAAGCTAAATAATACATTTTCCGGCGATCAAATTGTTACATTTATTTCTTGTGAAGTGAAAACACACTGTGAAAGGGTTAAAGTAGTAAGATGAATACACAGACCACTCCCACTGTGTAGCCCTAAAGCATGCTCTGCTTTATGGTCTACGTGACTCTATGGACCATAACTTACTAAATGAACATCACTGTGATTGTGCCACAGACACAGTAGTGTTGGACAGAGCAGATGATTTAGTAACACAGTCTCATGATGGAGAAATCAATACTGTAGTTGTGGTGAACAGTGAGGCTGGACACGCCCACCACTCCCAGTGAAAATAGGGGATTCTGACACATCAGACACAACAATGAAGAAAGGCTTCCTGTGTGAGTCATCACATAATGTGCTGACAAACAAACATCTGTCGACAAGCCATGTTCAAACTGATCCAACCGATTAGTTCACCAAGCAACAGAAGGTTGATTCTGGCCTTGGTGAGATTTGGTGAGGTTCCTCCCTGTCTTTGGATCAAATGGAGTTGATTTACTCAGGTACAGTCAGAGCAGGTCTGCTGCTCTACTTCACACTCACATCACATGTTTCTATCCTGGGACTGCCACATGTGTGGTTTCTACTGCTGGTCGCTAGGTCAATAAACAAGTTCATAATCTGTTCAGAACCACATGTTGGCAGAGATATTTGCACATGGACCGTCTTTTTCACTAGAAACCATAATGAACAGAACCCGATCGACAGAGCTGCACGGATCAATGTTTCAAATTCCTGCAACATGAACCTCCAGAACAGGTCCTGTGTGTAACTGAAGTAACGTCCTTTCACCCCGAACCACGATCGTCTTCCTAACCCCAACCAAGTCCCTTTGTTGCCTAACCCCCAAAAAAAGCAAAAATAAAATAAAACAAAGGAGATCAGAATGATGTAAGAGAATGGAATTAGTTTGTAACATTAAACATTTCCAACAGCAATATCTCTCTCAAGAAACAGCATCTCTGTTCATCCCCGTAGCACATTGTTGATTGTTGTTGATTTCTACAACATTTGATTTGCTCTCAGTGTCCAAACCAAAGTATGAAAAGGACTGAAAGTGGTGATAGAATTATAGTTTCTGGGAACATCCAGAGGGATTCGTCTTTTTTGTTGTTACTATTGTACCTTCCTTGTCTCAAAAACAAAGAGCACACTGTGGTGCTGAGGAGATTTGTTGTATCTTCTCTGACTAACAACAAGGTATCTTTATACTGCCTGTGTGGAAGAGGGATTACATGGCTGGAACACTCCCCTGCATTACTGATGCAGAAGCATAAATGTTGCTCGTCTTTCATTATCATGGACGTGTTACATAAACACATATATTTTAATCGTGCATTTCTTTGAATCCTCACCAAAATATCCAGATGTATGTACACAAAAGTCCAATATGCCTGTTGATGCTAGTTTTCATTTGAGATGTCCTCTGGTGTGTATGCGTTCAAACATAGTCATAACTCATATTTCATGCATGTTACTACTTAATCATGTTGTTTAACGTGTTTTTATTTTCTCATGTGTAGTATAGTTGCAACACTGATGCACAAACAGTGGTGCCCGCTGTCATATGCAGCCTCAGTGGGTCCCTTCACCCTCATAACACATTCACCCTCACACATTCACTCTCACACATTCACCCTCACACATTCACCCTCACACATTCACTCTCACACATTCACTCTCACACATTCACCCTCACACATTCACGCTCACACATTCACATTCACCCTCATAACACATTCACCCTCACACATTCACCCTCACACATTCACTCTCACACATTCACCCTCACACATTCACTCTCACACATTCACTCTCACACATTCACACATTCACCCTCACACATTCACCCTCACACATTCACTCTCACACATTCACACATTCACCCTCACACATTCACTCTCACACATTCACACATTCACCCTCACACATTCAACCTCATACATTCACCCTCACACATTCACTCTCACACATTCACATTCACTCTCACACATTCACCCTCACACATTCACTCTCACACATTCACACTCACACATTCACACATTCACTCTCACACATTCACTCTCACACATTCACTCTCACACATTCACCCTCATAACACATTCACCCTCACAACACATTCACCCTCACACATTCACTCTCACACATTTACTCTCACACATTCACCCTCACAACACATTCACTCTCACACATTCACTCTCACACATTCACCCTCACACATTCACTCTCACACATTCACCCTCACACATTCACTCTCACACATTCACTCTCACACATTCACCCTCATAACACATTCACCCTCATAACACATTCACCCTCACACATTCACCCTCACACATTCACACATTCACTCTCACACATTCACCCTCACACATTCACCCTCACACATTCACCCTCACACATTCACTCTCACACATTCACTCTCACACATTCACCCTCGCACATTCACTCTCACACATGCACTCACACATTCACTCTCACACATTCACTCTCACACATTCACCCTCACACATTCACTCTCACACATTCACCCTCATAACACATTCACCCTCATAACACATTCACCCTCACACATTCACACATTCACACATTCACTCTCACACATTCACCCTCATAACACATTCACCCTCACACATTCACCCTCACACATTCACTCTCACACATTCACTCTCACACATTCACCCTCACACATTCACCCTCACAACACATTCACCCTCACACATTCACTCACACATTCACTCTCACACATTCACCCTCACACATTCACTCTCACACATTCACTCTCACAACACATTCACCCTCACACATTCACTCTCACACATTCACTCTCACACATTCACTCTCACACATTCACCCTCATAACACATTCACCCTCACACATTCACTCTCACACATTCACTCTCACACATTCACCCTCATAACACATTCACCCTCACACATTCACTCTCACACATTCACTCTCACACATTCACCCTCACACATTCACCCTCACAACACATTCACCCTCACACATTCACTCTCACACATTCACTCTCACACATTCACCCTCATAACACATTCACCCTCACACATTCACCCTCACACATTCACTCTCACACATTCACTCTCACACATTCACCCTCACACATTCACCCTCACAACACATTCACCCTCACACATTCACTCTCACACATTCACTCTCACACATTCACCCTCACACATTCACCCTCACACATTCACTCTCACACATTCACTCTCACACATTCACCCTCACAACACATTCACCCTCACACATTCACTCTCACACATTCACTCTCACACATTCACTCTCACACATTCACCCTCACACATTCACTCTCACACATTCACCCTCACACATTCACCCTCACATGTACAAATGACTTAAACAACAGCTGAACACAGTGATGATTACGGTAATCAGTAATGAATGATGATCTGTGGATGCACTTTTCTTAACCCACTGTACAAGCACTGAGAATATTATAATTCATTTTAATAAGCCTTCATCGTTCTTAATGATGTCATGGGCACAAGACACAACTTTAAAAAAGAGGTCTTTCTTTTCTGGTTGATCCACTGAGAGAACATGACGCTGCTACTCATTACAGCAATGCTTGACGAGCCATGTCTCCCTTCGATTACGTTCACTGCTAGTTTGTTTTCCATTTGCGGTTCGAGGGAAACGTAACTGCTGCCAAGACACCGGAGATCAGCGTACGAGTCCGTACGAGAGACCTACTTTCACTTTCAGTCTCAGCAACAAGAGCCTGTTGGTTAAGGTCTGTGGCGGACGGTGATTTCAGTTTAATGTCAGTATAGTAAACATATCCCGTCTCAACAGTAGAGCGCCGCATAATTATAGTTAAGCACTCATAAATACTCATAACGATTTATAGCAATAATGATAACACATTATAAAGCATTTTATAATGACTTATAAAGGTATAATCTATGATTCTTATAATATTTTTTATAAAACATTAGAATCACTGTTATAATGCATTATAATGTAATAATATATACATTACTATAAGTAATTTAGTTTGTTTTAAGTTAAGTGAAAAAATATCATTAAATCTGCAACAACACTCAGAACGTAAAATACATTTTCTCAGTGCGTGAAGTATTACGGTACTTGACTTTACAAGTCATTATAAAAGGCTTTATATATGAATATTTAGTGCTGATGACTGTAATTATACAGAGCTATAAGTTCATCATAATGTGCATTTCATATCTAGCAGACAGCTGCTTAGACATCTGTCAAATGTTTGATACAACCAGCAAAACACTTTCTCACTGAATGATTTCACTGGAATTGTTAGTAAATCGATGCATTCATAAGCAGGACGGTTGCAAGTGTGTGTGTGTGGGAGATGGGAGGTACTTTAGCTTTGAACATGCATGATTCTCAGATGCCAGAAAATATGAATACACATTTAGCTTAATGGTGTGTCAAAGATGGGAAAATAAATGGGAAAATAAATGCATATTGTGCATGAGGTCATTTCCACATTTTCCAGTTTTTCACATTGTTTTTTAATTTGACAGTTTTTCTCAGCATAACACCGTGCTGCTTCATGTTGCCTTGTGCTCTACGAGATGTAATTCTGGTGACAGTCAGACCATTCTCATGTGTGCAGACAGTGAGAACAAAGATCTGCATATTTTGCCAAGAAAGCCTCGCACAGAAAGAGCTGGGCTGGATAATTACATTCCATGCAGGCGATAACGGGAACATGTGTGCTCTCCACCGCTCGCTCTCGCTGCTCTCGTCTACATTGTTGCTCATTCGTGAGCAGAATGGAAGCTTCTGATTTCTGCAGCTCCCCAGAGGATGTCTTTGTCGCGTCTTGTATTTGACCTTCCGTTCACCTGTTGAACACGGAAGATGTTGCTGAGGAAGTGCACACAATGAGCGTCACAAACGCTCAGCTACTAAAGGCAGGAGACAGGAGACATTGGAGTTAAAAGTCACATGTGCCAGAAGGTTTGAAAATAGAAAGACTATTTGAAATGGGAGAAAGGGTTAAAAGATAATCGTCCCCTTTGTAGACATGGAGTTTGTATCTGTTTGGTTACATTCAATCTTTCCCAGTGTTGCATTAGTACGCATTAACGTATTAATCAGCATGTCGTCAAGTGAAACCGTGGATTGGCTGAGGGGGAACTTCCTCAGAGACTCAGAGGTGCATCACAGCTGCATGTACATGTGTTGTATTCCTGCCATTCAGCCCGGCAGGTTTGTTGATGAGGGCAGCACAGCTTACGCTTGTTTTGGGTCTGTATGTGCTACGTAGGTAGTCTGCCTGTAGCTTGTCCGTAGGCTACCAGAGTATGTTGTATGTTTGAAGTATAATGCACCGATTTAGTTAAACCTCCAAACATTCCTTCTGTATCTGCTGCCGTCGGTCCCCTCAGGCCGAGCACAGCTTCGCAGCACTCAGAGTCTTATTTCAGCTCACTGACACGCCACAGCTGCACCGTGAGGAGAAACTGCACCGCTGCAAATCCCTCTCAATGCACATGTTTAGCCTCGACCGATAATTGATATTGATCAGCAAGCTGATTAGTATCTAAAGATGTCTTCCTACTTACATCAAGCTCACTGCAGGTCTGTTGAATGTAAATGGTTGTTGCTGGTCTTTATATCTATTTTAAAGGTTGATACTAATATAACATATCTGTGTGCTAATGCCAGACATGTCTGCTGATATGAAATGTCCATAACAACATCTGCCTGTGTAACTCAAAATGGAAAACTGTCCGTCATCTGTCAGTAAGAGGAGCAACATGTTAGTGTTAGTGAAGTCTTGGTAATTATCAGTACAAGAAGGGTTCCACCAGCTGCATTTGTGGACGCTTTAACTTCACACATGTAAAACTCATTTTGGGGTCTAAACTTAAGGTTTAAAGGTTTCCAAAATATCTGACATGCCAGTAAAAAGATTGTAGAGGCTGCCCAATTTGCTAAATTGTTATAACATACAAATTTGCACAAAATGCTGCTAACTCATTGGTCAGTGTGACGGCAGGGGTTGATAACAATGTCGATTGATCTATCATGTCTATGTGATGACATGCAAAAATGCTGCAAATATAGAGTTCAGTTATTGGGAATAATAATATAATATATAATATAATTCATGGGATTTGTTTTTTGTTTTGGAGGATCTAATGCATACCTGTTAACATAACATGCAAATGGGAAGAAGGGTGATGGGAGATAAAGAAAGACTGTAAAGCTTCAAAGCAGTGCTCAGGACGAACACTTCAGTCGTTTACTCTCTGCTGTGATCGTGAGTTCCTCTGGGCTCCTCCGGTAGATCTTCCTTCAGAGAACATGTTCCGTGTTTCTGCAAGCCGTTTCTGAACCAACTCTTGCAGAAATGCACAACGTTGTGAAACAATTGGTTAAGTTTCAGGCAGCAAAACGAGTTATTGATGGTGAGAAAAAAAGATTGTGGTTTGTGTTCAAACAATAACGTCACTACTGTAAGTAAAGAATAACCAGCCTCCGGGATGGAATGTTGCCCAACAAGCGTATTGTCAACTTTGACTTTTTATTCCTGAGGGGACACAACCAGTGACTGTGAGCCGTCCACCAACACTCCCACCCGCCCGCGACTTGGTCGCTTGTTATACTCGTCATTATACCGCGTGTAACTTTCAATAACTGCTGGATATTCCACCTCATTTGCTTTGCGCTTTACTTGTTGCACTACGTTACCTGTTCAGACCAAATGTAAAGAAATGTGTGGTTTGCAGAAACCTACCATGCTAACATCTGTTACTGCCGACTGGGCTGTTTTCCTCCACTGCTGGCCAGCTGACAGCGTCATCAGCTGCCCTACAGTGTGTCGACAGGATTACGATGCACACTTTTTATTTCCGGTGACAGTCCCTGAGAATTGGACTTCATGGCTGTAAAAGAGAATATGGCTCTGACGGGTCAAACGACACTTGACAGATGATAACCTGATATATCAATCCAAGCCAGTTCCACGATCTAACATGGACCGAAAGACACACTTAGAACCCACGTGGGAGATGAAATAAAGACCTTCTCCTCACGTTCAGGACATTTGAGGGTTTTTCAGAGGGATTCTTTGGCTGCAGCAGTGTCCGACTCCTCTTGAAGAGGAAGCACAGGAGGTCACAGAGACCTCTTGCTTCCTTAACCCCATCCTTCATCACCGTACACCCAGACCCCCACCTCTCATCCAGCCCAGATGTGACCAACCAGATTGGACCCACCCCTCTGCGACTGATATATAGTTCCATTCAGATGGACAGTAATTCTGTCATCGTGGTGTCAGGCCAATGTGTGTCTGGGCTATTAGCAGCTGTGGCTGCAAAATTACTGACTATCGTGTCCTTCAGTTTGCAGACAATATTGCAGCAAGCGGGGGCTCAATCTAAAAGCACACCCATCCCCCAGAGCAGAGCAGATGTGACTGGGAGAGGTGGTGGTGTTGGGGGGGGGGGGGGGTGGTTAGGAAGAAGTGAGCAGGTTGAAGAGGTCTCAGGCGATGCTTGTAGCTTGTGGTCTCAGGCGATGCTCGTAAATACACAACACGGGGCACGGCAGCAACACAAACTGCCAACACAGCAGCACACACACGCACACACACACACAAGCGTCACTCCTTGTTTTCATGGTCTCCCCACTTCTCAATTGATCTGTTTTGGTAACATGCCGGTGACATTTGGTTGTGTGTTACTGTAATATCATGCCAGGAGAGCTGATTGCATTGTTGAATTCAATTGAAATCTGAATCCAGTTTTATGGCCGAGTGAGTTTACACATGAAAGGAATTCAGCCATGTGAAATGTTTCCATGATCCACAATAAACAATACAAAATGATAGAAAAGACAATTGAAAAATACTTTGAAAAAGAGGATGTTGATTTCCACTTCCATAGAACATGAAGACAGATGCTGGGGGAGACAGTAATTATCAACACAATTTCAGTTTGAAAGAATATTGATCAGGGTCTTTAGTGAGTAAATAACAAAGAGCAGGAATAAAGCTACAGTATATACACGTATGAAGAGAGTGAACCTCTGACTGTAGGTTTGCTTTAACATAATGTATTTATTCATCTCTGTGTGTGTGTGTGTGTGTTTCCTGGAGGTGGGAGATCAAATGAAGCTGCTCCATAACTGCTGGTCTGAACTTCTGGTCCTGGATCACATCTTCAGACAAGTGCAACATGGACAGGAAGACAGCATCCTGCTGGTGACCAGCCAGGAGGTAACAACTCCCTCACACAACTTCCCACCAGCACAATGAACTGTCCGCTGCATTCATCTGCGCTGCACTTCATTCAAAATACAGCGAAAGCCCAAATATTAGCTTCATTTGTCAAATGGACCAGCTGTAAAACCAGCTGAATTAAGGACCTACCGATCTTTTTTGTTCAGGGTTGACAGCAAAATCTGATATCTTTATACTGAACCACTCGTGGTCCATACTTTGCACAACAATTGTATGTAAATTTGCTCATTTACGTGCCAAAACTACATGTACCATATAGTGTAATGTTTCCTTCAGAGATGTGTGATCAGCCTCTGAAACAGATGAAAATTAAAACCAAGAATTGATTTGCATTCATATGAGCACAAACTCTATTTAATTCTTTCTATTTGTTGTGGCTCATGAGGAGACTATTATATAAAAGGTTGACTGACAGTGAATGACATTAATTAGCTTCATGATAAATGGTCAACATGACCCGTCCAATATTCCAAACCTGAAAGACGTCTTGTGAAAGTGGTGGATTTGATTTTGCAACAAAACCTAATTCTCATAAGCACGGCTGGAGGAAGCCTGCATTCCTCCCACACCATTCCAACCATTTTACCTGCTCTTTGGCTCTATGAAGACGTCTTAATACAATAATTCTTAATTAATATGAACTGTTTAACCCGTACACTGCACAGTATAGGTGGCAGTGAAAGGCTTCACACTGGTATATGTATGTGTATACCTAGTTGATATTGGAATATATAGGCAGGAAGATCACAGGATGATCTTTAAGTTTGAAGCCTTCATTTTGAAAAAGCACATATATGGCTTAAGTCACCATGTAACCACATACCTGAACACACTGCATCGTCTACACTACAACTACTACGACTACAAATCATATTGAGTAATACACTTCATTTCTCAAATGACATAACTGAAGGAGAGAAAACATCTTCAATTTCTCAAAGAAAAGCCAAGTTTGGGGATTGAATTGTGAAGGGCTTCACTGACCTAAGTCCGATGTATACAAAGACTTGGAGAATAACTGGAGCCTGTGTCTTCAGGTGGAGCTGTCGTTCATCTTGTCCCAAGCTGAGGCGACTCTGTCCAGCCTGGTCCAGAGAGGGCAGGAGCTGGCGGCGAGGCTGCGGGCGCTGCAGCTGGACCGCAGAGAGATCGCCTGTCTCAAATTCCTTCTCCTCTTCAACCCCAGTGAGTCGGCCTCATGTGTGCGCTGCATCGCTGTGATGAATGTGAGGATGGTGTGGCTGGAGATGAAGTGTTAAACAATAATGAATAATGAAACCAGGCCAGTGACCGTCATCTGACAGAAATTATATTTTGAGAAGAGCTGCTGTCTTCATAGCTAATATCTGAATCATTGGGTCTCCCGCAAAATCGGATATCAGAACAAATGTTTGTTCGCATCCACAATTTGTTCTCATTTTGTTAGTACCCATTGATTTCTGGGATTCACCAATGTTTTCTTATTTTTGCTCTTCTCGTCGAATAATCGAGAGAACTCTTACCAAGATAGAAAAACACATCTTGTTTGTCCAACGCAAGGAAACAGGTTTTTAATTTGAGGAACATAAAAAAACACATTAATATAACACAAAAAGATTTAGATTATTATATGTTTTAGAGTTATTATATTAATTCGATTTTTAAATAAATATTATTGGTCCATTTATCCAATGATCAAAACCCTTGGATGATTGTGAACAGCTAACATGCTGCTCTTCAATGCTGTTTGATCTTCTTGTAAAGCCAGTCCTGAAAACCAGATGTTGACTTTGTGTAAATATATTGAACAGCAGTTCAGTACCACTACTGCTGAAACTCTTCTTCTTCCAGACTTTCTTTGGTCACATCAATCCAAATCGTGGGCACATAGCACAACACCTGCCCTTATATAATCAATGCTAAACATATACAGCCACCACATGCCTGCCATGCATGATCAAGGGGATTCTTCATTCAGCGTCCCTGGTAAGAGCAGATTTGGATGGTTAAGAACATTTGGAGATGACATCTCTCGCTACAGAAAATGAAGATGAAATATGAGAGGAATTTGAGAGAATGTTGACGTATGAGGCCCAAATTGTTTGTCGGGCTAAAACAGCTAAAACAGGAAAAACTGTATTGGCATAGAGCCTCTTCCTTCAAACGTAAGCGTTAGTCAGAGTAATTGATCTTTGATTGACCTGTCTACAAATGGATGTGTTGCTGAGCGTAGGCCTGAGTTTACATGTGGAGCTTGTAGATTGTGTGTTTTCAGAAGAATGGCGTGTTTTGATGTAAAAATCAATCAACTTGGTTGGGCTGCGGGGTCATACTGATGCTGTACTTTGGCGGAATTTGAATAGCAACACTGACATTTGAATGGAAAAAAGTCACAATTGCAGATTATTTGCAATACCTATTTATCTGTAAGGTTACAAGCATTTTCCAAAGTGGCCCTTTTCCCTCCGATAAATTCACTTAATTAAATTTCTAGGGTTGACAAAAGCCAACATTAACAAAGACATCCTCCTCCACCATTGTCCACTAATGGCATTCAAAAGAGACGTAATGGATGGTCTATCATTCGATGGCAGGACCGACATTCATGTGGCGGCTTGTGCAGATGGAGAGAGCATAGATGTAGCTCGCCCAGATTCTCAGAAGTGTTTGCTGTTTAGTGCTGGCAAGCGGGGAACAAAGAGCTTTTGAATGGGGAGAGCACTTGTCATAGACGGAGAATATTTGCTGTCTTTGGCTGCGGCTTCTTTGCTCTCGCTCTCCCTCGTCTTCAGAGTCAGGTTTGTCGGGGGTAATTTAATTGCCCTTAAGCAGTTTGAAAAGATGATTCAGAACATTGATTCAAAACATTTAATTACTCTGTGAATGGATTCTCCAAGATGGGCTCAGCTGATGCTGAATGCCGGTCCACCGGAGGGCTTGTCTATTGTCTCACACAGACAGGCATACACACAGCCACCCACACTCCATGCACTCACTCCATTTCATACGTAACGTATAGACACAGCACACAAACGAACTCTAGTAGCATAGCGTTAATATCACAAATGAATGGTTTACATGCACCATTACAACTGTTGTATTTCTACTTTCTGATATAACACGTATATAACCTAACAACAACAATACCAACTAGAGTTTGCTGAGTTGTGATAGAGATGTCTCACTCCATTACCATGAGATGTAGCTGAAAGCTCGAGAACAAAACCGAGTCAACCTCAAGATAAGACTGTTGTCCAATTACTGTTTCCAAGGAAAGGAACTTCCATGCTCAAAAAGGAACTGCTATCCAGATATTTAAAGACAAATGCTTAACTTTCCTGTTTCCTGGTCATCAAAGATCCCAATTTATTGTTCATTTTGTAAGGTTGTCGTAAATGACATCTGTGTCTACTCTACACTAAACAGTAGAGGAAACACCAGCAGGTTCCACACCACCCTTCAATAAATTGTCTTTCTTAATATCTCAAGCTTTTGTGATAGTTTAGCACATTCACAAAAACTCCATTCCATGTGAATCTTCAACCTTTCAAAATCCAGGGTTACCCTTTGATATGGGATTGTATGCCAGACGAGCCACCAGACGATACAATCCCGGCTCAGTTGGAAGCAACAGGACGAGGGAAGCAAAGTTGAATGAACCACATTTGAAGTGTTCGTAAATGCTGGCCGAGAATGAGTGTGAGGGAGGTGAGGAAGGGCCTTTAGTAGATGGATCAGCTGCCTCTGATTGGATAGTTAGTTATAGTGGGAACTTCCTGAAACAAAGAAGGAAAGCCACAGAACACTGCTTAGTTCATAACAATGGTTGCCTTACTAACAAGCAGCTTCTCACACCCAACTCGTCAAATACCTGATACGACGCACAGAGGCCCTCTTTAGCGTCTATATGAGACGCCGCAGACTTTCAACTAACCCCAATGTAGACCTACCCGCCTCAGTATTAGATGTCAGACACACTGACGTAGTATAAAGAGTCTACATAGGGCGGGCGGGACCAAGGATGGATGGGTCCATCAAAAACAGGACTTTCACCCAGGTGTCCCTTGTGAAACCAAGTCATAACATTGAGTTATTTCACTGTAGTTTCTTAATGTAACCTCCGTACCTAACTAAAGGCAATTACGTAGTTATTCTACGTAAAAACACACTCGTTTTAACCCAAACCACGATTTCTTTCCTAAACCTAAGCAAGTATTTATGTTAGGTAAGTAAACTAAGAACTAAGTAAAGCTACGTTTGTTTTGGAAAGACACTGCATGCACGTGATGATCATTTGACATGCCGGCCCTAGCACGTCTAAATCTGACACTAGCGTAGAGCGTCATATTGTCAAGCATAAAGCATCCCTCGCTGAGTCGTGATCCCTGTTCATCCCGTGTGTGCGTACAGATGTGAAGCTGCTGGAGGACCAGGCATTCGTGGAGGGCGTCCAGGAGCAGGTGAACGGGGCTCTGCTGGAGTACACCCTGTCCACCTACCCTCAGTTCCAGGAGAAGTTCAGCCAGCTGGTTGTGCGGCTGCCGGAGCTTCGCTCCCTCAGCACGCAGGCTGAGGACTACCTGTGCTACATGCATCTGAGCGGAGAGGTGCCCTGCAACAACCTGCTCATCGAGATGCTGCACGCCAAGCGAGCGTGCGTGTGAGGGATGCGCACAGGTGGCGCCCCGTCGTGTTGTTTCTCGAGGTGAAACTGTGTGTGTGGGAGGGAAAGTGTGAGTGGGATGAGAGAATTTGAATGGCGATAGACAGGTTCACATGGGATCGTCTCCATGAGGGCTTTTGTTTGAGTTGGAGAGGAGAAAATGTTTTTTAGAGTTTGGAATTATAAAGCTCCATCTGTACTCAAGGTAGTTACATTTTGAATGTTACTGTTTTCATATCAAGCAGAGCTACATTAATGTGACCTTTGTAAACTGGATTTTCTACCTTGTTTTCAAAAAATAGAGAATTAGATCTGCCTGTAGAGTTACATTATATCCTCTTTGACCCATGAATCCAACACAAGACGCTCTACGTCCCACAGAGCTGCCCAGCAACCATTTCGACTCAGAGGACGAGGCTTCAACCTGCATCAGTGCTGAACAGTCATGAACACATTGTGACTGTTGCAGTATCTGTCCATAGCTGCAATCTGCATCACTTTTCAAACATCCACACATAAATATCCTTCTGATAAGACTGTAAAACTGTCTCCAACGCCACTTTAGGAGTTCTGTTGTAATCTGTGGATCTGGTGCTGGGTGGGCTGACGTTGAACTGTCACATGACGAAATGGGACTATTTGCGTGGAAACATCTATTGAATGCTTGCTGGGTGAGCTAACGTGCACTTTTCACAATGTTTAGTGTTAAATGAGTCGTTTTTGATCCAAATGTCAGATGCCAGTTTATGATTCCAGGTTCACCAACACTGTTCCGAGGTTATTTTGTATTTTATTGCCACCAATCTAGAAAACAAAAAAAGTAAATATGAAAGCTCTTGAATATAGTTTTGTTTTAATCTATTTAGATGTTAATATAT
The DNA here is from genome assembly GCA_028022725.1 of Lycodopsis pacificus. Lineage (NCBI taxonomy): Eukaryota > Metazoa > Chordata > Actinopteri > Perciformes > Zoarcidae > Lycodopsis > Lycodopsis pacificus. The sequence goes on from CM051692.1 coordinate 2,749,878, forward strand.
TGATATATAGCAGCTAGACATGTTAAGAAAAACATATTACGATTCAGTTATTCATCACACCCTTACCAAGAGACAATGAAAGGGAGACAAAGGTAGATAAGAAAGAGGGACGCAGACAATGAAATGGGGAGAATGAAAAAAGGGGAACGATTGTACACAGTGAAGCATGATGGATGAAAAACTAAAAGAAAGCCAGAAGACTAAGGAGCAGGAAGAGGAGTGAAAGAAGACACATCAAAGTGCAAACGATAAGGGAGAGATGAACGGCAAAGACAGAATCTTTCCTTCCTTAAGTAGAGGTGTGAATAACAACAACAACAACAACAACAACAACAACAACGTGTCAGTGTTCGCCCTTCAGTCTCCACCGAGCAGCCAGACAGAGACGACACAGGGAGGGAAGAGACATCAAGTTCCAAGTTTCTTTGTCAAATTCGATTTGTTTGTGTTCATGGGTCAGCGCCTCACTCTCACATCTGTGTCACCTTTCAACACACTGTACTGTACGTATGATCTGAGTGTGTGCTGATAGCGATATGCTTTGGACTGAAGATGCTGTAGAGTTGTAGGTTTTTAGTAGGCTATCAATTATGAAAATTACTTTCCAAACTTATACATTCTGTAAATAATGTTAATGCTTTTTTTCCCGACTTCCCGACCCTGCCTGTGCCACTGTCTCAAGCCTGTTGGTGCAGGATGTATATGAACATTTCATTTTGTCCCCCCCAATATTTGTAACGGCCGTCGTCAAATGCCACCAAGAACTTGAGGAAAGCTGATTTTTTTAGATATTGTGTGTTAGACAACCCTGCATGCTCACTGAACACCTCCTGCTTCATGTTGTTGTTCATCTCAACCAGCAGCAGTGAACACAACAGCTGTACACAACACACAGCTCAAACAGTCTGCTTCATTCACAGCATCACCTTAGATATGAAACAGTGTTTGCCTCTGTAACGGGCTGGCTGACTTCTACTCAGTCACTCCTCTTCAGTACACTGATGTTTCACTGAACAGCATCACTGTGAAGCGACCAGGTCAGCACTGTGTTGGTGGTGTTACTCCTGTGCAGTGGGCCTTGTCTGTGGTATACGACCCTCATCTGTTCACCCAACATGTATCTGCTGGTTAAAGACTGAATACTTTGTGTTTGATCATCTGACACAGTGAGCGTGTATACAGAGTATGTCAGGTGTGTCCGCATTTGGATACAAACAAGAGCCAGCACCGACAGCTTCATCACCATGAACATTACCCGTTGGGCTGTATTCTGATGTGCTGATGTGCTGATGGCTGTTCATTCTTTTTTTTGTTCGGGTTCCAGCTACCCCCCCCCCCCAGCCCCCCTTTACAATTGCGTTCATACGAAGTGCAGAATATTGACATAGAAATTAGGGTCTGCGTCCTAAATGACACGTGTGGTTAGACCAATATTGAGTTAAGCTTGAAAATGAAAATGTTGCTCATTTACTCAGATCCTCTACACTCGGTAATGTTACTACTCCAGTGCTTGTTTTAGTTAAAACCTCACCCGAGTGAGTCAGCGACTTGACAGTTTATACGGAAGTTAGCTTGTTACGACGGCAGCAATGGCCACATACACATAAACCTGCAATGTTGAATAGAGTGGGAATATGTTCTACTCTATCTCTATGGCTGAAACATTTGTTCATGGTTCTGTTAGCCAATGTTTCTATGGAAGAGGGAGTTATTTTGTTTTGGTTGGCCCTAAACAATGATATGCGATAGACATATCCATCCTGCCGGCATCTTCTTTAGTCACCACAGAAGCTTCCAGAGCGTCAGAGAGGTGGAGCACGTTCATGGAGAAATGTTGCTGAAAGTCAACTTATGACAGAAACCTGTACAGTCGCCTTGATCCCATCCACACCTGGCATATGTTCTTTTTCTGACACTACTTTCATTGGTGTAGCTTGGTAGCTAGCTGGATTGTTTCTAAGAAAGGTGGAATTAGACGTCAGAGAGCACAACAACAGACCTTTCTTTTAAATGAAGAGTTTCTTTATTATTTGACCAACGTATGTCCCCTATAAATAATGAATCAAATAAAGAAGTTGGTGTTTATTACAGACTTTTGTTCTCAGGTTGATGAGTGTAAACATCATGGGTCAGTAATACTCTCCATTGATTAGTATATCTGACATGTTCCTGTATATTTTTTATATTTTGTCAGAAGACCAGTGAGCCCACTGCAGGCCTCTTCGGCCCACACACAGTGTCAGAGAGCTCAACACTGTGCGGTGTGTGTGGAGCAGGCAGTGGTGTATCTGTGCCACTTATGTTGAATAGTAACAACAACGTTTCTCCCCAAACTGAACTGGTGGATTTGTGAAAAGCGGCACACCCTATGTTAAAGCACATGACGCTCAGCGATGTTGACAATATAACGGATCTGTAATATTGTGCAGCTCAACTTTCTCACTGTGGACCTTTAAAATCATTCCTTGTTCATCCATTTCAAGGTATCGTAGACAATCACTCCGCCTGCCTTAACTTAATGCCTGCCTGCACAACATGCACACACCTTAGTTTCCCAGTTGAGATATCTGTGCGTTATCACTCTGTACAGTATATTTATGTTGTGAAGTGACGATCTGCTGCAAGATGAAGATACATTTCAACGGAAAAAAGTTCTCCGCTTTATGTTGAGGTCAAACCGCTTCTGTTGTGGAAGTGATTCTCTTGATGTTGCCTTTGTTTTTGCTCTTTGTTCATTTTTTATTTCCCTGTGAGTTGACCGTCCCGTCTTAAACTTAAAGTGTTTTCTTCTCTTAAAAGAGAAAGTGACCAAAACTGTTTTCTTTAAATCTATTTTATTGTAATAGCATCAAACCAATAAATTCCAGTGAAGTAAAGCTCCACTTGTGTGTCTGCTATTATTTCACAACATTCATCAGTTGTGCACAAATGATCCCGAGCTCATAAATAGAAGTTTCTGCACATCGGTCATCGTGTGGCTGTCGTTTAGCCTCGTCCGACTCACACACACACCATCAGCTACATTCTAACAATAAACATCAGTTTTAAAGTAATCACCATTTGATATCTCTTCACAGAGGCATCAGTCTTGAGACTGTGACATCTGTAAGGTATCAAATGTTTTTTTCATGCTATGATACATTTTTCATATTTTAAGGACTGATTACATTTCATGGTGGAACAAAACTCTCAAAACGGAAATTAATGTATTTCTCAAATGTCCATCTACAAAAATGTCTCAGTGTAGAACATGCCATTCTACTCAACTACGTCTGACACCTGCAGGTGAGCGGTCACCTGGGTCAAAGTCCCGCCTGCTGGCAAACAAGTCTGTCTTGAGTAGTACTTAGTAACTTGGAAATTCTGGATTATTGCATGACATATGAATCCTTGGTTGCTGCTGTTACCAAGTTAAGGTTACTGAATAGTTTTTAAATGGTATTTTAAATGTCCTTGGCTGAGGATGCTGCTACGTGAGGACGGACCCACACACACAATGTAACTACAGGACACGTGCCCAAAGCCCAAAGGCAATGACAGCGGGTTGTAAACATTTGAGGCCAAGTGGGGCTGAATGTCTGTTGACGCACTGCAATTTGATTTGCTATTTGCCAAGCACTGTTATCTTTTGAAGAACAACTTCATATTAATATGCTTATTTTATGAAGAAAATTAACTGCAACCACAATGAAAAATGTGAATTATCAGAAATTTGAAAATCTGCCTTCTTCCACCAAAAGAAACGGCACTACCTACCAGAGAGAAGACATTGTAGACCATTACAGCAGATACAGTAACAAAGAACAAGAACTGTGATTCTTATTTTAGTATAAACATCAGCAACTACAACATGATTCTTGTCAGGTCCGGCTACCTCCAGTACAAGCCCAACGGAGTCACCAGCTCAGTCGCCAGGAGACAATGTTGGCATTGAACGTTGTGCAAAGCATGCATCCGCTGAATGTGGACGTTCTTGCAGTAAGTGACCGTACGAAGTCATTCATGTTTTGAGAAACGTCCACACTGAACATATCACAAGGTTTGTGTTTCCTCTGGTGACTGCGTTGGAGTCACACAGACCCTCACAGACATTCAGCACCTTGTAAGAGTTTCAGCCTTCAGCTGCTGCAGGAGACAGAGGGAGACTGAACATGGCTGCTGCTTTTATTATACACAACAAGGGAGAAACAAGACAGCGTCTCTGCAGTGTCTGAAGCATTCACAAGTTTGAGAGAAGATGGTGTAGATAAGAGTAACACAACATGTGCCTCTTGTTTCTCAAGTCAGAATATCTCTGAACACTCACAGCATCATGTCTGCTGTACAGTCTTATTTAATGCTCTCTGTAATCATCTATTTGCAGCACTAAGACCATAAACACACTATACAGACAGGCATTATCATGCTTGGTTGTCCATGCTGACAAAACGTTCGGTAACTATAGACAACATTGAATGAACCACAATACCAGGGGCCACAGGCCTCTGTTCTCTGTGGGAGGCTTGAAACACGACTGACCTGTCGAGCGATTTACAGGAAACATTAGGACAGAAGAGCGAGAATGAAGCGCAGCGTTAATATCCCTCAAATATATGTTACTGTTTTCAAACAATATGTTGTGATGCTAGGAGCACCGCAACAGAAAAGGTCTGCTTCACTTTACCCAAAGCCTTCAAACTGATTTGTGGTTTTGGTGAGCTGACCCTTCGGTGCGACGTCTTGTTGTTGGCTTTCAAAACAAAGACCATTTGTGCCTTGTAGAGATCAGGTCACCTGTTTACAACACCAAGCCATTGATGTTTGCTGCTGACATGACGAATCCCATGAAAATAAATCCATTACGTCTACTGTATGTGTCCCTAAGCTGAGGACCCACAGACTGGGGACTCTTAATCTAATATGGCTGCCAGTGAGAGACGTTGGAGCTTCTTCATCCTGCCTTCATGCTTCCTCACGCTTCCTCCCAGAAGAGTGTGTGTGTGTGTGTGTGTGTGTGTGTGTGTGTGTGTGTGTGTGTGTGTGTGTGTGTGTGTGTGTGTGTGTGTGTGTGTGTGTGTGTGTGTGTGTGTGTGTGTGTGTGTGTGTGTGCTTGTTGTTACTGAGTATCAGGATCCACGCCATTTGCAGCATAACAACCTGCGGTGAAATGAAGGAAAAGGCGTTAGCTGCGAGTCCCAGCTCTGATGTTTGTGCATTACAGGACTTTGAGTGTGTTTGTGTACAAAGAGATAGCAAGAAAGGAGGGCAATGAAAGGCAGAGTGAGAGAGAGAGCAGGTGTTGGAGTGCTTAATGACTGATGAGATTGAATAGCCAGCCCTGTCCATTCCTGATTAAGGGAATGGACTTCTCCTTTGTCTCGTCGGTCAACAATGAACACCGCACAGCACTCAAACACCATCCATCAGGCGTTCTTCCCAGACGGCTCAACGTTTAATGAATCTGAAAACTTCATTTTCCCGACTGCCAGGCAATTTAGAGCCATTGACAGTGACTTGACCCTCTGGAAGGAAGTATGGGAACCATCTGTTGTGTTTGCCGGCACATTCACATCACAAAAGACAGTTGGGGTGGTTTCCACACAGGCCGAGATGCTGTACACTGTGCAGGTCAATGGAGACAGTCCAGGGGAATAGAAGCCTTTTGCTCTTTCTCCTCTGGTCAGTCGTTCATCTAGATTCAAGTCATTCTTAGATGATGCTTTCTGCAAACACCTTTCAAATGATTGTCATGACAGAAACAAATCTATGCTGTGTTTGTGAAAATGAAGAACAAACATAGAAATATTTTAAAAACAGCATTTAGACTTTCACTCCTCACCCGTTACCGAACCCTGTGCTAAACATAACCAGAATATATATTGTTGTTATTGACTTCATTCAGTCAACTTAAATGGGAAATCTCAATGATGCATGTATGTAAACGCAAATAGATATTTTTCTTTTTGTTTCTTTGTTTAAAATACTCCACATAAGGCAAACCAGACAAAGAGAAGGCAGGCAGAGCTCAATGCATTCCAACATGAGGCCACAGGCAGATGCTGAAGAAATAACACTTCTTTTTAAATCAATACTTTTTGAAAGGCACTTGCAAATGTGAAGGTAGTACAAAATGTTATCCATACTTTGGTGTTTAATTTTCACCTCTTTACTTAATATTTCATCAAACATATTTTTTTTCTTTTTACCAAATGTAGACACCAAAGTATGTTTTACATTTTGTACTATCTTGTCATTTGCAAGTGCCTTCATCATTTCAAGCGTAACAAATGTTAATAGGACACATCTGCACACTCTCACTCTGCTGTCCATTCTGTTAGAGGTTTTTGTTTTTTGGGGGGGGGGGGTTCCTGTACCGATGTGAGGGTTCTGGGACAGAAGATGTCGTTTGTGTAAAGATTGTAATTTGAGGTAAATTTGTGATTTTGGGCTGTACAAACTAAATTGAATTGGCATATGAAACATGCTTTATGCAGCGTAACATTCCAAGTCATCTTCAGAAGGTGATGTCATTGAGCCATCTCATTTCATATCTATCCGTCTATCTGTCGATCCATCTATCCGTCTGTCCATCTATCTATCTGTCTGTCTATCTATCTATCTGTCTCTCTGTACCTATTTTGTGAGTATTGTGAGTATTTTGTTTCAGTAAACGTTGTTGTATCAACATGCAACTGCTCCTGTTCTTTGTAACGCTGTGCTAATTGACTTTCCCCGTGGGACATTTAAACTAATACCAACTCCTGATGATTCAAGCCCAGCATCAAGTGATCTTAGAGTTGTACCTGATGGCTTGAACCCAGTCAGCTGGACCACCTGTTTCAAATAGAAATACATACTTAATACTCAGTCATCTTACGCAGTATGACAGCAATGCAGTGACAACGCATACAGCATGTTACGTACTTGGTTTCCTGATGCCGGTGTAATAGAGAAACTCACAAAGCTTTCTTTAATGAAGCTCCCTGAAAGACAAAACACACCTTTTTGTATTTAAAGTTTGCATCTTTCTTTCAGGACCAACACATGCAAGGTCAAATAATTCAAGACAAAGAAATACAAGCAGCACAAAACAAAGACGTTTTCATAAAAAACACACAAGGAAACAAAAATGCAAACAATGTGAATGACAATAGAACATTATGAGAATCTCAGTACGCTGACTTTTGCTTCCTTCTGTATGCATGTCTGTGTTTTTGCCCTTCTCTTTCTTCATAACTGATGTCTTTCAGTATAGCCTTGTGTCAGCAGGACAGATTGCTGCTGAGGAGATAAACCAACATTTGAAATGAAGTGAAGTCAACGGGCACGAGTGGGCAGCAGCCCCACTCTGCCATTGGAACTCAAATTTTGTGAGCCTTTGCATAACTAATGCTTACTTATAATGTTAACGGCAGCAAAATACTTCCTCTTATTAAATTCACGCTCTACTTCATAATCACAGCAAGCCACTGACATGCCTAAATTAAAACATCCGCTGACTGTAATTCACCGGTGTTGCTGATATGATATATATATATAAATATATTATATTATGCTGAATGTTTTCAAATATCATTTTTTGTTTACAGCACCACTAGCGCTAAACCAGAAGAACAAATACAATTGCATTCTAACAGGAAGTGAAACAATAGGTGGGGCAGCTTAAGGAGAATTGACACGTCCAAAACCGACACTTTTTGCTACGGCGTAGTAGTTTAGTGATGGGACACTGACCAAGGTGTCGTCATTCCCCCATTCACACCCATTCATACACTGATGACAGGGGCTACCATGCAAGGTGCCACCTGCCCACCAGGACATCATACAACATTCACACACCGTAGGTACGGGAACAGCTTGGGGTGTTGCCCATCAACATGGACCAGCGGCGCCGAGGATCGAACCGCCGATCCTCTGACTGACAGACGACCCTGCTCTACCACTGAGCCACAGTCGCTCCGTTTGTGTACATTTCTATTCCTTCCCCTTTTTGGGCTTCACTTTCACTTAAATAACGTATTACGTGAGACCAAACACACAATCCTCACATAATACCTCCCCTCCCCGAGGGGAGTAATGTCACACAGTACACACACATCAGTCCAAGGTTGCCAGCCTACCGTTCTTTATGACCAATGATGTGTAGGTGGAGCTGGGGGGTCCAGAGGTCTCACTAGTTTCAGGGCTAGAGGGGGTTGGTGGACTGCGGCCCCAGGAGGTAACCGGGGCCCTCTGGCAAGGTAGGAAGCTGGTTGGCTGGGAACAGTTCTGAAAATACACCACAACCCACTCAGAAGTGACTTTAGGGAAATGACTTCAGCAGAAAGTGTAATATATGGACTACACTACTACGAGACAAAAAAATGTATCCTCCAAAAACAAAGTCGGACTTCCACTAAAATGAACATTTGTAAAGAGGAATGTATTTTCTGTCCTGTGCTGATGGACCGGATCACTGCTGTGTGCTTTTTACACACTCACCGTGAAAGATAAGGCCTTTCTCTTTTCTTTGATCCTCTTTATGGCATTCCTCACCTAAATGAGAAGCAGCGTTTACACCCACTGGTTTGTCCAAAAGGCTGGCAGCCTCACATACCGCACGAAGATACATTCTGATATTCTGCCGCAGTGGCAACAGACAGCAGCATTGACAGCAGCATTGACAATGAATACCTCCTTACCTCACTGTTGTAAACAGCATACACGAAGAAGATGTACAGGCCCTGCGGAGAGAAGAGAGGCGCATAAGGCATGTGAAAATTGGAAAGTGGAGAAGAATAAATTCCAATTCCATTCATGCAGTCTTTATTGACAATACCTTCATCAAGTCCCTTTAGTACTCCGCTCACTCTCCGGCAAACTCTGCTTTTCTCTTTACCAAGAATTTACCAAGTATTGCGAAAGACCTTTTCCTGCTCTCAATCTGTGTGGTTTTCTACTCCCTTTTGGCACGAACTCCAGTCAGATCCAGCAGGGCGCGGCACTCAACTCTGAGCTGACCTGAATCCAATCTATCTATCTGTAAATGTAATTTGGAAAAAGGTTTTTTTTGTACGTCCAGTGATATACTGAAGAACTGGGAAGACTATAAAACTATGATCCCTTCACCCAACCATCAATGCTCCACAGCAGAAGCAGAAGCAGCAGCAAGACTGGGTTACACTAGAAAATAATAGTTAGTACGTGAATGAAGTAAGAAGGAAGTGTTTGCAGATGCAACGTGATCTCATCCCTACTTTTCATATGTTGTCACTGGTGCAGAAGCATTTTAAGTATATCTTGACCCTGTGTGGGTTTGAAGGTAATTGACACAAAGGTGTTTATGCTCAACGTGCTCTTCGTCGCATTATTCTCCGAAACCCCCAGAGGGCGTACAAACAAAATGTACTGTGAAGAAGCAAGAAGACAACGAGTGCAACTGGCCAAACGAGTGTAACGCCATAAACCAATCGTCACTATACAGAGGAGGAACTGAAATGAACTGTAAACTCATAGCTCATATGACTACTTTCTTGCCTTTATACAAACCCTGTAAAGAAAGAAGTATTAAATGCATTGAAATGAAACAGTCACATCTGAAAAGCTCTGATCACATGCAAAGATTCAGAGGTGCTTGGCTTGAAATAAGTATAATATACAATAGGTATGCTTACAACGAACTGTAAGCTACAGGCATGATGACATTTGACTCAGTGATGTAGCGGTAGGTGACAGAACATCACTGAACGTGACATAACGTCACGTCGTCAGTAGAAATCACTCAACCTTTTGTTGTACATAGGTCCTGTGTAAAGATCCTGTGTTTGTTTGACCCATCCACCACCCCTCCATTAGAGTGTCTAATGATGACTCGGATGGGTTTACACTGGAGTTAGATGACATTGTGGTGCATCTCATACAGACGCGAAAGGGTGCCTTGTGTGTCGTCATCGAGACGCCACGGACCAAGCGTTGGTTTTTGATGCCCTGGGGGTGGGGCCAGGTTAGCACATATGTCCAACAGCCACAGTCGAAGGCGATGTGAAAAGCTTGTCATCGTCGAGAGTGGCGAGATGCGATAATCGTTTAAATAAGATCAATCAATAAGTCAGTGTTGATACAGACATTTAGTGGACAGAAGCAGAAGAGGAAGATCTAGTGATATCAGAGACAGGATAGTGTAGTGGATTAAAACCGACACTGGATATTATTATTCAGCACAGTTTTGCCCTCAGGCTCTGCTGTCTTGGCCCGTAGACTCTCTGTGTCTTACTTTGCTTTTATAGACTGTTGAAGCAGCCCAGTAAAATCACTTTTCTTTGTCAAAAGAAGAAGATGGGCTGGCCCAGCATCATCCTCCTACCTACATGAGGAAGAACTCCTACTGTAGTGTTATCTGCCCTCAGCTGGACACTGGCAGTAAATCTGAATTAACTAGCAGCTCTCTGGGGGTCACCCAGGGGCTAGCTCATTTTGATTAATTAAAGACCCGGGAAGAGCTCGGAGGGGCGGGTGGGGTCAGAGAAGACAAAGAGAGAGAATGGACGGAAAGTATAAGCAAAACAGGGACAGCGTATAGAAAAAGGTTGATGTGAGAGAAGAGTGTCTAAGAGAGGAAGTAACTGCTGTGTTATCAAGGGAGGAGGGCTGGAGGTAGATGTGGTATGACCTGCCGTTCAAAGGCCTCCTGGCTTCTCCCACACATACACGCACGCTCGCAAGCATGCACAATTACACATGAAGGTGCATGAACAGTGGCCCCAGTGCACGCTAGTTACTAGTTATGAAGCGCGCACACACGCACACTAAACAAACACACACACACACACACACATAATCACACCCAACCATTAGATTTGTATATTAGCGCTGGGCAAGTTAACGCGTTAACGCATTAATTAATTAATGCCGACAATTATTTTATCGCGCGGTAACGCAGTTTTATTATTATTATTAAGCGGACATTTTTAACACAAGAACCGGCCGACCGGCTGGCAGCGAGCGGTGAACAGCTGTTTGTGTGGCGTGTCTTCCGTTCCGTCACTACCTGTTTCCTTCACCTACATTCCCCTGGGTCCTAAGTCCCTCCAAGTACAGCTTCTTATCACCCTCTATGTACCAACGTACATTTATAACAAATACCACACATATTACAGTCATCAGCGTTGCATATGTGTCTGACCAAAATACCAAAAAAAGCAAAAAAGAAATGATTCATTTAAATGAGTTTTTAAAGTGTTTTGTTTGTAATATGTATAATAAGCATCATTTAGTATCACTACTGAATATTTAACAAACATAAAAACATGACGGAGATAGGTTTGCAGTTTTCAAGATGTATATTTCAAATTGCATCTCTTACACACATGAAGATAAAGTTGTGAACACCGGCTGAATATCTATCATCAGAATCATTATAACTGTGTTATAACTGCTACTGTGTAAAGGGAATACTGCTGTTAACAAGAACCTGATGTGTTTAAAGTGTTTGCAAACCAAATGTTATTGCACTTTTGTTCATATAGCAGTACTTTCAAAATAAAAGTGCACAATACACTAATTCATTATTGAACTTTGCACATAACAATGCAATTAATCGCAGAACATCATGCGATTAATCGCGATAAAAAATTGTAATCGTTGCCCAGCACTAATATTTATATATAAATATATGTATATAATCGACATGTATATCATTTTTAAAGTAAAATGTGTTTCTTATGCTATTTGACAGGGAACGTAGAAAGGTCAAAGAGAAAGCTTTCAGTGGGAATAAGCATATCATTTTGTTATAGATAGCAACTGACTTTATCCCCCAAAAAATCTAACTTTGATGGATATGGGTTTGCCTTTTTGAGGATTTATATATCAAATGGCACCTTTATAAATATAATGCAGTCTTCTTTCTACTTGTGTGCATTGGTGTCACTAAACAGCAATTTCAAGCACCTGCTCTCGACTCAACATTGTGTTGGAGGGCATGCTCTCTCTGCGTTGACTAACGTGTCATTATGTCAGTGGTTTACATTACAAGTGCACTTATTTTAGGCCGAACCAAGTGTTTTTTTCACATTAACCACATGTTACAACGTTAACCGCTAACCCCCATTGTTTCACAACAATAACCACGTGTTACAACATTAACCGACAACCTTTTATAACGTTAACCAAGTGTTACAACGTAAACATCACTATTTCACAACGCTAACCACCACAGTTTCACAATGTTGACCACATGTTACAACGTCAACCACGCGTTACAACGCTAACCACCACAGTTTCACAATGTTGACCACATGTTACAACGTCAACCACGCGTTACAACGCTAACCACCACAGTTTCACGATGTTAACCACATGTTACAACGTCAACCACGCATTACAACGCTAACCACCACAGTTTCACAATGTTGACCACATGTTACAACGTCAACCACGCGTTACAATGCTAACCACCACAGTTTCACGATGTTGACCACATGTTACAACGTCAACCACGCGTTACAACGCTAACCACCACAGTTTCACGATGTTAACCACATGTTCCAACGTCAACCACGCGTCACAACGCTAACCACCACAGTTTCACAATGTTGACCACATGTTACAACGTCAACCACGCGTTACAACGCAAACCACCACAGTTTCACGATGTTAACCACATGTTACAACGTCAACCACGCGTTACAACGCTAACCATCACAGTTTCACAATGTTGACCACATGTTACAACGTCAACCACGCGTCACAACGCTAACCACCACAGTTTCACGATGTTGACCACATGTTACAACGTCAACCACGCATCACAACGCTAACCACCACAGTTTCACAATGTTGACCACATGTTACAACGTCAACCACGCGTTACAACGCAAACCACCACAGTTTCACGATGTTAACCACATGTTACAACGTCAACCACGCGTTACAACGCTAACCATCACAGTTTCACAATGTTGACCACATGTTACAACGTCAACCACGCGTCACAACGCTAACCACCACAGTTTCACGATGTTGACCACATGTTACAACGTCAACCACGCGTCACAACGCTAACCACCACAGTTCCACGATGTTAACCACATGTTACAACGCTAACCACCACAGTTTCACAATGTTGACCACATGTTACAACGTCAACCACGCGTCACAACACTAACCACCACAGTTTCACAATGTTGACCACATGTTACAACGTCAACCACGCGTCACAACGCTAACCACCACAGTTTCACAATGTTGACCACATGTTACAACGTCAACCACGCGTTACAACGCTAACCACCACAGTTTCACGATGTTGACCACATGTTACAACGTCAACCATGCGTCACAACGCTAACCACCACAGTTTCACAATGTTGACCACATGTTACAACGTTAACCGCCATCCTTTTACAATATTAACCATATACTACATTTACTGTGACCGTTTCACAATGTTAACTGCAACTGTTTCACAAAGTATTCTTTAAGATGCTATCTTAAAGGACGGGGCCTTTGCTCAATTGGAAAATATGACAAGGAGGGATATGTTTTTGTTTGTGCAAAAAAGGAGACTCCCCGTCTGAATTATTACCCCAGTCCAGCCCTGGTTGCTTTCAACATATTCATCCATGTCAGATGTGTCTTGGAGCTGCTTCAGGGTGTGCTTTGATGGTGTGCTTTTTTAAAAATAATTTCTTGCCACCTGATGAATATAAGACCAGTATTTTCTCACTTTGAGCTCTGGTTTTGTTCTCTACTTACTCAGTATCTGTCTCTTTACCTGCTAAATGCTCCACTATGTTCACCAGCTAGTCTGTAACTGTGTTTGCTGTTTGCTGCTGAGCAGGTAGTGCCTGCTGCTGCCGAAAACCACCATATGAAAGCGGTGAGAGTTTTTTTTTACCTGGAGTGCATTGAGAGCGATGAAAATATAGGCGACTACTACCGACAGATGGACGAGCACTCCACACAGCCAGGTCAAACCCAGCACTGGCAGCAGGATGAGAACTGGACGGGTCACAGCCCTGGAAAAATAATACACAGAATGCCCACACATTAATCATAAGTGCATATCCAGTATGTGCATGAATTACTCTCAAATACAGATGCATGAGAATTGGGTCTAACAGACCACAGGAACAAAACTTGTGTTGTGGCACCTTTTGATTCGTCAGTCTCTTCTCTTTGTCAACCATTATACAAAACATGGGTATAGGCCAAGAGCAAGGAGCCAGCAAAGTGGAGTTTTCAAGATATTTTGACGACAATTTCTCCTTGAATATTTCCTACTTGAATCCTGGATCAAACATCTCTGCACAGCTATAGATTTTCCCGCCTACCACATACTCCTGTTTCTTTGCAATCATGCTTTCAGTGATCCTGGTGCTTATGCGGCCAATTACCGTTCCATGGGGCAAGGCAGAAAAGGTTGCCTTTGTTCAAACCACTATTGTTGTCACACTGCTGCACCTGGGTAGAGATCGAGTTTTCAGACTGCGCTATATCTGCAAGGACAAAGCCAGCACTCACTTCCCTCTCTCCCATTTTATTTTTGAAAGTCGTTCTCCCTCTAATCTCCTGAATTCACGCAACACTCTAGAGCTGGCACAGACATGTACTTTCAGTCTGTTTGTGAGGGAATGAAGAGAGACAGTGGGGGCGGGAAGGTCGGGGGGTGGCGTTGTGGCATTTCCATCAGTCATAGACAAATGTGCGAAGGAAGAATCTGGATGGAACAGAATAGAAAATAGAAAATACAATCGAAAAAAATATATAGAAAATAACTGCAGAGGCTCGATCTCCATGTTGAAGCTTGAATCCTCTGTGTTCTTTGTTTGGACTCATCTCATGTGTTGGCAGCACGATGGTGCAGTGGATAGCACTGGCAGGTTGGGTCTTTCTGCTGCATGTTGGGTTGAAGGACTTTTTACCTAAATATGAAAAGACATTCAAGTCTCTCCTTAGCTATAAGACATATTAGCAATTCCTTCTAATTCCAGTGTACTGACCTGTTTTTAACATAATTAGTATACTCAAAATACTGAAAGAAAAATGCCACTAATACTAGATATTTGTCCAGGTTTGGATACATCTCTCTCAGAAATTTCTGCCTTTACCCAAATACCATGGAGGTGAATTTTGTGTTATTTGTGTTCAAACATCCCCATTAATCTGGAAACTGCACAGATCTGACTGTCAACTGTTCATTGGTAGAAGGTAACTCCAAAGACATCAGCTAACAACAAGGTATGTGTCATGGGTAATATGCTTAATGTTAAATGGACTTGCATTTACATAGCCTCTTTATTCTAACCACTAAAAGCGTTGAACACTACATGTCAACATTCATACATTCACACACTGATGGCAGAGGCTGCCTTACAAAGTGCCACCTGCTCGTCAGCTTGCAATCCAATCATTCCCACACTCTCACACACCAATGGCACAGTCTTCTTCAGTATCTTGCGGACTAGAGGAGCTACGGATTGAACCTCCGGTCACCCAATTAGTGGACGACCTGCTCTACCTCCGGAGCGCCCCAGCCACCCCTTAATGACGCTCTAATGTCAATCCATATGGAGCCTATATGTTTTGCAAGAAATGCATCACCACAGAGCTCCATTGTTGTCCAAAAAATGATTAAAATCACATCACTCAAAATTCAGCCGCTAATGTTCTGCCGCTGCTTCCTGCAAAGACACCAGCTCCGTCTGCAGAGGATGAAGACAATATCGCATCGGCATATGATAGATACTGCTTCTATCTAGGTCGGTGAGCTGTTTCCACCATGGCTTTAACAGCTCAGTGGCCTAATTATGTTTTGCCCCCAATACCAGACAACTAGCAGAGGGCAGTGTGAGCTCCGCAGGTCTGGTGGATTTTCTCAGGGATGCATGGTTGCACAGGGACATCTTGTCCGGGCACGCCCCCCTCGGACGAAGGCCTCGCGACCTACATTCCAAAGGCAGTTGGCTGGTCAGAGAGCTGGTTCTAGGGTTTGTGGCAGCTGCCCATCAGGTGGTATTGCTGGGGCTCCTGCACATGAAGTGCCTACAGACCTGGAGGACCAACACTTCAACCTCCTCGAACAACAGGCAGTGTCCTTGGTCCACTTTAGGTCCCTGATACGGGGAAGATACGTGTTGGTGAGGAGTGACAACAGCATCATCATGACCTTAATCAACAGGTAGGGCGAAGTTCCGTTTGATGGACTTTCTGTACCGGTGGTGCAGACCAGCAGCAAGAGCCTGTTACAGGGCAAATTGGTCAGGGTTCCAATGCTGGTGCAAGGACAGGAGAATAGCTGCTCTGTTCTATGCAGTTGGGTCTATTCTCTTTGATGAGAGGATGTTGTATGTTGTACGGATTGTAAAGCCCTCCGAGACAAATCTGTGATTTCTGATACTGAGCTACACAAATAAATTTGAATAGAACTGAAATGTTTGATGGATAGAGGGCGATCTGATGCCACTGTCAAAGTATGTGCAGCAGCAGTGGCGGGCCGTGTTTTATACCTGGGCCTTCAGTGCTGTCCTACTACAGTTGAACCACCTCCTAATAACCTCATTATGATGCCACAGCTACGGGTTATTATTGGTTTAAAAACCGCATATTCCCATAACAGTGCAACATTTGACAAGTGAAATAAAATGTCACATGAAGCTCAACACCTATGAGGGCTACAAATATTGCAGAGTGCAGATACATGACGGGATGCTGCATCATTAACGGGAATTGCATATAGTCAAAATCAATCCAGCAAAACTGCGGGGCTAAAACACACATTCCGCCACACACTCAAGGCCGGGCCATTCAAATGTCATTTACATCAGAGGGAACAATTTCACCATATCATAAAAATGACACCATAGAAAAATGAACACAGTAGTAACGCTACTGCAGATGTAAAAACAAAAGCAGTTCACTTACCAGAGCTGCTGTTCACTATTTAAAGACAAAGTCCATCCTCCTTTCTTTGTTTAAAGAGTTTAATCTCACGGTTGTTCAGTACATCCGTGTGTTTTAGTTCCAGTAAGAAGTCCTTCTTCATTCATGGACGCCAGTGAAGACAGTCGAGCCTCCCCAGTTGTATTTCTTGAATACGTTTTAATGCGTTTGAGGCTGAACATGTCTGCTCCACAGAGGCAGCAGATGTTGGGATTGTCACCTCCCAACATGTCAGGCTAGCCCACTGACCAATCACGTACTTGTAGGCCAGCTAGCAGCTCTGGCACGTCAAAGAATACGCCCAACATGTCAAACTAAAGATCTGATTGGTTGAACACTATGACAATCAACAATATCGTCCCCATTCACTTAAAGTGCAAAGGGATTCACTTAAATTATTAAATGATAAAATAGCTATAACTTTATGATTCTGTCTAGCAGGGAAGGCCTTGCTGGCCCTGACGGCCCACCACTGATACCTAAGTCATGTATGTTTCTCTACTTTGGTAATAGGACAGCAGATATTGTGCTAAAAGAAGACAGGTATCTGCTGACAATTTTACTAGCAGCTTGTAAGAAGGCTGTTACGAAGAGATAGCACAAGGTAGAACCACCATCACAAGATGGATGGCTGACAATTGTGAATGAAATGTATGATATGGAACTGTTAACTCAGAGAATAAGAGCTCAAGAGGAGCGATGTCGTGAGAAGTGGGAGAAATGGACGATGTTTACATGTCAACGACAACACAAGATAAGAACACCTGTATATTTCTCAGGATTTATGCTTTTGAGGGGACAGAGCGATCCGGATCCTTTTTTATTTGTTATTCTGTGTTTTTGTTTTCCTTCTGTACGTATGTGTTCTGTCTGTGAAAAATAAAGTGTGAAAAAACTGAATTGTGTTTTCAAGGTCCTATAAGAAGGTCCTTTAAAGTTACCATTCTGAATTCACTGTTTCACATTATGTCATGTTTTAGACACTGGTCACATTGATCAGTGTCTAAAAGAACTAAACCCTGATAGGAGGAAGCTAGATAGAACCTAAGATGTAACGCACTCTCTCACACACACACACACACACACACACACACACACACACACACACACACACACACACACACACACACACACACACACACACACACACACACACACACACACACACACACACACACTCCATTTCCATGATTTCCATTTCCAGTTGTCTTGGGACCAGGTGTTAAGCTGATAAGCTCTTACAACTCCCACAGCAGACTCCCAAACCTAAACTCCCAATCTCTCACACTGTCTCTATTGACTGTGAGGAAACAGCAAGTATGTGTGTATGTGTGTGAGAGAGCGAGAGAGAGAGAGAGAGAGAGAGAGAGAGAGAGAGAGAGAGAGTGCACGAGAGAAAAAAAGACTCAAGAAAGAAAGCGCACAAAAAGCAGGAGGAGAGAGAGAGAGTGACAGAGAGAGGTAGAGAAGCCATTGTATCTCACCAGGTGAGGTCAAAGGTCTGCATCTTTGATGCTGAGCTTGGACTGAGCATCTTAGCACGACGACGAGCGCTGGAAACAGTCACCATGACAACCCGACACAGCACGACTATATTGACCTGCAGGCAGAGGACAACAGCATCAACATGGCCTCCGGCAAACACGAGACGTGCTTCTGCAGATCCACTTGGCCTCAGACTCACATGTAAAGAGGGGCACGTTTACCCTGCTCACCAGGCTGCAGGCACACCACACTAAACAGTACTCAGCTGAGGGCCATTATTTCATCTCTCACTGCTCCTGGCCTATCTCAGATGGAAAAATGTAATATAGAAAATATTAGAAGGGAAA
Organism: Lycodopsis pacificus; assembly: GCA_028022725.1. Taxonomy (NCBI): domain Eukaryota; kingdom Metazoa; phylum Chordata; class Actinopteri; order Perciformes; family Zoarcidae; genus Lycodopsis; species Lycodopsis pacificus. The sequence goes on from CM051692.1 coordinate 2,768,609, forward strand.
TGCAGAAGCGCAATCTTCATTTGGAAGCTTGAATCTTCTGTGTTGTTTGTACTGTAGTCAGCGCTGTCTCCCAGCACGATATTAAATGCATTTTCTTCATCATTAAACCGCATTAAACAACTTTTTTGAACATTTTGAAAGGTTTCCTCTGCCTTTTACTGGTGGGTTAGGGCCGGGATACAGCTGCGTCCTCATGTTCACGTTAGATGCAAACTCAAAGAAGACTTGCTCATCATAACAATTCTCCACAGCACCACTAGTGGTCAAAAACTCCATGAGCTATACTTTGGGGTGTCGTGATATACCGGTATTGACAATAACCGTGAGAGTCAAAAAATGAAATGTTGACATATATACAGTATATATATATATATTATGATATTGTGTGATAATCCAGTGCCTCTTCAATCATTTTATATATACAGTCATGGTGACAGACTCGCTCTCAACCTCCCCACACTTTGAGTCTTTTGAGTGAAATGAATTAGCTATAAAAGAGACAACAAACTAATTTAACTGACTTTGTTCATAGATATGGCAATAATATTGTTGTCGTGAATTATTTTGGCCTAAAGGTACACACTTCAAGATGAAACCGTCAAATACACACTGGGCTGTAACACAGAGCGCAAGTTGTCAATGTAGACATTGATTTGATCAATTTGAATGATTTGATATAATACATTATTATTATCCTCGTCTGTTCTTTTTCCTTTTCCTACTTTAAAATAAATATAATTTCCAATACTTTGATATTCACAACACACACACACACACACACACACACACACACACACACACACACACACACACACACACACACACACACACAGTGAGATTACATACCGCCAAGACAAATATAACAGGTCCCACAAAGGCCCAGATGGTGTCAGTCTTCACATTGAGCCAGCAGTGATCATCTGCCTTGTACTCATCCACTGATACTGCCAGTGTTACACCAACTATTAGAACAGGTAGTCCTGGAAAACAGTTTGATAGAAGAACATGAATGGTGGTAGTGTTGTGATAACATACAAATCAGCATGTTCATAATACATATTTATAGAACAGACTATTGAGTCTGTTTGGTTCTCTTGCTCTATTTAGTCTGAGGGGAACATGGAGCGCTGTCTGTGTTGTTTATTCACACACTGTTCTCAGCGACATAACACACTCACAGATGTATTTGGGAACATGAACAGTAGCAGCTGCAGGACATTTAAAAAAAAAAAAAGGGGTTAAGGTTACAGCACAATAATATATCTGACAGTTAGTGGATTGAACTGCAATTCATATTTTTTTAAAGTTTTTTCTTTTGTAGTGGCAGCACTTTCTAAAAGTGTTGTTTCTTTGATCGAGTGCATGGGATGAAAGTCGTTCTAAGTCAGTTCCTGAATCCTCTTTAATATATTTTCAATACCTGAATTGCTGGTGACATCTTTCCTTAATCTGATTTCACCCACAACAGTTAATTTACTGGCTTTGGACTAACGTATCACCAGCATGAATCATAACAAAATAAACATTACAAAAGTCCTACGTAGGGATTCACATCAAGCTGTGTTGTCTTAACTGGCAATATTATAACCAGCATTATAACTTACATTTGGTTTACAGTGCTTTAATATTCCAGTACTCGTATTAAATAAACCTGAAGAATGGTTGTAGTCATGTAAATCAGCACCGTTTCTATATAAAGCATGGATTAAGCCCTGGAACTGACAAAATGATCAGGCAAAATATGAATGTATACGTCATTAAATAACATTGTTACTCAAGTAAATAAACAGTGCACAGCCTGTGTTCAGATATGAATTCATACAACATTTGTTTCGATCACATTTAAGATTTCTGGTAAATAGTAGACAATTTACACCATGGTAATATCATTTGTATTATTCATTAATTTCCCAGAAGAAAAATAGAAGCACAAGTCCTTTCTATTGAGGCACTGTAGCCTGTGGAGCTGGCTGTCTCCTCACATGAACTCTCTCCATCATCTGTCTGTGTGACGTCAATTCTGAATCGACGAAAAACTTGTTTATGTTTTCATTGAAACTACACAACAGTAAGAGAGGTAATGTCAGTGAGTGTCTGGTGTTAGAGGATCCTGCAGTCTCCATCGTCATCTACAGGTAACTAACTCATACATCAAAGTCCAACGTGACAAGTCACTGAGGGCAGATGAGCGATTACCCCAGCCAATGATGTAGTAGAGCTTCATCCTGCGGTCCTCGCTGATGTTGACCGACACGACTTTACTCCAGAGCAGCAGGCCCTCCACCAGCATCCAGGAGAAGGAGGCCATGAAGAAGAGGTGGAGTAGTGCAGTCACCACGAAGCATGCTGCCTACAGGATAATACAGGAAGTATTTACTTTGTATCAATAGCATAACAAAAAAATGATGTGCCCAAATGTACTTCTCAAACAATGAGTCTGATGATGACTAAGGCTGCTTTAGAGCCACTATGCTGCAGTGCTGACTTTATTTCCACACAAGTTAAATCTATTACAAACAATCCCTTTTTTATCATTTCATGAATATTCCACCTACTGTAACACACTTCTATAAATACGTCACAGGTGGAGTCTCACCTCATTGGCAGACGCCCAGTCACTGCACATCAACAGCAGCTCAGCAATGCCCAGAGCAACTATCAGGTTCTTATGGACAGTGGTGCGGTCTGATTTAGGGATACTGCACAGGTACACACACACACACGCACACGCACACACACACACACACACACACACACACACACACACACACACACACACACACACACACCATTTTCGAGAGAGGTTCTCGTAGTAGTTTTCAGGATTAAAAAAAATTAATTCTTTGGTTCTGTATTTTTCTTCCATTTATTGATGTGGATCTGGGAGGGTTTTATGAAATGCTTTTCACCCTCTGTGCTTTACAGAGTGCACTCTGTGATGTTTGTGACTCACCCCACAGTGATGAAGAGGATGAAGGTGAAGAGGAGGCCACACAGAGACACTCCACAGCCGATGAACGTCAGCACCTGCAGAGCTTTTTCGTTCTCTGGGCTCCTCTGACACACACACACACACACACACACACACACACACACACACACACACACACACACACACACACACACACACACACACACACACACACACACACACACACACACACACACACACACACAGTGCATGAGCTGGAAATAGCATACTGTAGATGAAAGCCTACACAACATACACAGTGATAACTGCAGAAAGCAATGTTACCTGGGCTTCATAAACCTGCAGCAGCAATGCAAAATTGGTGGTGTGGTTGCAGGAGCACACAGTGTAGCCATAATGTTTGGACACTACATCACAGCCTTTGGTATTCCACCACCCACCAGCCTCCGGACTAGTGAGACACAAACGGCACATACTTGCATATCTACATACACACAGGTATGCCAAGAATCCCGACATGCGCCTATCTAAAGGTTTTGCAAAATCAATGGCATTCTTTTGGTGGAAGAGGTAAGATAACCGTGGCGTTAAAGAGGAATATCCAAATCGTCCTTTTTCAAAACATTCATTGGCACTTACGTGAGATCAAAATCCCAGAAGGCGCACACTGGATCATACACAGTACCAGTGGGATTCTGTAATACAAATAATATATATATATGGACTAGGATATATAATTAAGAAAACAAATGGAGAATATTTGAGAGATTTTGCTGACCTGTACTCTGTGCTGGAGTTGGAAGCGAACTGCTGTGCTAACCGGCTGGTTGTCTCCCATCACTGTGGTGGATATGACAGAAGAGCCCAGAACGGTGCCCAAATACCTGTTTATGTACACAAATCCACACGTATGTTTTACTCCAAGAAAACGTAATTCTATTTGCAAGTAAATTGGAAAATAACTCTTTAAAAACTAGCTTTCTTATCACTCTGGGCTGAAGATCCTTTGATGTGTTTAAATGTTCATCAGTTCATTAAATCACTTATTTTCCCACCGCCATGCTAACATGTTTGCAAGAATGCCATCAATATGCAAGCCTTTTTCTTTAGTAAAGATCAGGCTTAGGGGATCTGAATTCAAATGCATTCTGCTCATGCCAGGCATACATCGTTAAAATCCTTTCTCAGGGGGTCTTAGATTTATTTGACAGATTTATAGATTTATTTGAATGAGGTGTTGAAAGTCTGTGTTGTGTTAGAACATGTAGTGCCTGATTCTAGTCAACTAAAATGCAGGAAAAGGTGTCGGCACAATGATTATTTTGGTGGAAAAAAACACTTTACAGCACGGAAATATGTTTTGTTTGCTCCTCACCCTCTCGACCTCGCAGCACTGAAAGCCAAAGCTTTGCTTAAATATCCAATTAATTCAGTTGCCCACAAGTCGTTTGCCTCAATATAGTATAGTATAAAATCATGTTATTCTATGACGGTACGGTAGAAAATGTCAAAATAAAAAACAAACAGTGTTTGTACCTTACCTCTGACTGCCATCTGTGACGGTAGGAACCATGGTGATGTTCTCCTCTGGATTGAAAAGAGGCCACAGAGAGCCGTACCACGTGTTGACCAATGTCAGCTGAAGGAAACCTACACATTCAACACAACAGCAAGATGAGGCTTTCTTCAGCTTACAACAGACGGCCAAATAAAACCGTATTAAGAGAGCTGTAGTTCATTTAGGATCAGTCATTGTTCAAGACGAAATGGTTGTTTCAAAACCCGACAATGCCCCTCCATCTGCACTTCACTGCAAGACCTTGGGCGTTTAAGTGGGTGAATGCATGCTACACATTCACAAGTTTGTCGTTAATAAAATGCCTCTTCATTGTGATAATAAGTCTGAATAAGTGACTACTTAAAGTGCAGAAGAAGAAGAGGATTGGTCGTTGCGTTTGACCTACCGTTGTTATGGAGATCCTGTATCTTCTGATGTGGGACTGAGATGCAGTCTAGTTTGGTGTGCTTCTCTGTCTCAGGCCCACAGAAGCTGAATCCTCTGGATCCTTCCTGCAGCCTCTGCAACTCCACTTCTGAAAAAGACAGGAGAAGAAACAGCAATGTTATATTTTTCCGCATAAAGTGTCTGAAGAAAATTCACACTGAAAATGTACAAAAAACACAAGTTTCTGGGCTTCTCATTTTTAATAACCGCACTATCAAATCAGCGGTATATGGTTTCAATAAAGATTGATTCATTAATCAGAGCTGAGATTTTTCTCAAAACGTCACATTGTACAATGCCAAGGTAAGACAAACTGATTTATAGAAGGATTGTTGCATTTGTAATGACTAGAATTTTTTGTATGGAAACCATGAGCTTTGCTCCGTCACATTTCACAGCTCGGTTTTCAACAAAACGATTGCTTGAGCATGACGACGTTAGTAAAATAGCGTCCATTGGACATTATTTTACTCAGAGATCTCAGCATTTACTCTGGTGAGTACAGTGTTATAAACACTGATCGCACAATATATATATATATATATATATATATATATATATAACTAAGATTATTCTTCTATTTACTATGACCCATATCTTCTAAAGTTCAGCTATTCATCTGGCATGTTCAGTGCAGCCAGTTTACCAGAGGACCTCAACGATGGACCCAGACCTGGCTCAAATGAGTCATCCTTTGTAACCAAATGCTGTATTTGTTTAACGTTTCAATATGTCAGTGTGTGTGTGACTCACTGATGTTAGGTCTGTGAATGATCAGGTGATCAGTCTCTGCCATCAAGCGAGTGCTCAGGCTGGTCACCATCCGGTCAATACTCTTGACCACATCCATGGGGCCGTTCACCACCTAAAACACACGGAGCACAGGCGTCTCAGCAGCAGCAACACTTCCACTCTGCCCTCCCGAGTACAGCTGTCAAAGATAAGGAAGTAGGCCTACATTTCAAAATGACCATTCAAATGCCGCACCATGAGAAAATGCTTTCCGCGTCGATAACTCTTTGCCAGAGTTTATGCACAGTTTGGCTGAAGAGGGCACACACAGTTCAATCGATTGACCTATAATGGTGGGTGCAACTGTGGATGTTGCCTTTTTGGAACCCATCTTTCTGAATTCAATATGCCCATCTAAGAGCTGAGCCTTAGAGACAGAGCTTTGAGCAGTGTGAGCGAGGTTGGTGATGAGTACAGCCACAGTTTTTCAGAGTGCTGCTCATCCATTGAGTCTGGGCTGAGGTGGCCTTGGAGCGCTGAGAGGCCTGGGGGGAAGGGAGCCAAGCGCTGAGAGAAACACAACACTTGTCATAAGGTAACCTCATCATGTTGCACACATCAATAGTGCAGAGGCTGAAGTGACAAAAAAAGACTAGGTAAGAGAACACAATGTACCAACTGTGAACTGGATGAAAGCAAGGTTTCCTCTCTGAATTCTACTTTTGATCAGAAATTCAGAATGTAAAAATTGGAAGATTAAGCTATGTCTCAATAGAGATGTATAGAGGCTGCTGTAACATTTGTCAACTCTTCTACTATTCTTGTGGTAACTTCATCATTTCACTGAAGATGATGAGCTCATATGAAATATAGAAGCACACTGCCCTCTAGAGCTTTAGAGCAGAAATGGCATCTATCTATCGATCTGTCTGTCTGTCTGTCTGTGTCTCTGGAGTACCGCATTCACTTACATATATATATACTGTATATATATCATTGTTAGTTTATCTCTCAAAGGTAAGTATTTATGTCGATAAACATATCATTGTTATCATCATATATCAGAATGACAAGTCCTTATGTCATTGTTGGAAAGGACATGGTCAAAATGCTTCGCCATGATGTCAATATAACAGTGCACTCGAAGTATTTTCTCATACTAAAACTATGGCTAAAGTTTTGATGACGATGTAAAAAATGCTGCAATTTTTCTCTATATATCAATTTCAACAGTACAATGTTTGACATTACTGTATGTGGGAGATTGAACAGGATTCACATTTACAAATTGGTTTTATGATGTGCACAAGATGGACTGACTAGATGATGTGGAGTTTGAACAAGTAGTTTTGAGAATTTCTATTCTGATCTGAGAAATGTACCAAAGTGACAGAGGAAAACCTATTTAGCTCAACTTTTTTCTTCATTTCAAATTCCATTTGAACCCGTTTTTCAATGCAGAAATGTCTTAAGATCAGGAGAGTCAAAGAGAACCCTTTATTCAATAAGAATCCCAAAAAGAACATGACCCACTCCTGGACCCCTTGCAGTTCGCCTACAGAGCCAACAGGTCTGTGGATGACGCAGACAACTTGGCCCTTCACTTCATCCTCCAGCATCTGGACTCCCCAGGAACCTACGCCAGGATCCTGTTTGTGGACTTCAGCTCTGCTTTCAACACCATCATCCCGTCTCTGCTGCATGACAAGCTCTCCCAGCTGCAGGTGCCCGACTCCACCTGCAAGTGGATCACAGACTTCCTGTCTGAAGTGGCACGCGAAGCTGGGAAAACACGTCTCATCCTCCAGGACTATCAGCACCGGTTCCCCCCAAGGCTGCCTTCTTTCCCCTCTGCTCTTCTCCCTGTACACCAACAGCTGCACCTCCAGTCACCAGTCTGTCAAGCTCCTGAAGTCTGCGGATGACACCACCCTCATTGGACTCATCTCTGGTGGGGATGAGTCCGCCTACAGGTGGGAGACTGACCATCTGGTGACCTGGTGCGGTCTGAACAACTTGGAGCTCAACGCTCTAAAGACAGTGGAGATGGTTGTGTATTTCAGGAAGAACGTAGCCCCACCAGCCCCTATCACTGTGTGGCTCCCCCGTCGACGCTGTGGAGTCCTTCCGCTTCCTGGGCTCCATCATATCCCAGGACCTCAAGTGGGAGCTGAACATCAGCTCCATCACCAAGAAGGCTCAGCAGAGGATGTACTTCCTGAGGCAGATGAAGAAATTCAACCTGCCAAAGACAATGATGGTGCATTTCTACACAGCCATCATTGAGTCCATCCTCTGCTCCTCCATCACGGTCTGGTACGCTGCAGCCACAGCCAAGGACAAGGGCAGACTACAGCGCATCATTCGCTCTGCCGAGAGGGTGATTGGCTGCAATCTGCCATCCCTCCAGGACTTGTTCACTTTGACAACCCTGAAGCGAGCAAGAAAGATTGTAGCCGACCCCTCTCACCCTGCACAAAAACTGTTGTGCTCCTTCCATCTGGTAGGAGGCTGAGGTCCATCAGGACCAAGACCTCACGACGCATGAACAGTTTCTTCCAATCGGTAGTCGGGTTCATCGGTAAAGGCCAGGACCCCCACTGACTCTGTCATCCCCAGGACAATTCCCTACTGGTCACTCCCCTGCACATCCCTTCTCTGTTTCTTCATTTAAACACACTTGACACTTTACATTACACTTCACCATACTTGTTTACAGTCCTGTTATCTGTTTGTTGTGCACTTTATTTTATATTCTTTTATATTCTATTGTACATTTAAACATGTTTCTATTTCTTGCACTGTGTGGATTGTTTAATGTTATGCACCACCCGCGATGACAAATTCCTTCTATGTGCAACATACATTGACAATAAATTCTGATTCTGATAAGCCATCTTCTGCAGCTTTTGTCAACTTCTGATCTAAGATCCACTCTGGTTGAAAGGACCAATCAGCATGGGTATGGGCACGTTCATTTCCCAATGATAGGCATTTTGGTTTAATATATCTTTAGATAACAAAGTACCACTAGCGCTGCCTCTTCTCCAGGGGACATGTTGGTCGGGTATGGGAGTTCCTCAAAGTGCTCTTTCCACCTCCCGACGATGTCCCCCGTCCGGGTCAGCAGTCCAATAGCGAGACACCACTCGGTTTCAGATTGGGCAAGCCGTTCCTCCCAATCACCCCCACCAGGTTTCTCCGTCATTGCCCACGGGAGCATTGAAGTCCCCTAGGAGAACTATGGAGTCGGCAGGTGACGCCCTTTCCAGGACCCCTCCCACCGACTCCAAGAATGCCGGATACTCTGAACTCTGCCTGGTGCATAAGCACAGACAACAGTCAGAGCCTTGCTCCCCGCAACCCGTCGGTGCATGGAGGCGACCCTCTTGTTCTCCGGGGAGAACTCGAACACAGCGGCGCTCAACCGGGAGCTCGTGAGTATCCCCACTCCCGCGCGCCTCTTACCCTGGGCAACTCCAGAAAAGGACAAAGTCCAACCTCTCCAGGAGCTTGGTTCCAGAGCCAGTGCTGTGTGTGGAGGTGAGTCCAACTATATCTAGCTGGTACCGCTCCACCTCCTGCACCAGCTCCGGCTCTTTCCCCGCTAGCGAGGTGACGTAGAGCCTATCCCAAAAATTATATTGTCTTATTCTTCGGGAAAAAATCTAAATCTATGCTATTTCATGTCAGATGTAAATACAATGCACAAATGTACAAGTTCAGTGAAGAGCCACACATGCACCAGGGCTAACAGTGGGAATATGCAGTGCTACTGAGTATGTGCTACCTCTTTGATGGCCTGCCACTTGAGGGCGTTGTCTTCACTGATGACGCTGGCGGCCACACTGATGAAGTGCTGGCTGAGGTCCTGGACCATGTCCCGGCTGTGGTTGGTGACTTCGTTGAGTGGCTGAGCAGGGACGTCAGCGGCCAGAGACAGCAGCTGGATGATGGACACCATGTCTATTGGCTGTAGTCCCTCCTGCTGTGTGTCCTCCAGGGCCTGGACAGAGCTGTCCAGCAGGGCAGAGGCCTCGGCCAGGCTGCTCAGCCCTGACGGCTGCTGCCCCAGCACTGCCTGGGTGTGGAGACACTGGGTTCATCAGAGCTACAAGGCCTCTTTCATTTGATCATCTTTTATCAATTGCAAAACCTGTTTTTATTTTAGTTTTATTCAGAACATTACGGATAGAATTTAGCTTATTTGATCACATATTTGTTGTATAATTTGTCAGTATTGTTGGGGATTATTTTAGAATATCATATCATTTTATTAAAGGTTTTTTTTCTTCTTGGGTGATGATACATTTAGGTAATACTCCTGTAAATTAAGTTTAGTTAAGAATTATTTGGCATGAGAATTAGCTCAGAATATTAGCACCGAATATTAAGCTTCTACTCAAAAATATTGGTATCCGCACCAGTGGCGAAAGGTAGGTAGAAGTGCACTCTATTATGACATCCCCAGTGCACGCTAGTTAGTTATGAAGCACACACGCACACACACACACACACACACACACACGCACGCGCACACACACACACACACACACACACACACACACACACACACACCATTAGGCACACTATGTGCTCAGCTTTATAGTTTACTCATAGTTTTTTATAGTTCGTGTAGAATAAGCAAATAATTTAGTTACAGATTGCTTCTGATTATTTTACTAAAAAATGAAAGAAAGGGAAACCATGAGGGAGATGGGTTTTCCTTTTTGAGGACGTATGGCATCATGACACATCACCCATGTGACTTCTTCTTTGAACACAGGCATATATCTCAGGGGGCAATCTGAATCATTTGCAAGGGCCAGTTCTCTGTGCAACACCTTATTGGAGGTAAGGCCTCTGTGAAACTGCACTGCCTGCACAACAAAAACCTGTATCAAGCACCCACATGTCAGACGTACAATTGAATTTTTTATCATTGGAGAATGGTGTGTAGACCAACAAAAAAGAAAGAAAAATAAATGAAATGTTGAATTAATTTATATAGCGTCAGATCAAAACTGAAGTTATCTCGAGACACTTTTCATATAGAGCAGATCTAGACTGTTCTCTATAAAACATGTCACCATACAACACACTCTCTGGTTTGATTGAAGACACTACTCGATGTAAGGTGCGATAAACAGGCTAAGAAGTCATTTGAACGAAAAACGCCTCGGAAGACAGAATGTTTACAGTCGTAAAATCTTTAAAGATGTATCTTCATCCTAAATGAAGATGTGTGGGTAGTCTACCTGGGTTTTGTTGGAAAGCTTCATCAGATGTTTCATAAAGGTCGTGGGCTGGGAGTTCTGAGAATCGGTCATCTGCTTCATCTTCAGGTAACGCTCTGTGCCAAAAACAACACAACACCAGTGTGGATGATGTAATGGCCGGATGCTCTGCTGTTGAAAGAACTCATCCTTCAGCTGGAAGAGTTCAACCCTGAGCCTGCTAACGCGTCCAGAATAAAATACTCAACTGATCTCTGACCTCCTTGCCAACAGGCGGATTTCCCTCACTTAAGGCTCAGATATTATCATAAGTTACAGCAGGCAAGCATCTTATATTTACTACAGTCTTTTTGTTTTGTGCAGGCTGCACCATAAATTAGATTGAATGTATCCACTCACCATTACCACTAATATTCTATCATTCTATCACAAGCCCTGGTCTGTTCTTGTGGACATTGTACGAGGCTCACCTCTTCTGCTCCTGCAGATGAACAACAGTGGATCAGAGCAGTCTGTCAAGCCGAACAGTGGGAGCTGATCTGACCATCCCAGCAGCGTCCTGCAGCCCTGCAGCTCCATCTGCTGGTGCACTGCTGCTCACACACACACACACACACACACACACACACACACACACACACACACACACACACACACACACACACACACACACACACACACACACAAGTCAACTTGAGTCTGTTTAAATGCCTTCACTTGTAGAAAGATATAAACAATGGATGAGGCACATATCAGATTTGATTCAAAAGAAAACTGGCATTGGAACATCGAGGAACACCAACAACTAAATTGTTTTTGTAACAAAAGCCCTGACTGCATGGGTCCTTTAAGAGGTAAGGAAACTCAGACAGTGGGGGAGTTATTGTTCACCACTGCATAGAGTTTTGTCCTTCCACAAGCTGACCCCGCACTGCTGGAGCTGTGGGAATCCCCTCCCTTTCTCTGACTCACTGTCACTGCCTTTCATTTGGTCAGTCAGCCATCCTGTGTTTCCTGTAGTGTCACCAAAATCACTTCAGCAGGGGCGTCAAACTCATCTTCAGCCTGGGCCAAATCAGCATTATGGTCGCCCTCAAAGGGCCGGTTGTAAATATAAGACTGTATAAATCAAACTACTCCTAACATATTGTCAAATAACTGTCTCTGCATTTGATTATTGTTTGTTCAAGTGTAGAAATATTGTACATGCAGTTCTATGAATGTAAAAATATATGTAACCACATTTCTGTTATTATAACATAAATCATTTTAATATAGGGTTAATAAACCCACATTACTCTATCAAAGAGCAAACTTAAAAAAATGACAAAGACAGATATCATCAAACACAACCACGTTATGGTTTTATGGTTGTGGTTTTGTTGCCTAAAGCAAACGTTTGTTTTGTTGCATTAACCCAAGTTTACGTAGTTACACAATATCACTACAAAAACGTCCAACGAGGACAGAAACATAAGCAGTCAGACGTTGAGACAGGTTGGAACCAAACCAACAGGTTATCCAGATTATTTTAGAGGTAAAACTGAAAGTGAGCAAACCTGAAATATCTTCAACTGATCCTTCCTCCATTGCACAGGAAAACTGTGTGCATGTTCAATTATAGTAAATACATAGGGTCAAGATTTAATCAGGTAGTCGATCTGTAAACTGTTGGGTAATAGGCCTACGATGGTTTTGGTAAAAATTGTACCGTTCGCCTTTGTTGTCTTTTGGAAACAATTTTCACTCGTCCATATTTTTTCCTTCTAAAACCTGGTTCCGTTTTTTTTGCCACTTCTGATTCAGGTTTCAGTAAATAATGTTGTGTGAACAACAATTTAATCCTCAAAATAATTGTTACAAAAACTACAAAAAATAGGACCCAAATTGTAAAAAACTTCATTATCCTATAAGAAGGAAACCTGACTAATAACCTCCAAATGTCCAGACTGTGTTGACTAGAGTAAGTCTAGAGTACACATAACTTTCACTTACTTCAAACTCAACATCATTTCTTTACAAATAATATAGCAATTTGTCAAACTTTGTCCAACAAAAGTTTTGTTATCAGAGGGTTTAAGACAAGTGTGCTTAACTTGTGCCTCCTTTCCAAATAGGACAACATTCACAACAATATTACCCCTACTGTATGTGACAATAGAATTCTTTTGAATGACACATCCTGGGTTTCAATCATATACTCACTGTATATGAGAAGTGGACCGTGATGTCACCCATTGGATTGTGGACTACCGTTTTGAAGCCTCGAGTTTAGCATTTTGGCCATTGCCATCTTATTTTCCTTGGAATCAGATGTGGTCATATTTGGATGAGAGGGTGGCGCTCTGGAGGAGGTACCTTTAGCATAACAAACGCTAAGCTACCAGCGTGCACTAATGATTGCTAGCTTGGTTAGCAACTATGATATTAATTGAAAAAAGAACAGCTGACTTCTTGTGGTGTGTTCATACTAAATGCTAAGCGAACTTTCTGTGTAATCAAAAATGGAGGAAAACAATGTTGTGGGCTTGTGGGCGCTTAGAGCTCTGTGATAGTACCTCATATTCATATACATGCATTGGCATCAGTATATAGTTATTTCAGCATCCTTCATACATTTATTGCAATTAAATCACAGCAAAATCTATTGATATGGGGTTCATACCGCTGTAGTAAACCAGCCAACGCGTGGCTTGCCAGATACACTGAAAACATTTGAACTTGGCTCAACTTTCAACAGAGTTCCTCAAACAATGTGATCTTACCTGGGCAAAAAAAAAGGACTTGAACCTCCTTCACCATTGGGTGGCTGCTTAGGTAGGCAAGATTCCAACTGAAGAGCACTTCCGGGGTTATGGGTGAACATGCGTTGAGAGCATGGATATGCCTTGATTCCAGAGACATATTCCAAACATTAAGGTCAGTGATATTTCCAAAAAAAGGCTCTGTGAAATTCCCTCCAAATGAATCTTGGTCCTGACCCAGTATAAATATACCATCCCCATAGATATTCCTGGAAGAGTCTGTGGCTGAGCCCATGTCCTTTCTGTCCCCATCCACATAGATAGCCCAGTGGCCACTGCTCTGGAGCCATGTGACACATATGTGATGCCAAGCTCCGTCGTTGGGGAAGGACGCCTTATATGGCAGGTGCTTCCCGTGGATGATGAGCGCAAGGAGGATGCGTCCCTGCACATCTACTTGGCCTCTTAGCTGAAACTCATTGGTAAAGACAGGTGCAGCATAGGAGAAGATGGTTGACACCTCATTCCACTCTGGGTTCCACTGAACTCGAACACACACACTGACCGACGACAGAGTGGGAAAGGACATGTTGACACGAGCAAAACCCTCACGGGATTCCTTTGGGAAGCTTAGAGCTGAGAACTGCATATCTAAACAAAAGCAGAAGAAGTGGTCAGTGATGGAAGTGTTTTGTATCTCTTAACTTGCTTTAGATGTTTGAAGGTCCACTGATTGCACTCACACTGTTTGGAGAGGACCACAGCCCCAGAGGCTGCTTTGCTGGGATCCCTGACCCAGATAGGCGAATGATGTCCATTCTGCCGAAGCAGCTCCAAGACTCCCTCCTGGTCCTCTGACTGTTCAAGGGTGGCAAGGGAGGTGAACTGGCCTCTGCAGAATCTGTCAGCGCTGGAGAAGGCCAGTGAGTCATTGGCCAGTTGGAAGGCCCAGTGAGAAGTCAGATGGACCAGTTTTGATTTCCCTGATGAGTCAGACAAAGAAAACAATCACAACAAGCATGAACGGAAAATAGTAACGCAGCAATCAATAACATATTCAATGATTTTTTTGACGGGTAGAGAAGTCAGTGCTATGAATTGAATTGCTGGCGACTAAAAGTGATTAACAGTCTCACCGTGTGACTCCCCCACTCTGTCTGGCCCAGCATGTGTTGGCTCACTCTCACATACCACCTACAGGAGAAAAAGTCAAGTTTACTTTATTTGAACCGTTGCTTTGTAACATTTGCCTGTAAGCTGGAGTTCATCTGCCATTTGAAAATAGATAGTTCATGTGTTTCTGAAAACACAGTCGTCGTTATCAATTTAGAAGACGCCAAAGTTGATTTACTGATTAGCATTTTCAATACGATACAATCTTAATAAAAATAACAAAATAAACTATTTGCATGGCTCTTGTTATATCATTGAATATGATTAATATTACCACAAATGAGAAGAGTATAAGTCCAGTATGCAGGGCTCCAGTCATCTCTAGACCAGTGTAGTTTCCAAATGAAATAGACCACTGATTATACCGAGAAAATAATATTTCTGCTTCAATTTATAAAAAGTCACAAAGTGAGTACAAGACCCTATTAGCGTGTCACTCATCAGCAGGCAGTTTTCCAAAATTCTGGAGTTAACGTCCTGAGTCATTGTTGCTCTGTCCCCATTTTCCTTTATAGCAGCAGAACGTCTCCCTCTTTGAGTAAACTGGGAAGGAAATTCATGCGTGGTATGATCAAACCCAAATCTGGTCCAGACTCCTCAACTAGTGACTCGGCTTCAATATGCAGCATATCCAGCAGAGCTTCTGGTCTCCTGACTGGGAGAGAGCCAAACAATCCCAATGCGTCTGTCCAAGAGACCCTGTCTGCGTCCTGACTCCCTCCAGACCCCAACCCCTCCCTCCCCCTCCTTAGTACCCTGAAGCCATCTGCCTTTGTCATGCAAATGTGGTAATTTTTTAAAAGAACCCTACTTACGCAAGCTGACATTTTTACCACATAGCCCTTCTTCATGCCTACTATAGAAATTGTGACTCCTAAAATTAAACACAGCATGACCTTTTTTGTATATGATGACATGGTTTGAGTTGTTATAGTCTAACTCCAATGTATTCTTACTATTTCTTCTTGTATGTTTGGTCATCATTTCAGTTCCGTTATTATACATACGTTCATTTTAAGTGGAGATATACTTGAAGTTAGCACACTTTGGGGGATTTTAACCCCGAGAGGACCACGATGACCCACAAGATGCTAGTGCATTGCTCACGGCTGAATGTAGCATAATGTTGGATGGCCAACAATGGCTGTGCAAGCACATATTCTAAATTGTTTTGATCACAAATCCTGTGGGTTTGACAATGTTGTTTGATGGTCATTTGCGTATAACATGTTTACTTGAAATTCCATTTGTTTTGTTTTTACAACAGCTGTAAGTTGCAGAGTTTGAGCTGTGCCGACTGAAGTCAGATCTCCAGCTAAACATTATGAACAGAGCTAGTAGCAATCTGTGTTAGGGCGTGTTCAAATTCTGTGATAATAGAAATACAACAATCGGAAAAGGACCCGTGTATTGAAATAATGCTTACATGGTAGTCTATACATTTATTTAGGCAAGCAACAAAGGAAGGCAAATGTTATACTGAGCGAAGAAACCTTAACTTTAAACTAGTGCTGGGCAACAATTACAATGTTTTATCGCGATTAATTGCATTGTTATATGCAAAATTCAATAATGAATTCAAAAGTAGTGTATTGCATCCTTTTATTTTAATAAGTACTGCTATATGAACAAAAGTGCAATAACATTTGGTTTAAACACTTTAAACACATCAGGTTCTTGTTAACAGCAGTATTCCCTTTACACAGTAGCAGTTATAACACAGTTATAATGATTCTGATAATAGATATTCAGCCGGTGTTCACAACTTTATTTTCATGTGTGTAAGAGATGCAATTTTAAAAATATACACCTTGAAAACTGCAAACCTCATCATGTCATGTTTTTTTCTTTTTTTTAATGTTTGATAAATTCTCAGTAGTGATAACTAAATTATATGCTTATTATACATCCAAACAAAAAAGAATTTAAATTAATAATGTATTTTTTGCCTTTTTTGGTATTTTGGTCAGACACATATGCAACGCTGATTACCGTAATATGTGTGGTATTTGTTATAAATGTACGTTGGTACATAGAGGGTGATAAGAAGCTGTACAGGGAGGGACTTAGGACCCAGGGGAATGTAGGTGAAGGAAAGATAAGATAAGATAAGATAAGATAATCCTTTATTAGTCCCTCAGTGGGGAAATTACAGGATTACAGCAGCATCGCTCACAAGTAATAAATGAAGATAAAAAATCAAGTAGTATAAATAGACTAAACAGTAAACAGTAGTAAAAATGACAGTAAAGAAGAATACAAAATATACCAGTATGTACAGACGGAGTAAAAATGTGAAATGTAAGATAATACTTAAACGTATTGGATATTGCACGGGATTGACAGTAAGAAGACTATTAAATATACCAGTATATACAGGCGGAGGCAGAGTAAAATGTAAAATGTAAGATAATACTTAAACGTATTGGATATTGCACGGGATTGACAGTAAGAAGACTATTAAATATACCAGTATATACAGGCGGAGGCAGAGTAAAATGTAAAATGTAAGGTAAATACTTAAACGTATTTGATATTGCCCAGGATTGACAGTAAAGAAGACTATTAAATATACCAGTAAATACAGATGGAGTAAAATGTAAGTGTAAGGTAAATACTTAAACGTATTTGATATTGCACAGGATTGCACGGATTAGGTATTGCACCAGGTGAATGAATTAAAGTGTTCAGAGTGTTCATGTTCAGTCCAAATGTTCGTGTTCATGTTCAAAGTGTTCAAAGTGTTAGTGGTCTCCCGAGAGCAGCTTGTTGTGCAGCCTGACAGCAGCGGGGAGGAAGGACTTGCGGTACCTCTCCCTCAGACACCGGGGATGGATCAGCCGGTGACTGAAGGAGCTGTGCAGAGCTGCCAGAGTGTCCTGCATGGGGTGGGAGGCGTGGCTCATCAGGGATGAGAGCTTCGCCATCATCCTCCTGTCTCCCACCACCTCCACAGTATCCAGTGGACACCCCAGCACGCTGCTGGCCTTCCTCACCAGTTTGTCCAGTCTCCTCCTGTCAGCTGTCGCGATGCTGCTGCTCCAGAAGACCACTCCATAGAAGATGGCTGATGCCACCACGGAGTCGAAGAAGGTCTTCAGGAGTGCTCCCTGCACCCCAAAAGACCTCAGTCTCCTCAGCAGAAAGAGTCTGCTCTGTCCTTTTTTATAAAGAGCGTGAGCGTGGTCAGTCCAGTCCAGTTTATTGTTCAAGTGAACACCCAGGTACTTATACGAGTTCACGACCTCAATGTCCAGTCCCTGGATGCTCACCAGTGTCGGAGGAGGGCGTTTACCCCGGCGGAAGTCCACCACCAGCTCCTTGGTCTTGCTGGTGTTGATATGGAGGCGGTTCCGCTGGCACCATCCTAAAAAGTCCTGGTTTAGTTCCCTGTACTCTCTGTCATCATCTGCGGAGATGAGGCCGACGATTGCAGAGTCGTCAGAGAACTTTTGCAGGTGGCAGTTGGCAGAGTTGTGTTTGAAGTCCGAGGTGTAAATGGAGAAGAGGAATGGAGCCAGAACGGTTCCCTGTGGGGCCCCTGTGCTGCAGGACACCCGATCTGACTCACACCCCCGTATCCGCACATACTGTGGACGGTTGGTGAGGTAGTCCAGGATCCATGAAGTGAGGTGGTGGTCCACCCCGGTCTGCTCCAGCTTGTCCCTCAGAAGCAAAGGCTGGATGGTGTTGAAGGCACTGGAGAAGTCGTAGAACATGAAGAGTAGAAAACAAGAAACACGTAGAAACAAGAAGAGACGGAAGAGACGCCACACAAACAGCTGTTCACCGCTCGCTGCCGGCTGGTCGGTTCTTGTGTTAAAAATGTCCTCTTAATAATGAAAAAAAACTACGTAATAACGTGTTAACTTGCCCAGCACTACTTTAAACATGTATCTTTTATCCATAGAGGACACTCTTTAATTAAGAACATAAATCCCTAATTGTACTTGCAGAAAACTTATGGGATCTGTTGTTCTCTACCTATTTCTCTTCAGTGCAAATATTGGCCAGTGAACAGGGTTTTCACAACGTATAAGCCCCGGCATAATTGATGTTGTTCAGTTAGATGAACAGGCGACAGAAGAGGAGAGCACGAGGCAGAGCGGTGTCCAGGACTTTCAGAGTGGATACCTTGGTGGAATACCAATGACTGGCTTTGTCTCAATCAGTTCTTGTCTGGATCATTGGATTCTGGGCATTAGGGATGTTTCGGCTCTACTTGATCAGTCTCTCTGTGAGAGTCTGTCTAGACCTCATTATGACGCCACAGCTACGGGTTATTATTTGCTTCGTGTAAACACCTCATATTCACATAACACTGCAACATTTGACAAGTGAAAAAAAATGTTACATGAAGCTCAACACCTACAAATACAATAACTGCAGAGTGCAGATACATGAACATGCGTATGACGCGATGCTTCCTCATTAACGGACAATGCATATAGTAAAATCAATGTAATTAACACAATGACAAGAACAAACTCACAAGAACCAGTCACATTTATTTACAACAAAGCAACAAATCAATCCATCAAAACTGCGGCACTAAAACACCGCACACTCAAGAGCACGGGCCATTCAAATAATATTTAGCCTACATCAGAGGGAACGATATTAACTATATAATAAAAACAACATGATAGAGAAATGAACACAACGCTACTACAGATGTAAAAACACAAAAGCAGTTCACTTACCAAATGCTTCTCACTATTTACAGACAAAGTCCATCCTCCTTTCTTTGATTACAAACAGTTCAATGACGCGGTTGTTCAGAACATCCGTGCGTTTCAGTTCCAGCAAGAGGTCCTTCTCGATTGCCATGGACGCTAGTGATGACAGCCGAGTTTCTGGAATAGGTTTTGATCTGTTTTAGGGCTGAAAATGTCCGCTCGATAGAGGCAGTCGATATCGGGATCGACCGCCAAACATGCCAGTGCGTAAAGTTGACACATGCTTTACAATCTACACCAAGCAAAACGCTAAGTGTCATAACTTCTCTTACATATGTTTCAACCTGAACTCTTACTAAACACTAGGATCTGCTAGCTAGCTTTCTGTTTGACAAAAGTCACGCTGCCCACTGACCAATCACAGCGCACGTTAATGCAGACGTACTTAGAAGGCTACCTCGCTACCACTGGCACATCAAAGAATACACCGAACATGTCAAACTAAAGATCTGATTGGTTGAACACTATGCCATTCAACAATATCATCCCCATTCACTTAATCTGCAAAGTCTACCTGGACCTCTCTCCTTACATAGAGACATAGGGGCTGAATCTGATTGGATGAAAGCTCTCCTTAAAACAAGCTGTGCTGGAAGCAGCGCAACAGAGGAAGACAGGAGCTGTGCAATGACAAAATAAGCTAATGGGAAAAAATGATAATACATGTAGTGTATTTGTGAAAAATGATTAAATGATAAAATAGCTATAACTTTGTGATTCTGTTTAGACCAGCAGAGAAGGCTTAGCTGGCCCTGACGGCCCACCACTGCTGTAAAGCCACAAGAGGCAAGATGCTCATGTTAAAGGATTATCCTGGTGTGATAACATTGTACTCACCCAAAGCAATTGTGGAGTTCTACACCTTTTAACTGAATGTATTTTGATTAGTAATTGGAGGTGAACAGAAAAATTAAATAGTAGAAATAAAGAAATGCTGAGCAAGGCTATTTGTACTGAGAAAAGGTAAACAATGGAGAAGTGCACAACACACAATTCTCATTTCTTTAACCATGTCATTTCTGTGTTATTTTATTAACATAAACATGAATAAAAACAAATATATTATATTCTGCACTCAGCACTCATGTTACTGCAGTGTGTAACGGTTGATTCAATTGGCTTCATGACAAAAAATGATCTCAGAGAATATTTGACTTTTGTTTCTCATGAATTCACTATTTTGATCTTAGAAAATATTTCAGTTTTTATACTTGGCCCTAAAATCTAGCAATCCAAAATAATACATATTTCAAGGTTTTGAGATATTTATCTGAGATGTTTGCCTCTGTCCCAATACAACAGTGAGTGGAATGTAGTTTGGTTTAGTTTGCATGTAAAAGTATTTTTAAAGAAGTTAAGCAGCAACTGCCTGTTCTGTGAGATATCCCAAAACCTGAAGACATTGATTTTAAAACCCAAAATGTGCAGTGGGCTGAGAGTGTGAATATAATCATGGTGTTTGAGATTCATTATTTCTTTGTTATACAAGTCACAATTCTCAATTATGAATTTAACAGATTCTGCTTCTTGCTTTATTTTATTACAGACATAATTGTGTAAAGATCATAATTACAATTTGATCGTGCAATTTTCGTTTTTATTTTAACTACTTGCAATATTAAAATTAAAATGCAAAAATCATTTGACATTTAATTTTCAAATACTAACACTGCTTTGTGGTTAACAATATTCAAATGTCATTTTAAATGTTAAAAGGGAAAAGTATTGTTTGCCCAATTGTTAATACATTTCAATGCTGTCATGCTGTTTCTCTGACTAAATAAAATGACAAATAGTAAATGAGCTTTAAAACTACATGTCATTCATTAATTCACACACAGTAATACACAGCAGGTACATGCAAGGTGCCACCTGACGATTCGTTCTAGATACGCTTGTGAGGTTGTTTGAGAAATACACTTTTGCCGTTCTAAAGCTTCTTCTGCCTCTAGGAGCAGGTGAACCATTGACTTCACTGAGGATAAGGTTCCAATCACTAGCCTACGTAGTCCCGCCTTCCGAGAATGACGAATAAAAAGGAGTTGGTCTTTGAAAATGATATGTCAAATGGCTTTTCCAGTTTCATTTTTGACTCAATTAGTACAAATGTAGAGAAGTGGAAAATGAAAAATGCTATTGTGTGATTACATTTTCATCTAGTCTGCCAAATGCTTCCATAGTAAATGCTTATATGCCAACATAATGCAAGAAAGTCAGCAGAATCTGGTTTCAGTTTTCAATCATTCCTTTTTGTAGAACTGCAAATATTCAAAATCTACACAGTTGATTTCTTGCCCCAAAAATTATCAGAGGTGAATTTAATGATAACAAATAGTATACAAAAATTGTAAATTAAAAAAAAAGTTACCGGTGTTCGGACCAAGTCTTCCTTTTGACTACAGGAACAAAAACGTGGGCTGGCTGAGTCGCTCATCCTGGGCGTGTCTAGCACGTGGCGCCGGTTAGCATCACAGCTAGGCTAACAGTAACGTCTAGCAGCCAATCAAAGGCAGAGTAGGGGCGGGTCTTCCCACAAGGCATACTGGGTAGGCACTCCCGCACTTGCACAGACCGGATCAGGCCGCCGGGTACAGACAGAGACAAACAGCATATAACATCAACATGTTAGTATTGTCCCTGTGAGCATGTCGGATGCAGATATTAACATTTAAACAACAAAGTTTCAATAAATATATGGTAATTGTATGAACATTTGAGAAGTATATTGTAGTGCACACACACACCCACATCTTACAGCAGAATTGTAGCAACTCTTTGACACATTTGTGATGTGTTCTATAAGGAAGAGGCACCTCTGAGCCTGAACCCTTGGAGGATGATGTCGAGGTGGACTTAAAGTTGGAAAACACCTTGATTGAAAGCAACTCTGATGTCCCACACTTTGACTTTGGCCTCAGCTGCTTTTCGAAGACTACCTCATCATACAGGAACTTCTGTGGTTTCTCAGCCCACATCCCACCAGAAAAGAGACAGTGCTGCACCTACAGGTCCGGACCTACCACAGTGTGGCAACTGGGAGTGGTCCTGTACGACATGCTGCAGACACACAAACTCAACATCAGCAGCATCAGCAACATCAAGGACGTGTCTCAAAACGGCCAGCACTGTTGTGTCTGGCTGTAGATCCTCAGCAGTGTCCCACTCTGGAGCACCACATGTGGAACCCACATGCATTTGTTTTGTGACGATTTGAAAACCTTTTGAAAAAGAAAGAGAGAAGGAAAACTTGAATTTTCCTTTAACACCAACACTGGTTGTGGAGTAGCAAACGTCTTGTAAAGCTGACAACTGGTGAAAACAGGTACAGGTGTTGTAATGGGTCAACTATAATCCAGTCAACTGGGTCATAAACACAGGCAGTCAACAGAAATGCAGAGCAAGAGATACTAAGGCATTTCCCTATGCATCCCAGAGCAACAGGCCCTGACCTACTTCACTACATTGAATGTGTGGAAAGTCTAAATCTGCCCAATGTGTCCTTGGTCTGCTTACACAAATATTCTTAGATGCATTATTGCCTGCTCTCTTATCATACGTACAAACATAACAGCAATATATCTGGAGGCTAGAGTGAAAGTAAGATAGTTGTGTGTGTGTGTTTATGCATACAAAGTGTTTCTTTACACAATCTCACAATTACACTCTGAGCTTAGTGTGCAAACAGTCGTTCAGCGCTCTTTTACTGGCTCCGAGTCAACACGACACTCTGCACACTTCAGTTCAGTAGATGAGCAACTAACGGAGCATTCAGGGGAATTCATGTCAAAATTCCTGTTTTTTGGGGATGCTCACAGCCAGTAAAGCCACATTCATCATCTTTAACTCATGTGTTTTGGCCACATTAAAGAGTTGCAGTCCTTCAGGAGGAATAGTGCTCTGTTTTTCCCCGGTTATTTTTGTCCTGCTTTTTGCCTGAAGTCAACAAAGGCCTTTGGTCAGAGCTCTCCTCATCAACAGTCTTGGCCACAGTGAGCAGAAGCTCACAAAAGAGGCTGGGCTACTTCACCTCCTCCCTCTGCGTGCTCTTTCCTCCACTGTAACTTCGCTGCTACTGCCACCCAGTGTATTTCCATGACAACCTGGGGATTGTAAGAGCGGTATGGAAACGTCAAACACTCAGTGGGCTCGCATCGTCGCACACAAAAGGCCAGTGACCTACATGTGGAGCGCGGATGAAGGCTTTTCCCAGAAGAACAGGCTGAGCAGCATTACTGGACGGTGATAGAAACACTGTGACGTCCCCCCCCCCCCTTTTTTATCTCCAACTCCAAAAAGTTGACTACCCTAGCATGTCAACCTGTTGCATCCTGATGTCATGATTTGAAAACAGAGCGGCTGTAGAAAAGAAAATAGAGTTTTATGGCGAGTGAGTTCTGCATATCATGTTTCATGAAGTAGTAATTGTTTAAATGGAGTCAGTTAATTAACAAGATTGTATTCCAACTCACCTCATCACGTAAAAAACGAACAGAAACTTGTCTTTCAGCCAGGAGACCGCCGTTCATTCCCCGCATGAAACGAGAAGTCAACGTTGATTTATCTGTCACGTAACCTACTTAAACTTCTTTAACCCAAGCAACAATCTTTTCCTGAAGCTAAGCAGGTAGTTTTGTTGCCTAAACGTAACTACATTTCTTGTAAAGAAGGGATTAATTTTGAAAAGACTGTATACGTGTAAATTGACACGCGTTACTGGACTTTTGCAGGAAAACCCACAGAAAATGAGGAGTAACTTTTTCGTAAGATATGATACGAACCGTTGTATGAGGACATGTTGTGTCTGTAAATCTGAGGGCAGAAGATGAATGCAGAATGCTCCCTTGTAAATAAACATTCCTAGCTGGTCAGCAATCGGGGGGCATGTTTGTCTGGCCTAATCTGGCAACAGCAGATAGTCTTTATGGCCGCCTCTCGGCCATCAATCAGGCCTGCTACTGAGGACCTGGTTGACAGCAGCAGGGGTCCCACGGTCGCTACGGAGACCGCCTTTAAAAGCAGTCATATAAACGATATGGGAAACAAAAAGAAAGGGAAAGACAGAGGGAGGGAGGGCTGGGCCAGTGTTAGTTGTGTCCTCTGTGGACAGAATCAGGCTTCAGCTTGAGTGAGACAATACTGAGCTGAGTCAACCGCTGAGTTCATGCAGTAACACAAGGTTCACACTGATATGTGACTTTGCCAGTGGCAGCATTTAATTAAAGTTCCAATATGGTTACTGTTTTCCCCCTTTGATAGGATATGATATAGGACAGTTTTGGTAGAATTCTTGTTGGTATTATTCTGACTTTCAGCAGACAGTTTATCCAATGCTAAGGCATACTGTCGTTATCTGACTGTGAAGGCATGAAACGTCAGATTTGATCAGGTTCAGTAAAAAAATATCAGTATCAGTACCAGTGTAATAAATTGGCATTGATTGAACCTTGACATGAACTTCTCATGAATTTCGTGTTTATCACTAATGGCATAGGACAGAATACATTTATCAACATCTGAAAAAGGAAGAGTGGAGATTGGATTAAGGGCAGCTGACTTTGAGATGATCACCGCCCACGGCCGACCAACCAACCAGCCAGACCAAACCCCACCAAAGGAGAGCGAAGATGGAAGCTAAGCTAACCCAGCTAGGACCTGAGGCTACTCCACCACCTACTGCTGGCTGTCTGATGCCTGGTCGCAGAGACATAAGATGGATGAAAGCAGCAGGAGGTTGGGGACTATTGAGCCATGATCTTTACAGAGACCTTGCTCCATCTTTGATCCCGGATCAAGCTGCACTTGAAAAGGCGGATATCAGGACAGAGAGCAGGACTCTGGTGGACTCTGTGTTCACATCATGATGCTTGGTGCTCAAACACAGTCAAAGTTGATGGACAATGTTTTTCATCATGTTGAATTTGTTATGTAAATCCTTATGATGCAAATTTAAAAAATGCACTACAGGATTGTACTACTGTTTGTGTTTTGTTTGTTGTGTGTTTGTTGTGTAGTGATTGGGCTACAACTGAATTCCGTAGTGCATCCATGTGTTGCATAATGACAATAAATGATCCTTGAATCCTTGAATAATGTGCATCTTGTGATCAGTGTTGGGTAGTAGTGCATTTCTTAGTGTTTGCAGTTACATTGCAGTTAATCCCAGTAATGCTCTGTTACTTTGATGTTTTGGGGTTTGTCTCATTCCCTGTCTAACCAGGAATTAAATGGGGGAGTTCAGTCTAAATTTTGGATTTGTGTGCACAATAGATAGACTGGCACTAGGGCCATTTAATATAAAACACAATTTTATACAATATATATAGTCGGGGGTCCCTGCTCCATCTCTCTATCAGTTTGGGGGTCCTTAGCCTGAAAAACATTGAAGACCCCTGCTCTACTATATCACCAATAATCATCCAATGATACACTATAAAGGTGCCTTACTGCATGAAGAGTAAATATTTTGCTGATACTACTACTTTACAAACAAACTAATTTCCCCCTGGGGATGAATAAAGTACACATCTATCAATCTATCTTCTGTACCTTTACTAACATTTGAATGTGTGACTTTTAGTGGAGTATTTTTAACATTGTGGTATTTGTTTTTACATTTGTTTAGGATAGAATACTTAATAATAATAATATTTTTCTTTCACAAACGAGCCTTATCTCACAGTGCTACTTATTTTGATGTATTTAATGAATATATAAAATAACCTATAAAATGTGGCATCTTCTATTTTGCCACAACAAAAGTGGACTCATTTACTGATATCGGTACTTTTTGCCCCTTTTTCAGATATGGTGCAGTAGAGAGGAATACAGAGGCTCAGTCCGTCATTGTGGCAACTCTGCATTTTGGCATACTGACACCATGTGGCACAATGCGGCACAGCTTTGCCACATGACCACATTATACCACAATCTCTGTTCTCCTTGTGCTCAGTAAAAGAATAACTCACATTTCAAGACACTACTGATACATTGTGAGGTCATTCAAATAATTGCATATGTCTTTGTATGGGGTGAGAAATTTTTTTTAAATGATTAATTTACCTAATTAATTAGGTCAATACTGAGTTCTTAACCCTATTTTTTCTACTTTTACAGGTAAAATGGTGTGAAGTCAAATGTGTCCATACAACAGTGAAGCCCAGAGTATTAATTAATAAATCGGGACAGGCAGGTTAGACGTATGTGAACCTTTACATATGCACTGAAATAAATGACATGTACCGGTATATATACCGATACAGATTCACTACTGTGAAAGCACACGTCCATTGGCTCACTTATTTCACTTTACAGCAGCATCTTGTTTCAAAATAGTCCGTATTGCTTTGGATTTCACTCATGACGTATCCATGCTTGTAATTTGTTCTTTTGAAGATTTCCATTTGTTTCCCATTTTAACTCCAATTTCTTGAAATTACTTCGAAAAAAATAGTTCTCAAAATTCTAAAAATCATCTTTATTAATTATTTTAAGAAGTTCCATCAAGATCAACAACCTGGACCCTTTTTTATTTAAAAAAGAGACATTATTCGGTAAGGTTTATTTTGTTCCTTTCTTTGTTTTCAGTGTGTATAGATCAAATACCTTCAGGTGTCCTTGAAAATATATAATATAAATTTGCGTCATTTGCGTCGCGTCAATTGCACCGCGCCATCGCAAATTCGTGTGACTCCAGTCACACAAATTTGTGACTGGACAAATTCCCTAACAGAAAACAGGAGAAAACAATGTGAACAAAAAGGGCTTTTCACCTCGACACTACACAGACTGCCTTTCACTACGGTAGATACAATGATTTGCCGCTCCGATCTGTAAAACAGCGACCCCCCTTGGCAGTGCAGCACGGCCCGGTTGGGAGCTGGAGAGAAAAAGAGAGAGCAAGCCGGCTTCCACAGGTTCCTTCTTATCTCAGGGCTCATCAGTCTCCAGTCCAAACACCTGCAACTCAGCAGATACAAACAAAACACAGACACAATGTACAGCACCACCCTCAGGCAGGGAGGTAAACAGCATTCATGTGCATTATCAAATCTTATGACGTTATGAAGTCATAACAAGGATATTAAACCAAAATAAAAAAATGTGATAATATTACCCGTGTTCTTATTTCATTACATTGGCTCATTCTACATGCTAGATCAGACTTCAAGGTCCTACTTTTAACACCATCCTACTGATCACCTCTAGTCACCCATCATATAGCTACTCTATTTTCTCACAATAGTTTCCTTACTATTCCAAAAATAAATACCAAGCCCCCCCTTTTTTTGGAATTGTCGTCCTACCAGAATTCGAGAGCCTACCTCAGTCATCAGCCTTCAACCTCACTCAGTCTGCCCCAGAATACTAAAGTAAGTAGCTATTTTTTGCTAATGCTGCTACTGCTTTCATTGTATCTATTGTGTCTGCCTGTTTGTAATGCTTTGTATTTACCTTATCTTACTTCTTTACATTTGTGTGTGTTTTGCTAATGTTAATCGTTCATCTTTATAAATGTTACCTGCAAGTCTCTCTTCCACCACTAGATGATGCTCCAGTGTAGGACTTGACAGTGTACTCAATATGTAAACATTCTTTGAGTGTGTTCATGCGTGTGTGCCCAGGAGAAGCTGTCAAAACATCCATCCCAGTTGTCCCTGCAAATCTCTGCTGATCAGAGAGCAGACAGATTGCCTGGTGCCGTTTTACCTGCAATCACCTGCAGCCAGCCTCCGTAGAGATGTCTGAGATGGAGACAATTACAGGAGCAAGCAACGGGAAACAGATGTGCAATTATGAGAACAGAGGTTTGCACTTAGCCCCGTTCATTGCCCCAACGTCGTTGCAGCAAGCAACAATACAATACACAGCAGCCAAATTCACAAATAGCTAATTAAGTCCTCATCTCACCTAGAGAGCTACATGCACTGATCATCACAAACACAAGTCAGTGTCGAATCCTCTGCTTTTCACAAGGTGCTTTAGCACCACAGTCACCTTTCATTTCTGATGTATTTTTAGGGCCCTATAAACTGAATCCAAAATATGCTTTCACCAGGCTGCCATGATGGAGATCCAAAGACTGAGGCTGCCACCAACTCATATTTCTGCTGATACTCAGTGTGTTAAAATTTCACAGTTTTGTGCTAAACATTGTAATTCAGTCATTTAAAAAAAAGACCTTTTAAGTAGTAATTACACAATCGTGGCACATTGATATTCTCCACTAAAATGTATCCATCCTTCCATCTATCAATCCATCCATTCAACCAACCAACCAACCATCCATCCATGCAACCATGCAACCATCCATCCATCCATCCATGCAACCAACCATCCATCCATCCATGCTGTCCTTGAGCAAGACACTTAACCCCAAAATTGCTCCCGTAGCTGTGTCTATGGTGTAGAAATGTGATAGACTCTGAATTGTAAGTCGCTTTGGATAAAAGCGAATGTTAAATGACTGTAATGTAATGTAATGTAACCATCCATCCATCCATCCATCCATCCATCCATCCAACCATCCATCCATCCAGCCATGCAATATGAAAAGACGCTGGACAGAAAGCAGACTATGCCCACCCTATTGCCAGACCAGAGCATTGATATTGGACCTTTCTCAAAATCGTATTAATGCAGATCGTTATTAAAAGTCAGCGACAATGTTTTTAGAAATGATTTATTTGAACGATATTTATATAAAACAGCTATTATTGCTCGTGTAGGTGCGTGGAAACAAACAAGGAGGCGAGTATTCCCTTTGGCTGCACCTTGTGGCCGTTTATTTCCATCCATACAAAACATACACACATTCACTTCCTGCCACCCTTTAACCCCCCCTGTCACCAAGGTTACGCCCCTTTCCTTAAAGGGGCCCCGTGAATTCGGTCGTCCCCTATATGCGCCCCCCCAGAATTCACTAACTCCCGAGATTAGTCCCAACCATTAATGTCTCGGGGCCCGGATCAACCGACCAGCCCGACTCTGGGGTCTCTGGGGCCGGAGGCAGGACCACCGTTGAAGGACCCCTCCGGGTCTTGTCGTGCTGAGGTGGGAGGGCCCGAGGCCGCCCCCACCGTGGGGGTTCAGCCAACCGTACCGGTTGGTCCAGGTCCAGATGTGCTGGTTTAAGGCGGCCCACCGACACGTATTCCAGCTTGCCGCCCATGTCGACCTTGCAGGTTTTGTCTCCGGTCTCCAGCACCCGAAACGGTCCGACGTAGGGGGGTTGAAAGGGTCCACGGTGGCTGTCCTGGCGAACGAACACATACTCCGCTGACCTGAGGCTGGACGGGACGTATGACTGTGGAAGGCCGTGCTGCGACGTGGGCACTGGTTTGAACAGCCTGGCTTTTTCCAGGAGCGTTTCCCGCTGCTGGGTTGCAGACCAAGGGTCTGTGACTTTGGGGATAAACTCCCCTGGGACCCGCAGTGGCTGTCCATAAACCAGCTCAGCCGATGAAGCTTGCAGATCGTCTTTGGGGGCTGTCCTAAACCCCAACATGACCCACGGAAGCCTGTCCACCCAACTGCTGTCTTTGAGGCTGGCACGGAGAGCAGCTTTCATCGACTGGTGGAACCGCTCGCATAATCCATTAGCCTGTGGGTGGTAGGCGGTAGTGCGATGGAGCTTCACCCCTAGGCTTCCTGCCAATGCATTCCACAGCTCTGATGTAAACTGTGGGCCTCGGTCCGAGGAAACGTCAGCGGGGGCTCCGAACGTGGCGACCCAAGCCTGAATAAACGCCCGAGCCACCTCATCCGCCGTTGTTGATGACAACAGGACAGTTCTGGCCAACGAGTGGTTTGGACTACCATCGTGAGGAGATGTGTGAACCCACGGGATGGGGGCAAAGGTCCTACCAAGTCCACATTTACGTGATCGAACCTCCTTTCTGGAACCGAAAACTGTGCTAAAGGGGTCTTTATGTGACGTGCACCTTGGAGCGCTGGCACACCACACAAGTCCCGGCCCACTTCCGTATATCCTTCTTCAGCCCGTGCCAGACGAACTTTGCTGAGATCAACTTCTGCGACGCCCTCTTGCCGGGGTGTGACAGACCATGAATAGCATCAAAAACCTGCTGTCTCCATTTGTCGGGAACAATCGGCCGCGGCTGGCCTGTGGAGATGTTCTGGCGGATTTTCCAGAATGCTCACCACTCTGCCTGCTGTCGAACTGCCGAGAGCCGCCACGACATAATAATATTTCATCGCATCCGCTGAAATGTCTCTGAGGGCAAACTGTGCCTCAGTTTGGGCAAACCACACCGCCACTTGCGTCTCCCAGAACTCCGGAAGTTTCAGCGAAACTGTGTGCATCGACATCTTATCTTCTGGAAACGTCCAGGAGTGTCAGGGTCACCAATGTAGGTGCGTGGAAACAAACAAGGAGTCGAGTATTCCCTTTGGCTGCACCTTGTGGCCGTTTATTTCCATCCATACAAAACATACACACATTCACTTCCTGCCACCCTTTAACCCCCCCTGTCACCAGGGTTACGCCCCTTTCCTTAAAGGGGCCCCGTGAATTCGGTCGTCCCCTACACTAATCTCTGACTGGACACCATCTCTGGTTCGGGCATGAAGGTTGGATGCACTGCATCCTCACTCTTTACACCCTTAATTTCAATCTCACTCCAGTACATGCAGGGTGCACTACTGCTTGCATTGACTTGAATGTTGTCATTGGTCTCAAATGGTTGTAAATAGTGGACTGCAAATTCCAGTATGGCAATTATTGATAGTGTGCTGCCTGGGCAGGTCAGTCGGACACAGAGATAAAACATTTACAAACTGCACATGTATCTGAATTTAACCAGCAGATTTAAACCTGATAGCGCTCATGGATTGATCCAGTGTCAGCCCCCCCGCCCGCCCTGGCCATAACCTCCAAAATGTCACTCAAAGAGATACCTACAAACCAGTAGGAGACACATAATGACCACAAAGAAACATAAAACGACAACAATGAGACACTAAAAGACTATAAAGGGACCCAAACAACTACAAAGAGATGTAAAACAGCTGCAAAGTGACACAGGAGACTACAAAGAGACTCACAATGACTTGGAAAAGGGGCAAAAAAACACAAAGAGACACAAATGAACTGCAAAGAGACACAAAATGAGACAAAGCATCTGCAAAAGGACACAAAATGACCACAAGGAAACACAGAAGAACAACAAAAATGATGTGTGCCTTGCAGGAGAGGTGGTGGGCCCTTTTACATGACTGTGGCCAGGGGCCCATTGTCTCATAATCCGCCCATGGTAGTGTTAACTACTGTACTCTCCATTGAATACAGTGAAAAACAAGCTGATTACCCTGTTTACGCTGCTTTGGAGATTTACTTATGATATGGTGAGGTTAGTCTTTACTACAGGTGAAAGGCTATATCACGCTAAAGGCTCAACAATATGCAGCCAATTGTTTGTAGCTGAAGGATACAGTCAGCGTACCGTTTAGTCAACAGTATCTTCGAGGCTGAAAGTGATAACTTGTGATGATGACATGGTGAATTTTCTTTTGGTAAGTAGGTGCAAGATCAGCTGAGTCGACTGTTGACAGCAGGATCGGAAGGAAGTGGCCCCTAAATAGGGATGCATTTATCTATCTGATCAACAAGTTCATTTAGGCTAGTGCCAAACCTTCTAATGCCAGAGATCGATTGGCTATAAACAAACCACGTGTGTACCAAATGTACAGTAAATGTGTGCTGACTTTTGTTTCTGTATGACTGGCTTTATCTCTTTGGTCAGAGGACTAAAGACGTGTTTCAAGTGTCACCTCCATGCAATGGAATTTGCATAGATAGCAAATCATACACACATCAGCAACCTTAGGAATGAGATACCTGAATTCTCTGATGGTGTGAGTAGCAGCCTGTCTGTCTGTCTGTGTCACCACACCCCATATTGTTATCACATACCAGGGTTTCTCCAACTCATTGCTAGCCAGGACTCCATATCAAGTGGTCACGAATTGAAAATAGAGTAAAAAAAAGGAATAAATGCATAACTGACAGCCTTATCCAGGAGAACTTAAGTGTTCAGTGTGCTTCAAATGACGTAGGTTGAGTGTCAGCCCACCATGTCTGAAGACAAAAGTGTTTAACCTTTTCTAAATGGTCACCCAAAGCACTGCTGTCGGAGCCTCCTCTTGCTGCATCTCACTGCCTCCCTGATCTCCTTCCAAGAAATCTTGCCGTCTCAATGATAGTAATTCCACAAATGGGGATAGCGGTGCACACTGTCATACAGTCAGTCATCAAAGGCATTCACAGTGTACTCACTGAACACTTAGTAAGTAAACAGAGGCATGGCTGTGTGAGGGATGAGGAAGAGAGCTATAGAGAGAGATGCCAACAGTCTACTTTTACACCTTTCCATATGGGCAAGTGTGTTATTGCTGATTGTCCATCTTTCGATTACGATGTCAGAAAGGGGAGTTATTGCAGAGAATAAGCTCTGTGGCAAAGAACTGTCTATGATACTTACATGTTTTGTTCAGCTAGATAATCTTCACAAATGAATTCCACTTTTAGCATTTTTGAAGCGTGGATGCAATCACCAGAAATAAAAAGCTAACATTAGGCTATAAAGCAACTCTACCACGGTCACATGACTTAACATCACCGCTAAGCTAAAGGCAGACAAGTGTTCTAGTGATGACGTTTAGTCGTCTCATTCAACCACTTGTCATAGAACAAAACGTTTAAATCTCTTGAGCTTGTGTTAACCACAGGGTTTATTTTAGGTATCTAACCAAAAACACATTTCAAAATACACATTGACTTTAAAACAAGGGAAGCAATAGTGCAAAAATGCTGACTCATTCTAGGTTTTGAGACTCATTCCTGCAGTGCGCTGTTACTCACCCTGTGTTACCTTGAACTCTTGAAGAAAATATAGTTTTTCTCGCATGCCTCCATTGGAAAAGGAGAATCCAAAACTGGTGTAAATCATTGATGAATTGATTAAAACATAAAACAAGCCACATGAGACGGTAAAGGCAGAAGTTTTTTAAATAGTAAGGTTTTAGCAAAGATGCATGTGTTTGGGAAGTACTGAGCATATGACTGGATAAACGAGACTTGGATTATACAGCATGAGTTGTATGACAGTTTGTAAAGAGATTTTTGATAAAGGTTTGCTGTTAATATATCATTTACTTCAATTCATCAAGGATTTACTCTGTTTCGGGATTCTACGCTCACTTTGGAGGCAGCAGGTTTTCTTCAAGAATTCAAGGCAACAGGCGGTGAAGAGTTGATATACAAATGGTCATGTTGAGGGTGAAGTATTCCTTGAAGCTGAAATCACAAATGCTATCTTGAGCTTATGTTTGTGACTGTTTCACACTGCAATAAAATATATGGTAAACTCTTGTGCATAAGGCAGCATTTTAAGACTTCACAAAAACACTGTGACCACCGATCGTGTCGGCTATTTATATGCTGACACACCTGCACTTTCCCTCTCCTTCTGACTTATGCATGCCCCCGCTGACTGATACAAACATGGAGGCCATGCGAAATGAAGTGTGCCTCTGCTGATGAGGGAGAGATTGAAGGACCCACATGCATTTCCTGTGTCTCTCCAGGCTTCTGAGGAGATCTGCTGCTTACTCAGGAGTGAAAGCCTCAAATTAAAGTGTTTGTGCTGACAAAGGACAAATGGGATTTTTCTTTCGCGCAAACGGTGCAGGATTGTGTTGGCTTGCTCAAAGTGTCAGGGAAAAATTGTCTCCTGGTCGACACCTCTAATGAAACATGCGCATGAAATTAAGGCCTGCATATTGCTGCCGATGTTTAGGTTGTACATGTATAAAGAGGTTGTCAGAAGAAGAGGAGGAGGGAAAAGAGAGCGATAAGGCAAGATACAAGAAGAGAGCGAACAGAGAAAGAGATGCCTCTCTTCTCTCCTGTGTATAGATATGTCTTTTGTACCCTTGAAGAAGGAGTAAATTGAATATTCATGAGTGAGCATGAATAAGTGCTCTGTCAGCCAGTAGTGTCACTGATAGATGAGGGGTGGACCTGCATGAAGCTCCAATGGCCAGCGATGGTCCTCCATAGAGAGTCACGGAGGCGGGGGCATCAGGTACAGAGAAGGCTTGCCCTGGAAATAGACGGGACAGAGGGCTTAACTTCAATCCATCCATATATTGAGCTCTAACTTTAGGAGGCGTGCCACGGGCAGGTAACCCCGATGTTGACTTGACGGTTGCAACCTTTACTTACTGGACAGCTAGACTGGACATCACTGGAGGTGGGAAAAATGAGCCAATAACTAATGGAGTAGAGAGATTCTTTTCCTTTTTCACACAGCTAGACAAAAGTCTGGAGGTCTCTCCTGTGATTCTTGTTTTCCAGACAGTGAGTCCATGGTCCAGAAACCCACTCTAATTTCCTCTGACAAGTTCTCACAGTTGCTTCTCTATCCCCAGCGTCGACCTCCTCCTCTTCCCCCTCCGCAAGAGAAGGAGGCTGACACACACACACAGACACCAATCATTTCACCGCTGATATTTAGATATGATAATTTTATTCATGATGCCACTCCTCGGCCGCTGTGCAGCTCGTCTGTACAAGTGTAAATGAGGAGTGTTCCAAATGTAAAATGTTCTGCTGAGGGGGATCAACGAGGCTCTGTGGCCAAAACAAGGCAATATACAAAGTGAGTTCTGTTCCAGTACACAGACTGGCCTGGTCCGCACCAACTCCAGTTAGCATGCCTGGCTCCACCAACATACACCAGATGGCCTCATCCTCAGGCAGAGCGAGGGAGGGAGGGAGAAAGAGAGAGAGAAACACAAAGAGAGAATGAAAGGGGGAAAGCACTGGTGCTTGACATGCATGTCCCAGAGGTGCCAGGCTCAGTCAAAGTTATATCTAACACTGGGCTTGGCTGATACTGGAGCTCATCTAATGTTAAGACTAACTGGAAAAGCCTAAATCCTGCAAATCAGACATAGTAGGCAACCTTGTTTAATTTTCCATCTCTTCTTTTCATCTCATTACTCATGAGGACTTTATGTATGGATTAAACCAAATAAAATGAACCCTTAAAATGATTTTGGTAAATTTCACAAAAGAGGTTCTCGTGGCAGAATACTCCCATACTTATGCAGCATGTTTGTGTGAAGGGTTGGAAAAGTTATATTCACCTCCATACTGCGGGACTTATGAGAGACGGACAAAACACAAAAAAAGATAGGTCCAAATTGAAGCAGCTGAGGCTTAGATAGCTAGAGTTAGAGTTATTTATTTTGCACAATTCAAACAACAAAATTTAAAATAATGAAACATAACAGAAATAAATGAATCACAGTGCAGGAAGAGACAGAAAGCCAACTTGGCTTATTTGAAGCCTCCACCTATATAATAATACAATTTTACAAAATTACAAAGAAAAAATAAAATATGCATAAGACATTACATTACAACAAAACAAAGAAAGAAAGAAAAGGAAAAAAAAAAATAATAATAATGTAATTGTGTCGAGTGTGAGTGAGCGTGTGTGTGTGCATGTGTAATATAACAGCTAAAACAAGAAAGACATGAAAACTAATACATAAACAAACTGTTACAAAACAGCAATCAGATGTTCTTTTCGGCATCTTTTAAAACATTTTACAGAGGGACATTCTTTTGTTAGGTGGGAAAAGTCATTCCATAGTTTGGTTCCCTAAATCTTATTGAAAATGGACCTCTAGTCAGTAACATAGGAGGATGAAGATGTGAAGATTGATGAGTTGAGTGAGAGTGAACCTGTGAATTGAATTTATAGTAGGTCTTGAAATGATCAGGAATATTCCCTTCACCTGAAAGTATCTTATAAATGAAAACACAAGTTTGTGAAATATTTGTCATAAATGGTAAGAATCTGCAATTTCTGAAATAGAGGAGCAGAAGAGAAGTGTGACTCTGATCGGGTTGCGATCCTAGCAAAATGTTTCTGGAGGACCAACATATTTTGCAGAGTAGTAGGAAAAGTACTTGCCCAAACTATATTACAATATGAAAGATAGGGATAAATGATACTGTAATAAAGAATAAGGAGACAGTTTGCAGAGACAAGATGTCTAACCCTCCTTATTATTCCAATAGATTTGTTTATTTTTCTACTAAAACAGTCAATATGTTACTCCAACTTAAACTCTCATCAATAATAATTCCTTGGAATTTTGTAGATGCCACTTGAGGCATCTCAACAGATTCAATTTTAATTTTAGATAAATCCTTAGTACAATTAATCCATCGTACAATTGTTTGCCACTGAAAATAATAAAATTAGATTTTTTGATATTCAAAGATAGTTTATTTAATCTGAACCATGTAGCATAGGCAGTTAAACCAGCATTAGCTTCCATAATCAGGGAATTTAAATTTGAATGAGAGAGAACAAGGGTTGTGTCATCTGCAAACATTATCGGAAAAAGGCTTTTTGATACATTAGACCAGGGATTCCCAAAGTGTGGTGCGTGTGGTGTGGTGCGTCCCAAAGTGTCTCGCGCATCCCCTAGCTCCCTCTAGGGGGTGCGCGAGAGGAAAAGTGTAATGGCGTCTGATGGTGTAATAATATTAAATATAAAAAAAGATGTAATTTTAATTTAAAAAGTGGGATTTTTCACAAAATAAAAACATGAATTATAAAAATTCCCTTTGTAAGATTTAAAATTAAAAACGTACAATTTAATAAATGCACTTGAGCTCCTTCCGGCAGTCTTGCGCCTGCCGCCAGTCGTACACACTAGCCAGCCTAGCTTGGGCAGCTAACGTCAGCTAACAGCGAACTTCATGCATTCAGCAACATTCATTTAAATATGCTAAACTGGCTGAAATCGGGGAAACTGTCAGGTGGGACATCTGAAGCTATCAGTCGTAAAAGAGGAGAGGGACAGAGAGAGGGAGAGAGGGACAGAGAGAGACAGAGAGAGAGAGAGAGAGAGAGAGAGGGAGAGAGAGAGAGAGAGAGAGAGGAATCGGAGGCGAGGGGAACGGAGAGGTGTGTTGGGGAGAGACCGGGAGAAGAAATCGAACGGGAGTCAGAGGAAGATGAGACGGAGGAGACCGAAAAGGAGGAAGGGATAGCACAGACAAATCGGGAGCACATCGGCCCATTGCGGAGTCAAGGTGAAAAAAGAGGAAATGAGAGAGCATCAGACTGGGAAAAAAAGAGGAAATATGATGAAAAGTATCTGTGTCTGGGATTCACTTGGATTGGCAACGCAGATTCCCCAAAGCCACAGTGCGTGGTGTGCAGTGAGGTTCTGGCTAACAGCTGTCTGAAACCCTCTTATTTACGTCGCCACCTGAACACCAAGCATGCCAGTGCAAGTCAAAAGCCCCTTACATATTTTAAATCGAAATTGGAGGAGTTACAAAACAGCCCAAAACAACTGCAGTCTCATTCATGTGTTGGGTCTATAAATGACGCACTACGGGCTTCTAATCTGGTCAGTTACCGCACACAATCGCTGAAGACGTGTGCTTGCCAGCTGCCAGAGAGATGGTGGAACGTATGATTGGGGAGAAAGAAGCAAAAAAGTTGGACATGATCCCGGTGTCCATCAACACTGTGTCGCGCCGCATCGATGCTTTGTCCGAAGACATCCTGGCTATATTAGTCGGTCATTAATTGTAAATTAAATGTGATAATCTGCCTCTGAGCCTGTGCGTGTGTCCTCGCTATCCGTATTGCTCTTTAAAAGTGACTCCTTGTGTAACTGAAATTTATTGAAACTTTGTTGCAGTGTTTCAGGGCGTTTTCACACCCGTAGTTTTTTTTATTAAGGGGGGGGGGGGGTGCGCGAACCCGGTCAGGATGTAGAAGGGGGTGCGCGGCCTAAAAAGTTTGGGAACCGCTGCATTAGACAAATCATTAATATAAATAAGGAATAATAATGGTCCAAGAATGGACCCCTGTGGAACCCCACATATTAGTCTGGCTTTGTTTGAAAAACAACCTTTGACACAAACAAACTGTCTTCTGTTGGAGACATAATTTTTTAGCCATTTGTATGAAATGTCATGGAAACCATATTCATGCAGCTTTTCCAATAATATATTATGGTTTACTGTATCGAAGGTCTATAAAAATACTGCAAGTAAATTCATTTCTGTCAAGTGCAGAGATAACTTTATCAACAAGGTAAAGTAAAGCCATATAAGTTGAATGATTTTTACGGAAACCATACTGATGTTTGTAAAGAACTGAATTGGACATGAAACATAATCCTTTTGTGTACAATATTTTCTAGTATTTTTGTAAAACAAGGCAATATAGATATGGGTCTATAGTTGTTAAAACAAAGTGGATTTTCTGCTTTAAACAAAGGAATAACTTTGGCAATTTTTAAATCCTCTGGCACAACACCTGTTTGCAAAGACAAGGTGAAAATGTGAACAAGTGGCTGCAATATTGACAGTTTCACCTGTTTGACAAGAAATGCAGAAATGTTGTCATGGCCAGCTGAAGATGTTTTGAGATCATCAATTATATCACTTATTTCTTGAATATTTGGGGGCATAAAATTAGATATAATAGGGACATTTGTTGGAATAAAATCCAGTGGATTCCCATGACAAGCCGGAATATTGTTCGCTAATTCATGACCAATATTTACAAAGAATTCATTAAATATTTGAGCGATATCAAATGGCTTGTCAAGAGAATTGTCACCATCCAAAAAGACTGAAGGAAGCTCTGGGGTCGTCTTTTCTCTTTGTAGCACTTGATTTATTACTTTCCACGTGTTTTTTATATCTTTTGAGCACTTCATAAATGTTTCACTGTAATATTTCTTTTTTGTAGATCTAATGATATGGGTATAGTTATTTCTACAGGATTTATAAGCCCCATGAGTAAGAGGCGTGGGATTTGAAACATATTTTCTGTAGAGTTTATTTTTTTTCCTCAACAACTTCAGTAAATGTATTGTGAACCAGGGCTTACTAACTTGACTGCTGTTCTTGGTGGAACTACAAATTGGAAAACAATCATTGAAACTAAGGTTAATAACTTTCATAAACTTCTGATATGCCAAATCAGTGTTATTTTCCACATATAGATCATCCCATGAAATACTGGAAAGAATATCTTTAAATTTTGAAATATTTGATTTGATCATAATTCTTTTCTGCATAATTTTCTTAGTATGTTTAGCTCTCTTAATCTCGATTAAAGAGTACTGGAAAATGATCTGACGGAAGTCGGAATACAAGACTCCAGATTTGGTTCCTTCACTCAAAGAATTGGTTAAGATGTTATCAATCAAAGTCACTGAATTTACTGCAACTCAAAAAGTAACTAGAGTAAAGAATATTGAGAAAATCCCCAGTAGGAGTATGTTGTCGATTTTTCAAAAGGTTTATATTGAAATCTCCTAAAATGTAACAAAGTTTATCCTCATTGTTTATCAGGTCAAGAGAACAGCCCAGACTGTCAATGAAAACTTTGATGTTAGAGTCAGGTGGGCATAATAGCCTGACTTTTATGCCGTGGTATGGCTCAAACGCTGGACCCTTCATTTCCCATGATGCAACTTGACATCTTTCATTGAACCCTCCTACCTTGTAAACACCCATATCTTTCAAACCACAGCCACGATTTTGGAACGCAGGCTTTATATTTAAAGTTCTTAGTCTCCAAGTCCAAGATGAAATAGCCTCGATGACACCATCGAGGGTTATTTAATCAGACTTTAGAAGGCTCCTGGAGACGGTAGTCTGGAAACCGCAAGGTTGGAAGTTCAATCCTTCGCTGCTAATCCTGTGCCCCTGAGCAATAACCCCTAATCGCTCCCCACTGCTTTCAACATGCTAGGGATGGGTTAAATGCAGAGGTTATATTTCATATGTATATAATGACGCTTATAATGAAGTTTAAGTTTAAGAAGTCATTATTCAACTGTTTTCATTGGCTTTGTAGGTCCCCCCATAACAAGTCAATTGACTTTGACATATTAAATTGTTGGAGTGCCCCTTTAACATCAATAAGTAACAGTGTTTTTAAAACATTTGTATAATTACCATGAAGAAGAACAAC
Source organism: Lycodopsis pacificus (assembly GCA_028022725.1). Classification (NCBI taxonomy): domain Eukaryota; kingdom Metazoa; phylum Chordata; class Actinopteri; order Perciformes; family Zoarcidae; genus Lycodopsis; species Lycodopsis pacificus. The sequence continues at coordinate 2,809,224 of CM051692.1, forward strand.
AGACTGTAAACTGGCAGCCTGTGGAGTGGATTTTACTCTGTGCCATGAGACTGGAGTAGTGTTAATCCTTTTCAATGAACTCAAAGACACTATAGAGTTGGAACAGGGAACGGGAAGGAACATACATCTTTATGGTTGATGTGGTTTTAAAGGACAGCCCCCTTGTGCCAGTGCCCCTCGTGGCCCTCTTAGGAGGGCCCCGCTTCCAACCAAACCTAACCCTGCCCGTGCCTAGGGGGCATAAGTGTTATCTTTATACACTTTTAATTATTTTTATTCTTAGGGTTTTTATTAAAGCCTTTTTAAATCTGAAAAACGGTAGTGCTGGCAAGAGGCTTCCAATCATCTCAAGTATGGTCTCATTCCTTAAGAGCAGCATAACACCATTCCTCCAGTAAGATAGTATACGACAGTTAAATACATATAGTAGTACATTTTAATAAATAGTTAAAAATTTGCTGAAATGCAATCTGCGAACCCACCGGCTAACGGCTGACAATGATTTATTTATTGGTTTAAAATTAGCTTGTAAACTGGCTACTTGTGAAACAATCCGGTGGTATACAATCATCTTGCAAACTCCCTTGCATCTCAAATTTCTAATCGTACTGTAAACAATGAGCAGCACAGGGAAAACGTTTGTTTGGCCGAGATATCCGCTGGCTGCACCGGAAACCCAGAAATACAGACCCTTGTCCCCAGAGGCGTATACGCTGTCACACAGATAGCTGATGGTTTCAGAGATCTAATCGGATTATTATCAGATTGTGATATTATATTAATATTAGTGCTGGGCAACGATTACAATTTTTAATCGCATGATTTTTTTGCGATTAATCACATTGTTATGCTCAATTAAAGTTCAATTATGAATTCAAAAGTAGTGTATCGTGCACTTTTATTTTAAAAGTACTGCTATATGAACAGCAGTGCGATAACATTTGGTTTGCTAACACTTCGAACAAATCAGGTTCTTGTTAACAGCAGTATTCCCTTTACACAGTAGCAGTTATAACACAGTTATGATGACTCTGATAATAGATATCCAGCCGGTGTTCACAACTTTATCTTCATGTGTGTAAGAGATGCAATCTGAAATATACATCTTGAAAACTGCAAACCTATCTACGTCATGTTTTTATGTTTGTTAAATTCTCAGTAGCGGTAACTAAATGATGCTTATTATACATATTACAAAGAAAACACTTTAAAAACTCAAAATAAAGAATTTAAATGAATCATTTCTTTTTAGTTTTTTTTGGTATTTTTGTCAGACACATATGCAACGCTGATTACCGTAATATGTGTGGTATTTGTTATAAATGTACATTGGTACATAGAGGGTGATAAGAAGCTGTACTTGGAGGGACTTAGGACCCAGGGGAATGTAGGTGAAGCATGGAACCTGTAGTCTGTACCGTGGCAGTAACCTGCATGAGAAAGTTATGCTAATAAAGAGTTGCAGTTAAGAGCAGTGTGTTCTCTCGTGCTTATATGTTTATTTAAAAACACGACAATATGTATGTCACGATCCTGTAACGAGTGAGAGAGAGAGCGAGCGAGAGAGCGAGAGGGGAGGGACCGACGGTGACGTAATGAAGGGGCGTTCCGGATCTGGCGTGTCACCCGGTGGGGGGAAGAGCGGCAGCAGAAGGAAGTGACGCCACACAAGCACAGCTGTTGACCGCTCGCTGCCCGGTTTTTGTGTTAAAAATGCCTTAAAAATAAACAAACTGCGTTAATTCATGATAATGTAATTCTCGGCATTAATTAATTAATGCGTTAACGCGATAATAAAGCATTAACTTGCCCAGCACTAATTATTATTATTATTAATTATACCATGAGTATCTTGAATAAATCCACTCAGTTGCAGTTATTTCTTCAGCATACAAAAGTGGCAAAAGCATATGAGAGTACTTGAAAGATGTGAAAAGTAAGTGTCCTTTTCCATATCCGAATGGCCGTCCAAAGCCAGAATACAGATGGCCCAGTGGCACCTCCTTGCCTCCCACTGCTCTGTTTTCATTCCTCTCTTTTGGTGATAATATATTGTCTACAGGGTGTGTAATGATCCTCCAGAGCAGTCGTATACCACTAACAGGCATTTCTGTCAAACACATCACCATCGCTGTGCTCATTGATTTGTGTTGTCTTTAAAACGGGCTGTTTCCTCAGTGCTGGGTGCAGCCGTAATTGCATCTTGCTTAAATGATTCAAATAAGGCGGTCTGTTGCTCTTATCTCCACTTCCCCTCCCTCCACTGTCACTGTCACCCTCACCTATTTCATTACGGATTCAGCAGACTTGATAAAACAGCAGGGGTGGCCCATTCCACAGCGCTTAGCCAGCCCGGCCGAGACAAAGAAGTGGTCAAGCGGGCCAACAAATCACACCAAATGGAGCGTTTGCTCTTTGTGCAGCCTAGTTATGGGAAACTGATAGCAGCATCCAGAATACTGAATAGGTGTAATAAATGCTGAAGAAGGGGGATTCTTCTCCTAATTGGGGGGGGGGGGGGGGGGTAATGGAAGCACCGGCATTCCCCTTTTTGTATCTGAAAATGTGTTCTGTGAAATAGTCTAATAGCCTGAACACAGTTAAAAGGGGCAGTGCAATCCGCCCACCCCTCCTTCTCCGCAAAGCCATCCCGTCCTGTCTTTGGGCTGACAGATAAACATGTTCTCTGCTGGCTAATTGCACTACCTGTTTCTACCCAGTCTCAAGTGACAGGCTAGCTATGTGAAGCCTCAGATCTCCCGGATCCCGCGATGCTGGCGTAAAACACTAAAGTATACAACAGCCACAGTGAGGCTGAGGAACTTTTGAGGGAAAAAGTGGAGGATTAGGTACCTTGAAGCGCACTGTGTAACTTTCCAAATGAGCGGCTGAGTTTACAGCTGAAACAGACAGCTGTCGGACAGGCATTGATGGATTAACTAACATGACAAGTGCAGCAGGAAATATGACAGCACCTGTCCAATGATATCAACGTCAACAAGAGAGAAAAAGCAAGACAGACAATTTAAGAGGTAACCGGAAAAAATCACATCTTAGCATCGCGAGTCTCCTTCTTTTCACAATGAAATAAAGATGTTCAAATTCAATTTGCAGCTATATACATCACTATACATATGCCGCGGGTCCTGAAAGTATTCCATGGAGGTACCTTTGTCTGAATGGACTGCAAGTGGTCATAAAAGATGCAGGCCCTCAGCTGGACACTGACTCCCTCCAATCAGATGAATAATAGTACAAAGGGCTGCTAAATCATTGAGACAGCTGCTCTGCTCTGCCCAGACTGCTCTGGTTCAGCACAACACTGCTAACAGATCAGTGCAGAGGACATAAGAGGCATTGAGGTCCGCAATCCTCCAGACGAAGCCTCGGCTCACATTCTCAGGGAGCAGTCAAAACTCAGGAAGACTTTCAACCCAAGAGTCTGTGGGGTAGAAAAAGGCTGATTATTCATAAGTATCAAAACCAACTGCATAATAAAAGTGGGATGCTGTTTCGATGAATCGGAAACTGTGGAATTCTTAAAAGTCAAAGGCGTTGGGTCTGACATGTCCATTTCGACATGAGAGGGTAGACTAGTGGACAAACTGTCCTTTTCTCAGACCCATGATGAGGGGAATAGGGGGGATTCGGCCCAGTGACCAAAATATGGGTCAAGACCATTGCAAATCAATTTCATGGAGATGGTAGCTCAGAGAGCGGGCTGTAGCTCGGAGAGCGGGCTGTAGCTCGGAGAGAGCGGAAGAGAAAGCATGTTGTTTAAGTAAAACCCGCAAGAACATTATGATTTATTTAAGTGAGGAGAAAATATGAATAATGTATTGGCTATACAGAGCATGAATCTCTTTTGTACTAATTGTCAGAAAGGCTTGCATCCAGTGTGTGAGGGGTGGAGGGGCTGGAGGACCCAGAGATCACAGGGGCGCTGCGGCTCAAAGCCGCCGGTCCTACAGCCACAGCCATTGACTTGCAAATGAGCTGAAGGAGGCTAATTAATGGGGGGGGCTAATGAAAGCGGTAGTTGGGCTCAAGTGAAGAAATAATCTGGGACCCCAATTTCACTTTCCCCGCCTTTATCTGACTTTCTTGCTCTCTCCCTCTCCCACCATTCCCTGGCTTGATCGTCCTCTCTCTTCCCACAAGATGGCATGTGCCATTGAAGTTGATTGCAGAACGCATCAATATGTGAACAAAGTTGTTGGTGGTGGGGTGCAGTGGTGAGTCGTGGTGGTGATGATGGGGGGTGTTAGTATAATTAGCATTCATTTGAAGCGACCCAGTCTCCATCTCTGTTATTTATTCTGTAGCTTTTGGCACATTTTCTGGTTCTCGACTCCCAGGAGGCGAGATGGAGGGAGATGGAGGAGGGTGTTTAAGATGTGTGACAGGCTGTAATGGTAACTTTTGCACTTTTTCTTTATTGTTTGCACTGGAGAGATTCAGGCTACATCCACACTAATACGTTTTCATTTAAAAACGATCTCCGTCCACACGGGCTATTCAGCATCGTTTTTAAAATGATCTCCGCCCATAATAGCAAGCCTGAAAACAAATATCACGTGACTCTTCACGTACACTGGGCATGCGGTTGCCGGTGTAAACAGGAAGTAGATTGGTTGCTTAGTTAAAAAAATATGACAGAGTAATATAGTAGTCTTAAATAATGAATGCTTGATACTTAAGATCTAAAACCTTCCTATATGAACTCAAACAGACACATTTCGTAGAAAGTTTTATTTTTCAGACTTAGTTTCAGCGCTGCGGGTCTTGCTCTCTCTCTCTCGCCCTCTCTCTCTCTCTCTCCCTCTCTCTCTCTCTCTCACATCAAATTTATTTTAAATTGAACACTTACACATAATAGTTTACTAGATTATGGGTCAATGTGGTCAACTTGTTCCCTCTCTGTTTTGTTGTTGTCTGTTCTCACACTCGTAGCTCTGCTGGTGGCTGAAGTAGTAGTAACAGCGTCTCTGTGTAGTCAACAACTGTCAAATCAAATAAAGTACACATCAATTATATTTTAACAATTATTATTCTCAGTTTTCAAATTGAACTGGATGGATTATAAATAATACATAGAAATACATAAATAAATGTTCTTCTCATTTAAAGTAAAATAAGGTCTGGATTAAAGAATAAGTGACATAACAGAAAGCTTTTCAAAAATGCGCATTAAAATAAAGTAATTAATTTTAGAAAAATGAATTTCACTGAATTGTCCTGCAGCTTTAAATTCAATTCATTCAGGTGTGAAGTGATGTCAATAAAAAAAGCCACAATATTATATTTTTGTCATCTAAAAAGATAAATCAGTGAGCATGGACTTTATCTGTGGTTATTAAACCACTTGTTTCAGCTCTATCCTCTGTAACATCATCATTGGACAGTGAACTCATGTGTTAGGATTCTGATCATTTTGGGCTCTCAGGTTTATTTTCTGTGTCTTCATTTCAGATGTGAGTGGGTACGTTTGTTCAAAGGAGTTGTACTTTGTCTCGTAGTGCGCTTCATTTGCCGCTTTTATCAATAGTTACGGTTTCTGAACATATGAGACATGCTGGATTTAACTGCCTGCGGGAAGAATTAACATAGAAGAGTGTTCATTCTTGCTTATAAATTATATTCTCTCTGAACACGTTTCTCTTTTTGGAGAACGTCATGTGAGATAACCTCTCTGATTAGCGCAATTGTCCTGCTCTTGTTTCTGTTTCCTCGTCTCTCCCCCGTGTGTCACGGTGTGTGTAAACCTCGCTCAGTCAGGAAACGTGTCAGAATACTCACATTTGATTGGCTGAGCTTTACAACGCATTGGTCGGTGTCTCCTGTACTGCTGAACAAGTACCGTAACGGCTGAATAAGATGCGCCGCTTAAAAGTAAAAACTCGCTGCCTAATATGTATGATTCCGAAATATCGATTTTAGGTCCTGGGTCCGGATGCAACTGCGTCTGGGTCCAGATCCGGACCGCAGTCCGCCAGTTAGAGACCCCTAAGTCACTTCTTACACACTCCAAACACAACTATAGACTACTAATATAAGCATCTAGAAAACGTGTCATAACAGCATGAAATCCTGGGCAGAAATCGCCGTTATGTGTACGGGAAATCAATATTTGCACCCTGATGCTAGCAGCTACCGAGCTAACCAATGCATTTAATAGCATTAGCACTCGTGGCCGAATGCAAAAATACCTTCGGTTTTTCTCTCCGTGAAAGCAGTAGAAAGCTGTGAGTGGAGAACGGTAGGATGGCACTGCCCTTCGCCAAAAAAAATCGGACAATACTCCCAGGTTTTGTACTGATTTTCGCAAGGTGAATGCGGTGACTAAACCAGATTCCTTTCTGATCCCGCGTATGGAAGATTGTGTTGACCAGGTAGGCCATGCCAAGTATGTTAGTAAGTTTGACTTGCTGAAAGGGTATTGGCAGGTTCCGTTGTCAGAGCGCGCACGTGCAATTTCTGCGTTTATAACGCCGAATGGGTTGTACTCCTAAAGAGTCATGCCTTTCGGGTTGCGTAATGCCCCGGCAACATTTCAGAGGCTTATGACAAAAGTTCTGGGGGATTTGGAGGGATGTGCAGTCGATTTAGATGATTTGGTTGTCTTTTCAGATACATGGTCCTCTCATTTGGAGCACATCCGGGCTCTGTTCGGCCGCTTGGCTTGTTGAAGAAAATCATCATATAACTTAGGATTGAACTGAACACATTTGGTTTCATAAGTATATGTAACTTGTTATGTTGAACACATTTGGGTTCATAAAAACATTCTTAGGGAGTGATTAGGGCACGCCAGGCAAATTGTAATATATCACTCCAATTTGTATCAAAACATTTCCCGTACACGAATCGTGTGTTCTGCCAAAAGGTTATCTCGACCCAAACGAAGATGTGCTTTGTTTGTGGTTCAACCGGCATTATGCTACATAAGAAAACACACACAAAAAAACTAAAGGTACAGCAGCATATGCTTCTGTATCTCTTCTCAGACTGCAGTAGGATGAATAGGCTGTGGCAGTGCAGGGTATTGTCTTTAAATATTCTTTCGGCTCTTCGCAGGCACCTCTATCATCAATCTAGTCATCAATATCATTATTGCTTAGCAGATGGGTACCAATGATATTATAAGCGGTTTTAATCACCCGCAATAGAGCCCTCCTGTCCTTGGCTGTGCACATCCCATCCTATTTATGTCTCCAGTCATGATGCTTTTCATTGCTCTTCTGTAAAAGTTAACGAGAACTTTGAATAGGAATTTTGGCCTTCTATGTTTTCTTAAAAAATACAGCTGTTGATGAGCTTTTTTCACCAGGATGGAGATTTGTGGTCATTATGTCAGAACGTTTGTGATTCGCAGGAACCTAAACTGTTGCCTTGCTCCACCTCAGCTCCATTGATGTAGGCAGGGATGTGTGTCTTCGCCCCTTTTTTTTTCTAAGATCAACAATCAGCTCCTACTTTTACTGATGTAAAGCAGTAGGTAGTTTTCTGAGCACACAGGGCTGCAGTATTCAACACTAGAGTGGAGGAGGTGTGGCTTCCAATCTGAGCTGCCTAGGGTCTGTTTGGGAAGAAAGAACTCGATGCAGAATGAGGTACTCAAGCCGAGAATGCTAAGTTTATCAATGAATTTCAAGGGGGACATTGTGTTGAATGCTGAGCAGAAATGTCAGGCAACTGTGGCTCAAGAAGGCGAGTGTGGCTCAGTGTTAGAGCTGGTCGTCCTTCAATTATAGAAACGGAGGTTTCATTCCCAGCTCCGCTAGTCCATGTCGATGTGTCCCTAAATTCATATGCCGCAGGCACAGCCTTAACCCCCCATAGGCGTATGAATAGGTATGAATGGTTAGGTAGTGTATGAATGGGTGAATGACATGTAGTGGTCGGAAGACTAGTAAAGCGCTATACAAGTACAAGTCCATTTACCAAATGAAAAAAAATAAAAACATTCTGATGTAGGTGTTAGAGCATGAGACTCCAGTCCTGGATTAAGCCTGGTTAGGCAAGTGTTTCTTATCTATGTTTTATTTATTTATTCTTTTCAACCAAGCACTTAACATCTTTTATATATAATCTTTTTTTATATATCCATTTTTTACACCTTTATCTTTTTTTATATATCGATATACTGTATATTTAAAAGACCCCAGTGTATTAATATGCTTTTGTACTGTTCTATCCGCTATCCAATTCATTTTTCACAAACCCTACTTATGTTGGGACCATGTGCTTCTGACCATGTGCTTTGAAACAAAGGGATCTGGCCTGTATGTTCATTCAGCGGCCTGATTTGGGTTGATAAGGACCAAACCCCCACAATAAAGAATTTCACACCTACATGTGAAATCTGACATAGTTTGGTTGAGAAAACGCGGCGCTGCTCTCATTGGACGAGGCCGGGGATGCCGAGGCGGGACTTCCGGTTTTACGACCGGATGCCACTAACTTACAAAACCACGAAGAGCCCCTGAATGCACTGCCATTCCACATAATTCTATTTGCAAGTAAGGACGCAAGGACACAACGTTGCTGCTTTTAAAAGAAAAACGTAGGTAACAGTTTTACATTCGCTGGACAAATAAAGACTGTTTATTACTTTTTGTTTCGCATCCTGATAAAAGGGAGTGGACAATTACCTGCAGAAGTGAATAAAACGTCTTCAGAAAAAGAGAAGGACACTTCCAGTCAAGTCGGATGAGAATTCCCTTAATGAGCCGAATAAATTATCTGCCACAGAGAGTTTATTGCGCAGCACGGAGCTCGCGATTTTGAGTTGAACCGAGGAACTCAGACAGACCACATCGACCGCCACAAAGTCCACTCACTATAAGGCGTAGTAAGTCAGGGCAGATTTTGGTCATAGTGTTTATTATCTTCTTTGTGTTTTGCTTAAGGTACTGTGTATTTTTATAACGTGGTTTTGTGTATGCTCAATAATCGCCGAGATTAACGACGAAGATCGCTAATGTTGTGTAGAAATGACTGTGTATTTCATACTGCTGCAATCGTGTTTTGAGATAGTTCAGTCACCGCTAGTGGGACTGGAAGTTGTTGTCTCATCGGTTCAAAGGTCAGAACCACAAAGGTTTTTGTGATGAGATAGCAATCTTCCGTATTCCACCGTGGTGGGGAGGATCTGCTTCGTTTCAGAGGATTTGTTTTGTTTGTTTTCTCTCTTCTACTACTAACCCACACACATATAGCGTTAAGCTACATATAGCATTATGCAAATCATAGAATAGTATGCCATGAAAAGTCATTAAAAACGGACCGCACACAGGAGCAAAAAGCAGCTGTATTTACATTACCTGAATCGAGCTCACCATTGACCAGCATGAAGAACAGACTGTTCTCACACATCTGCCCCAGGAAGGTCATTGGACCGCATAGCATTTTGTTAGGCCTTGTTAAAATCATGCAGAGATAAGCTGGTGTCCAATATACCTCTGAACTTATATACTGTTCCTTCCATCTGGAAATACTATTATTATTCTTGTTCACAATTAAGCATGTTGTAAGGAAATCAATGCCTACCATCCAGGTGCATTGACTTCAGTTGTTATGAAGTGTTTCAATATAGTGTCACAGAAGTCACTTGCTCACTAGATCATTTTGAGTTTGCCTTTAGGTATAACAAAAGATGATACGGTTATAGCCATGGGGCGTTGTATATCTAAGCAGCCTCATCTATTAATCAAGAAGCTGGATGACCTTAACATTCACCGCCTCATTGTTAGACGCTAATCGTAAACATGTGTTCCTGGTCCGTATTGCTCCTACTGCCATAACTGTTTGTTCATAGGTAAGTTTATTTGTATTTGTCCTTTATTCTGGGATCTGCTCCCTCAGTTTTGTTGCCTGCCTGCTTTTGGGTCAGCTTTGTTGCATTAAAGCTCACCCTTTTTAAACTGATCCTGCCTTCCTGGTGTTCTGAGTTGGGTCCTCCTTTGAATTCTGAAATAGTACCAAAAGAAAGTCTTAAAAAATAATTTCTAGCTCACTATTTAGCTAATCATATAGCATGTATGCAACATACTGAAGCTAGCTAACTAGTATTGTATGAATCATCGATGCAGCAGTCAGCTAGCATTGAATCGAACTTGCGTGCTAAGATACTAATGGTAAAAGCGCTGCCAAACCATGACTCTTAGACCACTGACTCCTGGTGTGGCTTCTCTGGTGGTTTCCCTCTTCACAGTGTCTCCTGGGTTACTGGATCATTGGACTGGTAGAGACCTCAGCCCTGCCATGCCTCCCTGCAGCTCCTACTCCTTCTCCCCAGGTATGTGAACCCTTCCTACCCTTTGCCCCCCAACCCCCCTTGCCCCGTCTTTCCCATCAGGGGGCGGAGGCTGAGATGGATGGCAAGGCAAAGCATAGCCCCCCAGACGGGCTGATTTATGGCACCTCCTTTCCATCTAGACAGAGTGGAGGCCCCTAGGGCTCCCGCCTGGAGAGCGCTGGGGACAGCCGCCATCTCAGACCTGACGGCCTCAGGTTCCCAGTCTACCATGATGCCAAGTACCAAACGGTGACTCCAGAATGGTCGCCATTCGTCATATAGGCAGCCTGCGATCTGCCTTAAAGAGTGGAAACACAGAGAGCAGGAACAATGAGACTCCCTCCCTTCCTCCCTCGACTCTTCCCACAGACATTGAGCTTCACTGCAACAATTTATTATATTCCCTTTGCTATGGCTAATATCAGGGAATGCTTTTGTTTAACGGTCAGTGTGATCACTATAAATATAGCAACACCACAGGTAACAGAAAACAACCATTTTTGTGCTGTATTGACTTTCTACTTTGTCTAAATATACCTCTAGGTCTGCAGCAACAAAACAGCATGTTGTCCTGACTCCATACATACAATGTTAGCATTTGAATAAAGTAAATACAGTCAGGGATTAAACCCCACAACCAATAACCTGAACTCATTTTCAGGAAGCATTATTCTACGCTGTTATCCTTTGAATGATACAATCTTATTTATCTGTGTTGGGCTATGCATAGGCTATAATCTTGTCAGAAGGGGTATTCTCTCTGATTAAAAGGTCAAAAGCTGTTCTCCATTAAAAAATGTGTGACAGCAATCCAACAGTATCTATGGGAGCACGCCAAGGGAGATCTGTACAGCCCAGCCTCTAACATTATTCATCATAACATGCATCATATCATAGCATATATCACTTTGCAGTCTAAGAATACTAACAATGCTTATAATCACTTATTAATGAAAGAACATGAACATCCACATCAGAAGCATTTAAGTGCTGCATAAACCTCAATCTGTCAGACACCAGAATTTGATTTCCCCACGTGGTGCAGGATGACCATCGCCAAAACTGTCCAATCAATCAACCTGTCAGTCCGTATAATGTCATGTTTACTCATCTTGGTTATTTTGCAAACAGGAACAGGAATCGGACCAGAACTACAATGCAACAATGTATAATTGTTCCAAGTTCCATCCCAGGTGCCTTTTAGAATATGGGTGTATCAGTGTTCTGGTCTTAGGGGCAATGAATTTTACTTAAAATTATTTTAAAAAACAAATAAAAATTCTCAACAGAATGTTTTGAGGACACAGTGTTACGACGTCTATGTACGTCTATGAGGTCTGATCAGGTTATAATCATTGAGCAAGTCAGAAATGTACTAAGAAACCATCCCATTCAGTGCTTAATGGACTATTATCAGGATTCTGGGTTGATTCTGTATTGTACCCGTTGAAGAGATTTAATTTCTGGAGTAATATGTACACAGTTAGTGTACGTGTAAGGACTCAGTTGAATTAAAATGTCGTGACTGACACTGTCAAAAACAGCAGTGAGCTCCAACAATACTGAAATCGAATTGAAAGATATTCATCCATTTGTTTGGATTTTCTTCAAGTATTTTGTTCAGAAAAGAAAGATTTGAGATTGGTCTGTAATGGTCTGTAGGGATGGAATCAAGAGAACATGTGCAAGACCTTGGGCACTGAATTACTTCCTCCAGATCTTTGGAGTTAAGGCGTGAGAATGTAGACATTGAGCACAATATAATAGATTGGTGTAAGGGTGAAGTGATGCTATATGTACTGCTACAATAGATGTATTTACAGCAATTGGTCAGAGAGAGAAATCCATGGGGTGCATATTCACCCAATTCATACATTTGTTAATTGAAGAGAATAACAACGAAGCATTATTCTTTGTTGTTGATCAAATAAGAAATTCATATGGTTGTTATAACAGTTGAGCACAATTTGATAGATCTTATAAACAACTTGTAATTCGCTTTTACTCCAATCCTTATATTTTCACTTTTTCTCCAAGGTGCTGTTAGTGGTCCACACATCTTTATAGTTTTGACAAGAGCAACTAGATCAATGATAGACTGATAGAGTAATTGTCCCCCATGTTGCACCACAAGTTGAGTATTGTATAATTTGAAAATGCATGAAAAAATATATGCAAAAGACTAAACTCCCCGTCTTTCCTGTTAGTGTGAGTGCAATGGACAAGAGTTAGCGTGTCAATTTTTTATCGAACCAGGTTTCTGTTACTAGGAAATAGTCCAGTTCAAGAGCAGTAATGATGTCATTAACAATGGAAGTCTTTTAAATCAAGGCATGATGTGTAAAAGACGGCTAGTGAATCTCTGGGATTTCTTGAACTTTGGTCTGATGTCAGTGTGGGACCCATTGTATGTGATGGGTTGGATACTTGGCAGGAGTGTAGTGTGAGTCTGAGATGAACTGCTCTTCCAAGGAGCTTTCACTATATACCTTTCGTTTATGTCTGTTCTTGATACCTGATTGGATTTGGTGATCCACTCACACTCCACTGGTTATCTATTGGCAACCTTGTGGTTGTAATGTTCTCATTAATTAATGTATGTGGTTTGTTTTTGTCTTGTTTTTACTTATTTTTGTTGATTGTCTGTACATTGCCGTATTGATAATTGTAGTTATATTTATTTAATCTGTCACTCTTGATTTGTATTAATTGTATTATATTTTGGGGCCCCTCAAACGAGATGGTACATCTCAAATCGTTTTATCCTAATGAATACGTTTTTTACACAAAAGAGCAAAAAACTCCGTCGAACTGAAAGAAAACGGAATAGTCCTTGAAAAGTCTCTTTGAGTTTGACATTAACACTAAAGAGTTTCCAACCACATTTTGCTTGAAATGTACTCAAATTTCAATAAAATCGCCAAAGACATTGTAAATTATTCTGCTTTTCCAGTCATGAAATGTATATTTCCCATAGTCAGCTGACTTATTTTAGAAATTTTGATGTCACCTGAATAACAGTGAAGTGAGATAAATAAGATTAAGATACTACAGTTATCTTTTGGCAGAGGACAGGGCAGTATATATACGGTACTATATAGTATGTATATATGTAATTTCACTGTTGCAGAGTATTTGATGACAAATCAACAATAGCGACCCCCAAGCAAACAAAAAGGACAATGTTTGGTCTGCACATTAAAGAAATGTAACCTGACAATAGTAAAAGGACAATATGGCAAGTATCAGTGGTGTTGTTCGCTGTGTTATCCGTGTATTTTGAAAGTGTTATTTCAATTAAAAAGTGCATAAACTGCTGATTAATTCAGCATACTTCCCAATTACAGATCAAACAGGCCTCCTGGGGGCTGCAAAGCCCCAAAGATGGCAGATGTCGTGCACACATTAAGGCATATTTCATATGGCTATGAAATATTGAGCTGGTGTGTGGCGTTGTGGTACGCCTGGGTGTCTGTGTTGTTGGAGCTGTATGTAAATCTGGTTGTGACACCCCTGTCTGCAGCAGGAGACTGATATCTGGGCCATGTTGGGAGATACTACTCGGAAAATGATGCAATCTGAAGCTAAGATGCACCAGAGAAGTTGCGTCTTACAATCTACTTGCTACAGCAGAGCAATGCATGTGCAACTTTGGAGTCAAATTATTGTGAGTGCAAGAAATGTGATCAGAAATGCATTGATGCGGGTAAAGGTAATTAGATATGTGTGATATAGACAGCAACTGAACGTACACTTTTATGGCAGGAAATCCCAGAAACCAAAGGACTATGCTTTTTTTAATGTTGTTTCCCATGTTTTACAGATTACTTATTCAGAGAATAATTCCGGTTGCTTTCGAATATTTTTCTCATTGTCAAAAAACCAAATGGGCCCTTTGACCAACAATGTATGTATCTACTCACAAGTATTGTTGGTATCCAAGCCAGGTATATTGTATATATTGTTCCCCAAAAACTGTTAATGAGCCACACTGTTATACGTGTTCCTTCAATAGCAAAACGTTTATTGTTGGAATGCTGTTAAGCATTCCAACAATAAACGTGATTCCTGATTCGAGTGACATTTACACACACCGCGACACAAGAGGGAGAGACGAGGAAAGACATGGCAGAGCAGGACAATAGTCATGTAAGCTGTAAAAGATAAAACATAGTACAATCTCCAAATGAGAAAGTTTGCCAGAGATAGCAGAGCCTCTCTCTCTGCCTCACTTTTCATATTTCTAACCTTTAAACTTTTTGAATGATTAAGCTTTTTATTTTCAATGGGATCTCTAAAATAAAAGCCCCACAGAATGAATCCAACTGAAATGCTTGTGATGAGCCTGTCATTTAATAACCGGTTTGTGTTTATCTAACATTATGATTCTGTCTCCTCTCCCCTTCTCCCCCACACCCCATTTCAAAATAAAAGCCCCAGAGAGTGAATTCTAACTGAACTGCTTGTGATGAAGCCTGTCATTTAATAACCTCTGTTTATGTGTGTCAAACATTATGATTATGTCTCCTCTCCCCCTCCCTCCCCCACCCAGCCCCACCCTTTCAAAATAAAAGCCTCATGGATTAACTGTATTTGTTGGAATGCTGTTAAGCATTCCAACAACTATTGTTTTGTCGCAACGCTTCTTCTCCTTCATATTTTAAGCTACAGAAACCGTTCAACTATCAAAATGTTCAACTCTTTCAGCAGAGGGGTGCTATATCTCTTCATATTTCTAACCTTTAAACTTTTTGAATTATTAAGCTTTTAGCAACTTTTTTCTATGGAGAAGATTTTCAAATCCTCTTAAACTGCTTCAACTTTCAAATATTTTGTTGTCAAACTGTTGAAGTCTAATACTTAAAAAAGACTGTACTTGCATGAACAACAGGCCTTGCCTGTTCTCTCCTTCCCGGCTGATAAGAACAGTAGCAGAATAAAACACATCATGTATGATAAGGTACATGTGTGGATGGATATAGCTAAGTTACCTAGCGAGCTAGCTAGCAAGCCAAGGTAACGGCCGTGCAGCTGACGTGCATGATGCTAGACCAGAGATTAGTTCACTGATCGGTTTCACACAAAGCTAAACGATACGACAAATGTCTGACAATCTGAGACTTTCTTGACTTGCAAAATAAATATTAAATTCACAAACATATGTGTAATTCATAGTACAATTCAAACTGGATGAAATAAACATTTATCTCTCGCCGTTAGCTGCTATACATAGTCGTTCTTATTTATTTATTTATTATACTATATTGATCCCGGTAAGGGGGAAATTTGTCTCTGCATTTGACCCATCCCTGTATATAGGGAGCAGTGGGCTGACTATGACAGGCGCCCGGGGAGCTGTTAGGGGTTCAGTGTATTGCTCAGGGACACTTCGACACATGACACGTCCCAGCCAAGGATCGAACTGTCGAGTTATAAAGTAAAGTCCCACAGGACACTGTAAAGGGCGTGACTTCATCTCTCTATTAAACTGACAATAAACCACTAAGCTAATTAACAGGTTATTTCTAATATAAAACTAGTCTTTTTCATCAAACTATCCTGACAACAATATGTTTGCTGTGGTAACATTACAGTTTTATAACTGTTTGTTAGTTTTACCAGCAGCTAAAGCTGTTCAATTATTATTCTGGCCACTTTATGTGTCAATGTGTAAATCTGTAACAGAAAGTGACCAATAGACATGATTATACACAAGCTTTGTGATCTTGAATTAGACCTTAATGTACAAATAACCTTTGTTCATATAATGCTGATAGTATCGTTCTGTAGTAATCCACTAATATAATGCAGGCCCTATAGGAACATGACTTTATATATTCAGTATACAGAGACATTAGATAATCCATTATTAGTCCGCAGTGAGCCCTCACATATCAGCTTGCTTAAATCTGTGATTGTTCTGCGTTGGCATTAAATAGAAAACCTGATGGGCCCTGTTCATCTCCCTTCTACATGGATTGAATGTCATGAATGTCCTGTAGATCGTCAAGCATTTACCTTCATCCTCCTCCCTTGAACTCAATGAACACTGCCTGTTTTAACCACTTCCGTCCTGGGACAAGAAGAGGCACTGGGCCCTTCTCTCCCCCCCCAGCGCCACGCTGACAACCGAAGGCCCACGATTTCCGGGAGGAACGAAACGACCTCAGCCGAAGTTCACCCACGAGGGCCGCGCACCCTCATCCAACCCTCCGGCAGGAAGACGTCGAATCCCCTCCTGACTGATGATTTCCGGGAAACAGACACGGACCCCACGCCGTCTCACCCAACGTTTCACTGTCCCCGCTGCAGCGAGAACAGATCGGACCCGCGCTTGCTCCAAAGCGAGCTGCGCTACAGAGGTCCGACCCCATCCGCGCCCGCTCAAACGCCGCGCCGATGTCAGCTCAGTCTGCGTCCACTCCAGAGCGAGTCACGCGACCGGGAGCGACCGAGCTACTCAGTCTGCGCTTGCTCAAACGCCGCGCTGCCGAGCCCACACTCGAGGACTGATCGATTCCCACCACGGGAACGAGCCCCACCGAATGAAACTTCACCAAGTAAGGTTCATTGCATCTTGGGCATAGCTTAGCTTAAATTATCCTAAGATACATTCAGGTTAATTCATTTATGTGTTATTATTCCCGCACCCTGTTGTGTTCAATCACTGTCTTGTTACACCGCGTCATTGCGCAATTATCGCGGACCACGGAGTCCCGCCATATATTGTGTATTTCCTGTCGTAACTGTCTGCCTTAAGATCAGTCGCTGCTAGTGGATGTGGTATTTTGTTATTATTGCTTAAGAGACGTGATAATAAACAGACGCTCATCCCACAGCAGTTAGGAAGATCTGTTTATTTGGGGATTACTTTCATTCATTTTATTTCACTTCGTGTGGGATGTCTCTCTTCATTAAATCAGCTCTGTGAGTGAAGTGTGGGATCGCGATCATATCGTGCACAGCTGACGGTAGTTCGCGACGCGACAACGGCAGTTTGTGGGAGATATGATCAGTGATCCTCATTCTCACTACACACAGACTCTGATTCATGATCTCTCTCTCTCATGTTCCTGCTCTCCCCCCTCTCTCACTTAACCTGCACACACATACACACAGAGACCCTCACACATACACACACTCACACACACATACTCGCATACAGACATCCTCACCCATTTTATTCATTTGTTTAGATATTAGGTACATAAAATTGTATAATAGCGTTTGTTGATTGTGATGGTAATTGATCTGATATTTTATTATTTTAATTTAATAAACCCTGTTATACTTTAAGGAGCAGTCGTCTGTGATTACTTGTGCATATGTATGTAATGAGAACTGGATGTGTAGCCTGTGCTCGAACTTAAACCTTCAAGGTCACTCTGAATGTGTAGTCGTACCAGACTATCGACATTATGAGTGAACACTAATTATGAGACTTAGTTTTATCGTTTGGTTATCGGTCCCTGTTCGTAGGGTGGTGCCCCGTTATTATTAATAATCATTAATAATTGTTACTTACATTAATAATTCTATTGATGTCAAGAATTCAGTTTCTTAAATGCTGATAACTAAAACAAGCCCCTATTGATCCCAACACTGCTAGAATAACCATAGAGTGTAATACATTACAGTCATTTAGCGGACACTTTTATCCAAAGCGACTTACAATTCAGATTCTATCACATTTCTACGGGAGCAATTTTGGCATGCGACTAGCGGAGCCGGGGATCAAACCGCCGACCCTCTGATTGAAGGACGGGCCTGCTCTCCACTTAGATACAGTCGCCGCCTATCAACACTGAAGGCCATGGTGCCGCTGTCAGCCAAAGCTGCTCTATTAGCAAGCGGAGCTGTGCTGAACGTAAGACAACTGATAATGCTGACGTTGCAATAAACATTACAAAATATCACAGAAATATGAAATACAAAACACCCGGCAATTCCACCGAACAGTTTTGCCGACGGAGCAGAAAAACAATCACGAAAGGAAAACAGTAGTTGGCTGTTCAGTTCTATGAGCAGGCCTACGAGAAGTGCAAGAAAAAGGAGCGAGACTGGACGTGGCTGAGAGATGTGATCCATGACCAGATTATCATAGTTTATAAAAACGCAGCACAGAGAGGATACAGCCACTTCACACACCAGACGTATTGAACTGCCAATTGCGCATTCAACCCATGTTGGACCCGCTCAGAGACTTCCGTCTGCCATGTAGTTCATAAACTTCACTGACAAACCAGATAATTGCTCCGGAACATTGGGCTTCATGATCAAAAGAATGTTTTTGTATCGCAACGACACTTCAGTCCGTACTTGCTTTTATTGTTATTATTTCTTGAAATGAGGCAGTGGTTACCCTAAAACATCTCCCAAATCATAGCACAGTGTAACCAGTCTGTGCAAATTTGGACTTTGATAAAGTGAAGCAGAAAAAAGTGAGAGAGGTTTTAGTACAGAGAGGTCAGGCGAGGTCAAGCAAAATTGTCATTTTGGAACCAGCTGTTCCAGCTGTTCCATTGTAATTGTATATACTATATAACTATATATTTCACTTGTTTTATCACTAATAGTGTTCAATCTATCCAAATACAGCAGTTTGGCATCATTTTGAGAGCCTGAATCCTCTCTGAACCTGTGAACCATGGATCCATCCTCGTCTGACTGCAGTTTTCCTGCGTGTATGTGGGGCTATCTCAGCCTATGATCGAAACCGTCGGAGCTAATTTTTAAGTCGGCTGAATCTTGACAAACCGACCACAGATTTGATGCTTCAACAATTAACTTCGCGCCTAAAATCAACCTAAAATTACTCTCCGTGACTTAACAACAGTAGTATTTAGAAGTTTCAACTTACAGTTGTGGGATTTCTCCTCTGCCATTGTTTCTTCTTGCTGGAGTGAAATGCATTCTGGGATATTTGGCTGTCCCAAGTACACACAAGTCATCCGATGCATCCCCGGTAAAATGGGTGGAGCAAGTCACATCCGGGCATTTGGACCGTGCTTGGCTCGATGCAAACTTTTCATTGGAACTGTACTTGGGCTGAGACTGATGACGTTTCACAAGTCCATGAGGACACATACACACACTAATACACACATGACTTGGAGGTATTCAGTCACATTATGATTCTGTCTCCTCTCCCTCTCTCTCACCCACCCAGTCCCACCCTTTCAAAATAAAAGCCCCACAGAGTGAATTCTAACTGGAATGCTTTTGATGAAGCCTGGCATTTAATAACCTCTATACATGTGTTTCAAACATTATGAGTCTGCGTCCTCTCACCCACCCAGTCCTACCCTTTCAAAATAAAAGCCCCATGGAATAACTATCTTAACATTAAGCTCAGAATGAGGTTAATGTTAGCAAATGTTAAGTTCAAGTCTTTCCATCACAAATACAGAAATGTAATTTCCAAAGGTATATATCTCAAATATATATATATATCTCATTTCCAAAGGTTATGCCATTTGCCCCAATCACCGTGGTAAACAGTGACACACATGAATGCGTCAACTGTGTTTCTATGAAGCAATAGCTGCTCTCAAGTTCAAGACTGTCACAAATACAAGATTCAATCCAAATGTATGAATCTAAAATGCAGAAATAAGAGAAGCGATATCTCAATTGAACCTCAATGATACTACTTGAGGTTTAAATACAGAAATGACGGGAGCATTAGCTCCTATCTTTTCCAAAGGCTTCTCAAACAAAGACGTATATCTCAAATACAGAAATGACGGGAGCTATTTGTGGACTGTTCATCACAAATACAAGATTCAATCCAGAGCTTTGAATCTTGTATGAATCTAAAATGCAGAAAAGAGAGAAGCGATATCTCAATTGAACCTCAATGATACTACTGGTAATATTGGTGTGTGTGTATATACTGTATATTGCGACATACGTGCTTTAAAAGTGATCAGTAAAATCTTAAAACCAATTCTAAAATTCACAGGGAGCCAGTGAAGAGAAGCCATGATTGGGGTGATGTGATGTGATCTGTTAAAACCAGAGAGAAGCTGCTGCGTTCTGAACTAGTTGGAGAGAGAGACTTCTGGTTGATGCCAGAGAGAAGGAAGTTACAGTAGTCGAGTCTTGAAAAGATTAATGCATGAATTACTTTTTCCAGGTCAGGGTGAGAGAGGAGTGGTTTGATTTTGGAGATTGTTCTTATTTGAAGAAAACAGGACTGGACAACTTTTGTGGTTTGAAGCTTAAATCTAAATCAATAAGTACTCCTAAGTTTCTGGCAGTGGACTTCATGTTAACGGTCAGGGGGCCAAGGAACCTTTTAATGGGATTGATAGGGTTTGGGGGACTAAACAATGTAATTTCTGATTTTGAGTTATTGAGTTAAAGAAAAATTAGTGCCATCCAACGATTGATTGGCTGCACTTAGGTCTAAAATAATTAAAATCGTGCTCTCCCCTCTGTCAGCTGCTAAAAGGAGATCATTGGATACCTTGAGGAGGTTTCTGTGCTGTAAAGCTCTAAAACCTGACTGAAACTTCTCAAAGACGTTTTTAAGACACAAAAGCTAAAAGCTCGGTTGAAACCACTTTCTCTAAAACAGAAGTTTAGAAATGGGTCTAAAATTGTTAAGAGCAGAGGGATCAAGGTTAGGTTTGCTAAAATTAAGTTGGAGAAGAAGGAAGTTCTTGTTTCTTTAACTGCCGTTTGATAAGTCTTCATTGCATCGTTCCATTTACGTTCCTTTCTGCTACAGTCCCTCTTATAATCCTGGGTGGATTCATTAAACCAGGGTTGGGGTGTTATATTTGTCCTTTTGTCTTTAAGGGGGTCAACAGAGTCCAGGACAGTCTGACAGGTGTAATTAAAAAGGGAGACCAGCTCCTCCAAGTTAAAATGAGGATCAAAGGCAGTTCAAATGCTCAGAAAACATGCTCGCAGACAGAGAGTTAAAAACCCGGCGGCGGACAGATGACGTGTGAATAACTGGCAGAGGATGGAATAAAACCGCTTTGTGATCAAACACACAGATATCCTTCGTCTCAAAGTTATCAGGGCTGAGACCACTGTAGATAACTAGATGGAGGGTGTGACCCTTTGAGTGTGGGCTCCTGTATCGGCTGAGTGAGGTTAAAAGATTCCAGGGTATCCATCAAATCAGTCTTAAGGGCAGCACACGTATGTTAACACCACCTAAAATAAGAATGCTGTCATACTTTGAAGTAAAATGGGATAGTACCTCTGCAAAGTCTTGGATAAAAACACTGTTAGGCCTGGGTGGTCTGTCGATTATTAAAATGATCACTGGATCTTCAGAGTTTACTTCAAAACCAAGCTGTTCAAATGAAGTAAAACAGACATGTAAAATGGGAGTACAATTAAAAACTTTTCGAGAGATAACAGCAAACCCCCCTCCCTTGCCCGACAGCCGGGGTTGATGGAGATGTTAAATTTGGGGGGCTGCTTCAATGAGAGTACTACAGTCTCCCTGCGACAACCTGTCTCTGTGATAATAAAAAAAGTCTAAATGAAAAATCATTAAAAAAAAAGTGAGCACAGTGCGTACAAGATTACGACTGCCACTGAATGCAGGTTAAGGGCACTGGGTAACTAATCAGGAACATGTAATCAGGATATTGTAGCCAGTGAGATCCAGCAAAAGAGGACGGAAAGAAAGAGAGACCCTGATAACTGGAAAAATGCACAGTGGTGGCAGAACTGAGGGCAAAACTATGTGAATTCATAAAACATTAATGTCCCAGACTTTGCAAGTCAGTCATCCAGAGTAGGCTGGAATCTCATGTAGATGCGAGGCTTGAACTTCATGTAGCTCGTCCTGTGGGCCGAATGCGTTGTGAGGAGCTTCAATAGTAACCCAAAAAACCCAGTTACTTGAGAGTAGATTGAGCGCAGCTGAGCTCTTTACAATCCGAGCGAATGCAGTGGTGGTGGCCATTTGTCCAGACGCTATGGAGAAAGGGGACGGCATTAGTCGTAGTGATGGATGAGGTGGAGAACTTGGAACATCTGAGGCAAGCGAAAAAGGCAGACGAGAATGTTGCTTCTAAGGTTTGAGCAATGTAAGGATTATTTTATCTGGAGCGGATGGTGTGAATGCATGCTGACAACAAGTTACCATTAACAGATAGTGGCCAGGATTTTGAGCAGTCTCTTTGCAAAGAAGACTTTTGAGAGTGAGGTTATGGATTAAGTTAGATAGTTAGGATAGCTGGAGGCCAGGCTCGGGCTACCGCAAAATAGTTTAAAGAAGAAGCTAATTCTACCAATGTAATTTGATAGCAAAAGTTTTTAAGAAGAAACCATTTTTACACATACACGAAATTTGACTACTGCATTTGACCCATCCCTGTATGGGAGCAGTGGGCTGCCATTGATCGGCGCCCGGGGAGCCGGGGGTTCAGTGTATTGCTCAGGTACACTTCGACAAGTGACAGTCGGGGATCGAACCGTTTACCTTCCGGTTCCCAGACGGCCCTCTTAACCCAGTAAGCCACGGTCGCCCCGTGTTCTCTGCATTTGACCCATCCCTATGTAGGGAGCAGTGGGCTGCCAATGACAGGCACCCGGGGAGCAGTCGGGGGTTTAGTATCTTGCTCAGGAACACTGCGGCACAGAACATGTAGTAACCAAGGATCAAACCGCCAACCTTGCGGACACCGAACAACCCTCTCTACCCCATGAGCCATGGTCGTCCCCTTTTCAAAGGAAAGTATTTTGTGAAAGAATCTGTCGGCCCATCACTATTGTCTTTTAGCTCAGGGACATGGGTGAACTGTCCCTTTAAGAGAGAGCTGGTGTAGACAGAGCGGTGAATACAACAAGCTGATATGAGAGCATTGAAACTATTACTTTTTATTTTCTGTTCTGTGAAATGGAATTCCTTCATCTTTTAGCAACTTTGAGGGTGGCTACGGCCCAATTGGAATTTTTTGATAAAGGTCGGCAGTCAAATAATAAATCAGCGCAGACAGTTTTAAAATGACCTCACAGATGTATTTACATGTGTGGTTTCTTCCACTCCCTGTACAATGCTTATACGTTTTCAGATGCTGTGCACAGTGTTGCCTGATATTCCTCTTTTCCTAAGTTGAGCATTTCAGTTGCGGGGCTTTAACTTTCAGTAGTGTCAACCTATCCTGGTGATAGCTTCTTACACTGCAAGATTCATGGTGCACATTGCCAGCCTTCCCTCCCTTAGTGTGTCCATAACTCATTTGAGTGTAAGAGCAAACAAACTGCTGTAACAGCTCTCTGGACAGGAGTTTGCCTGGTCCAGTTATATGATGTTGCTCTTCACTCCCTGTGCCGCCTCCCAAACGAGCCTGCGGCACTTTGTAACCACCACTTTATGTCCCAAAAGACGCCGGACCAATAGTTGCTGAAATCCGATGTGACCATAACACATAAATCATCTTTTAAGCACTGAGAAGAGCAGGTGCGGGCATAAACAGTGTCGACGCTGCTTTCTCAATGATGTAAATAATTTATCAAACCTACACCCCCCCCCCCCCCCACACACACACACAGCACTGTTAATTCCATCCCAGTCAGTGTGTAATCCTTAGACGCCATTTTAGTGGAGGGTCTGTCAAGACATGCACACAGAAACAGTCAGTGTTGTAGAGGCGGCCCTGTCTGTCGCCGTAATGAATCCCACTGTGATCACTCTGGCAGTTGTGGTCATCACTCTCTGACCAACACACACACACACACACACACACATAGATGCATGCATGTGCATACTCCCCTTACACATACAAAATCTCACACACACACACACACACACACACACACACACACACACACACACACACACACACACACACACACACACACTGAGGTCCTGCTGGCTGTCTGCTCATTCATCATGCGACCCCTCATGGAGTTGCTTGTGGGAGTCTGGGGATGCGATGGAGATGGAAGAACTGAGGAGGAGGGGGAGGAAGAAGAGGAGGAGTGTTGGTGGGGGAGGTGTGTGGTTGTGATGGTGGTGAGGGGGTGAAACGAGTGTTGGATAACGGGGTGGGGGGGTCTGAGCCTTGGCGAGAGAGAGAGGGATGTGAGCAGAGAGACAGAGAGAGATGTGTCTGCACAGGCGAAGAATACTTTGTTATGGAAGAGGAAGAAACCTCATAGCTCTGTGCCTGGGGACTGATTTACAGGTAGAATAAGGGAGAAGGGATTGGGGGAAGGCACCCATGGGATCACAAAAAATCGCCCTTTTCCCCTTTACTCTCCCGCAGAAGAAACCAACCCGGCCACCACCACCTCATATGTTTTAATCAGGCTTGATTTTGGCCATGCAGAGTGTTTCCCTTTCTCATCTCCTCACCATCATGTTGGCGACTGTTTCCTGGTACTTCGTCCACCAGCTGATAGACGTTTGCTTCCCCAAGAGCGTTAAGTGCATATCTAAATAGTTGATGAGCGCTAAGCTGCTGGGGGAAAAGTGTCGCCAGCGGCGCCTCATTGAACGCCGCCTCTGAGACACCCAGTGGGACTGCTTTAAACAACCTAGCATCCTGCTGGTGGGCAACCTGGGAAAGGAGATGGTTCCGAGCCCAGCAGGTTCTTCACCTCCCCAATCTTTTAAGATAATTATCACAAGACACAGCTGTGTTTTATTCCATTTAAACAATGTAGGTAAAGCACAGATAAATGGGGTGTATGCAGGGAGACTCTGCGAAGAGTTCTAAAGGACAAATCCCCCACTTATTCTCTTGGACTAATATATAATTCACTAGCTTAGGCCCCCACCTCAGCGGAGCGAGCCGTCGTCGGTTGTTAGGAGTGCTGAGGAATGGTTGATGGAGATTTGGCCTGATGCGGTTTGGGGGAGGCTTAGCTGAGGATCCACTGCGGCTCCCGGGCCTTGCAGACCCCCAAAATAAGCCTGTGCGCTGGTCGGCAAGATCGAGTGAGGATTTGTGGGTTTAAGGACGGCGTTGGATATGGCCGAACCGATGTTGGACGGGTGTCCGCAGGAGGGCTGAACTCCTGGAATGGGAAACGAGAAAGCCATGGCATTGCGGTGGCCCAAACGTGGGCTGCATCGAGGGCGCGCCCTTGGCGGACAGGTGTCGCAGCGTCGTTTGGTGATTGGGTAACCGACTGCTAGATTGTCAGGAGTTTAAGGGATGGACTTGCTGGGCCGTCCGTGGCCCCCCGTGATGGCTGTGGCTACTATTGGTCAGATTTCGTAGCATGAGTGGAAACGACTGGCATCTGCTTGCAGGATCCGAGGCTGGTCTACGGCAATGTCGTCCGCCGTGGAAGCCCCCCAAAAGGCGGCAGGGGGAGCAGCATCGTCTCTTTCTATTTTCTTTTTGTCTTTTGGAAGAGGATGGGCTAGTTGAGAGTAGGACAGGAGAAGGTGGGAACTGGCATCCCGGTGCCAGGAAACTGTGTGGTGAAAAAAGGGGGGGGGGGGGGAAGGACTGAGGCGAGGGACCCTGGCAACCCGGTGCCAGGCGCCTGCGTGGTGGGAGCATGCATGGTATGGAAAGTGAGATGGGGGGGGGGGGGAGGCAAGGGACCCTGGCAACCCGGTGCCGGGAACCTGCGTGGTGGGGAAGGCAGACGTAGTAGGGAAAGTGGGATAGGGGGGAGGAACAGAGGAGAAGGAACCTGGCAGCCCGGTGCCAGGGCAGGGGGCAGAGGAAGTGTGGTGAGAGGGGATAGTGAAAGTACAGGCAGAAGTAAGGAAGAAGAGAGAGTTGGCATTCCGGAGCTGTGTTACGTGCCTGGCGTCGTTGTTCCGTGCTGCGTTGCGTTGTTGCGATTCGTTGTAGTGTCTTTTGGAAGAGGATGGGCTAGTTGGAGAGTAGGACAGGAGAAGGTGGGAACTGGCATCCCGGTGCCAGGAAACTGTGTGGTGAAAAAAGGGGGGGGGGGGGGGGGAAGGACTGAGGCGAGGGACCCTGGCAACCCGGTGCCAGGCGCCTGCGTGGTGGGAGCATGCATGGTATGGAAAGTGGGATGGGGGGGGGGGGGGAGGCGAGGGACCCTGGCAACCCGGTGCCGGGAACCTGCGTGGTGGGGAAGGCAGACGTAGTAGGGAAAGTGGGATAGAGGGGAGGAACAGAGGAGAAGGAACCTGGCAGCCAGGGCAGGGGGCAGAGGAAGTGTGGTGAGAGGGGATAGTGAAAGTACAGGCAGAAGTAAGGAAGAAGAGAGAGTTGGCATTCCGGAGCTGTGTTACGTGCATGGCTGAGTCGTTCCGTGGCTGCATTGTTGCGATTCGTTGTTGCGATTCGTTGCGTGCTGCGTGGCTATGTTCCAGGGATCTGCATAGGAGAAGCAGGATGGGGGAGGGGGACGGAGGAAAGAAGACCTGGCAACCCGGTGCCTAGGTACGGCAGAAGAAAGGTGGTGTAAGACCCAGTAAAGGGACAGCTTAGAGGGGGGGGGGGACGGCTTAGGAAGGGGGACAGAGTCGTTGGCGTCACGCCGGAGTGTTTGCATGTAGGTACTTTTGTGTTTTTTTTTTTTTTCTCTGACGTGGCTTTGGGAAAGTTTGTGAGGAGTTGGCAAGGGTTGCTTTGTCTCTTTCTTTTCCCTTCCTTCTTCTCTTTGGTGGTGGAGGGGGATGAGGGGTGAGGCAATCTGCGTAGTGGGAAGGGCAGCTGCGCCTGGCAACCCGGAACTTGTGAGTTGGGGGGCGGAGCCTCGGGGGGGCGGAGCCTCGGGGTGCGTTGTGTCGTCGCGGTTGCTGGCGTTACGCCGGTGTTTTTTGGATGCAGGTATGTTTGTGTTGTTTTGTTTGTTGTTCTGACGTAACTTTGGGAAAGTTGTGAGGAGTTGGCACGGTTTGCTTTGCTGCTTTGATGCTCTTAGCAGGCGGACTGTGGTAGAGTTGGAGATCGCTGGTGCGTCTCCGATCAGCTGGTGCGTCTTCGATCAGCTGGTGCGTCGTCGATCAGCTGGTGAGTCTATGATGGGGGACCTGGCTGGAGCGTGGAGGGGTGGCGGCGTCTTTGGGCGCTGCGTGCCGGGCGGCCAGAGTTGTTGGAGGATCGTTCCCGAGCTGGGTCTGGAGCGAGCGAAGAAGGAGAGAGCTGGATTCACGTTTCTGTTGTCTACGGCTGGGGGTAGCGGGTCTCCCTCTGCCGCTGGGATGTGAGTTAGAGGAGGACGGCCGTGAGTCCGGCTCTTCGTATTGTCGGATCTCTTCGTATGTCAGATCCTGGCGGGTGGATGCAGCTGGTCGGCAAGGTGGAGATCGCGGGTTTGGCTGCCCGGACCCTCTCGATGGCGGTTGGCGGCGTCCTCTGCATGGAGCTCCGGTTGCCGTGGAGCTCCGGTTGCAAGTGCAGCACACGCGAGTGTGCCGAGGCTTAGAGTGGGTAGGTAGTTATAGGAGTGTGGCCGGAAGTGGGCGAGTGGCTGAGGTGTGGTCCTGCTCCTGAAATTAAGCTAAGTTTTATCTCCAATATGTGTTTGAGACGGGGGATAACTAACTCAAGCAGCCAAGACACGTTGAAGGAATATGTGATTACTGAAAAGTAAATGAAAACATCACAATACACCAATACCTTTTGGCAGCCACCAAAAGAGGAGGTGAGAAGTTAATTTTCAATTTGCCCTTTCACATAAAATGATCTCTTATTTTCTTGCCAAATTACTAGGGACTGGCAGACTGCACAATAGCGTCTGCCATACGTTTGTACCTAAAGCAACCTATTTTTACGTTAATCTCTTGTGGCCATCAGAAAGACTTTTTCTCTGATAAATAAAGCTGGAAGTAGATTGAAACAGTTTACCGCAACAAAACCACTTAGGAGTGGTATGGGGTTAATATTTGTGTGTGCACCTCCCTGTTCCCCACTGGAATTCTGCCTTTTAGGAGACTGATGTGTCGATGATGAAAAATGCTACTGTTTCTTAGTCAGGATACTGGCCACAAGCCCATAGATCTGTTCATATATGATTTGTGCAAAATGGCAGCTCCAGAAAAACAGTTTGCTGTTTGATGTTTTTTGTTTTCACATTCCCCAGAAAGTATTTTATGATGGATTACAACATGCAGGCATGGTGGAAACTTGAATTCTATCAAAGTGAAGAACAGATTTAAGTTAAAAGTAATTATTTTGCAAGTTTTCCAAATGACTTCATCACCATGTGATTATGCTGATCAGACCTTCAATTGAAGCTACTTCGCGGAATCTCGGGAGCAGGACCACACCTCTACCACGCCTCTTTCGGCATTCCTATAAATAATTACTTAAGGCACCTGTGCCGTTCCGATCTCACATTCCACACCAGAACCAAGAGCCCGTAATATCGTTCGAACACTTCAAAAGTAAGTAACCTACGAACTATCACATTTACCCACCTCGCTTCCACCATGGATACCACCTCGCTTTACCTTTCCGACGGCAATCTTTTCCGGATGGACCAGAACGAACAAGTCCAAAGTCCCAGGGTATGCCAACAAACCCATCTACATCATCCAAAAACTCCTCCGCCATACAGCAAGCACTTATAAAGTGCCTTCCACTGTCTTCATCCCGCCCGGTTCATCTCTTCTCAACATGCAAAACTACCACAGTTCACCCAATGAATCCTCAGCATTTCTTAGTTCACCTCACTCATCAGCAAAATGCCACCGCAATTCCCCAACTCCATCACCCGCTAGCTTTCTGCCACCATCCCAACTACTCCAACCTCACTACATGCAGCTGGACGCTCCGTCACCACGTTTCAGCTCGACAACCAGCCTTCCTTAATCTCCAACTGGACAATAGTAACTCTGCAAAAAGCATAAAAAGAAAAAGGAATTATTTTTCTAAGATCGGGTAACAAAGCAAAACTTTTCAATTCGCTCTCTTCGAGATCTAGCCCATCATAGCTGCTGGTCCCGCAAGTCCATCCTCACTCACTCCGACAACCTTGCAGTCGTCGACATAATCAACAAAGGACGCTCCAACGTGCCGTCTCACCTGGCATTCATTCACACACCAATACCTTCTCCACGCTGCTAACATTCCCGGTCGTTCCAATAGCATTGCCCACTCTCTTTCTCATTTTTCATTCCAGAAGTTCAGAAGCTTGGCCCATCATGCAGACATCCATCCACCACCAGTTCCTCCATATTCGGCACTGACGTTCAACCTATAAATCTCACCCTATTACCGCTGATCGTCAGCTCACGAAACTCCATCCACCCTCTCATTTTACTGGACAGCTTGGAAGAGCTTCCACAATTTCCACGACCAATACGCCATAACCTTCCCGTCGTTTGATCTGGTCTCAATGACATGTTTTGTTATCTTCTGTAAGGATTACAGGTACCTGAACCCAAAAGCATGACTCAGAGACAGAATACAAGTATAGTTTTCTTTACTTGTGTACAGGCATGGTAAAAACCGGGAGGTCAGTCAAAAAGGGGGCTAGGCCGGTTACAAAATCCAGAGCGATGTGGGACCAGGGACGACTAGGAACTGGCAGAGGATGAAGAAGCCCGAAGGGAGCTTGGCGATTACTTTTATGCTGTGAGCAAACCTGGCAAGTACCGATGTCTTGGTGTGACCCTTGGTGTCTTCCTCCATGGACGACCACCAAAAGCATTGCCTTAGCAGCGCTAGAGTGCATCAGATCCCAGAATGATAAGCCAGGCGGGAAGAGTGGCCCCACTGGAGAACCTGCGGACGGAGATTGGCAGGAACAAACGGTCATCAGGACAAGCACTGGGGGCAGGGTGTTCAGCATGGGAGCGCTTTACCTTGTCCTCCACCTCCCAGGTTACCCACCTTGCTTGACGAGAGTTTAGTCACTTGGCCGAACGGATGTATTCCAGATGTTTGTGATCTGTCCAGACCACAAACGGCTGCTCCACTCCCTCCAGCCAGTGTCTCCACTCCTCCAACGCAAGTTTGACTGCCAATAGCTCCCGGTTCCCAATGTCATAATTCCTCTCCCTGGTGGACAGCTTCCGGGAGAAGAAGGCACATGGGTGAACCTTTTGGTCCTCAGCCGATAGCTGAGAAAGGACCGCCCCTACACTAGTTGTCCGAGGCGTCCACCTCTACAATAAACTGGCGGGCAGGATCTGGGAATATGAAGATGGGAGCAGTGGTGAAACGTGACTTTAACTCACCAAAGGCCCCTGCTGCTGCAGAGGACCACCGGAAGGGCACATACTGGGAGGTGAGAGCGGTGAGGGGAGCAGCCACGGAACTGTAGTCACGGATGAACCGCCGATAGAAGTTTGCAAAACCTTGAAAGCATTAAAGCTCCTTGCGTGTGAAAGGAGCAGGCCAGTCGGCAACTACTCGTGTCTTGGCAGAGTCCATCTGGCTATTATTGACGAAGCCCCGTCACTCAGAGGTCCCTGCGGCCGATCGATCCGGTCACGGCTGTTTTCTGTTTTCTGACGTCAGGACAGCAGAGTCGCTGCCCATCTTTCGGCGCAGGCTGAAAACTCACCTCTTCAAGAAGTACTACCCTTAGCCTTCCACTTAGCACTTACTGTATTCATACTAGTTTGTTGCACTTATTGTATTTGTTTGTTTCTGCACTGTACGTTTGCTCTGGTTTATGCTCTTAGATGCTTATTTAAAAAAGGAGATGCACTTATGACTTCTGGTGACTAGTAGTTCTCTTGAATACCGATGTTGAATACACTTATTGTAAGTCGCTTTGGATAAAAGCATCTGCTAAATGACTGTAATGTAATGTAACAATGGTTCCTATCACATATTAAACCAAACTAAAATCCATCTTCCTAAAAACATGTTGTACAAATAATAATATATAAACAAGCATATTAAAGCTACTGCTGATGTAAAAACAAAAGCAGTTCACTTACCAAAGCTGATGTTCACTATTTAAAGACAAAGTCCATCCTCCTTTCTTTGTTAACAAAGAGTTTAATCTCACGGTTGTTCAGTACATCGGTTCATGGACGCCAGTGAAGACAGTCGAGCCTCCCCAGTTGTATCTCCTGAATACGTTTTAATGCGTTGAGGGCTGAAAATGCCCAGATGTAGATATTGGGATTGTCACCGGCCAACATGTCACGCTAGTCCACTGACCAATCACGTATGGTATGAGTTAAATAAACAGGCAGGCAGGATGAAAACTATCTAAGAATAAGTGGAATTCGTGACACCTTCGCTCATTCTGTCATGGCCAACAAAATGCCTACCATCAAAGTTCACCTTAGCGGCATAAGTCTCTTCTCCAAACTCTTGACCGGCAACCCATGCCCGACCTGAGGCATCATTACGTTGATGGTGTGGTCCTTACTACTGAACTGATTAGAAAAGTCATCCATGTTGATGCACTCAGGTCCATTTAAGGCACCCTGCTTCTGATATGTAAAGGTTGGCTGCCAACATGGCATTGCATGTAAAACCATGTGTTTAGTTAATCAAAGGAAGATAAAACAGAGGTCCTATTTATTGCTCCAGATGAGTTTGTCCCCATGATCAGGCAGAGTATTAGTCCACTCTGCTCTGCTGCCCATTGCAACCTGCGCAATCTAGGGATTTTCTTTGATCGATCCATGTCGTTTGACCCCCATGTTAAGCAGCTGTCCAGATCATGTTTCTTCCATCTAAGAAATAGCAGTAAACTAAGTATCAACACCTGATTTAGAGATGATCATACACACATTTATCTCTTCACGCATTGACTACTGTAACTCACTTTTCACATCACTCAGTGCATCTGCTCTCAACCGTCTGCAGGTCATCCAAAACGCTGCCGCCAGATTACTCACCAGGACAAATCAACGGTCTCACATCACCCCCGTACTCCGATCTCTCCACTGGCTCCCTGTAGCATCTAGGATACACTTCAAAATTCTCACCATCACTTACAGAGCACTTCACGGTCAGGCTCCGACTTATGTAGCTGATCTACTTTGCCCCTATTCACCCGCCCGCACTCTCAGGTCAAACGCTCTAGGTCTTCTGTCAGTCCCATGCACACGATATAAGACACGTGGTGACCGAGCCTTTGAGGCAGTGGCCCCGAGGCTCTGGAATGCTCTGCCTGCAACTCTACGCCTCGCAGATACTGTGAATACTTTTAAGAACCAGCTCAAAACCCACCTTTTTAGGCTGGCGTTTGAGTAAAAACCCATGTCCTAGACCTGCTCTTAAAATATGTTTTAATTTTTATTATTTAATTTAAATTTTTTATTTTATTTTATTTTATTCTGTGTATGTGATTTATTGACCCTAGGGTCACATTGTGGTTTTTTATGTTTTTTAAATTTCTTCTAAGCACTTTGTGATGTCATGTCTGTGAAAAGCTCTCTATAAAGAAATTTCATTCATTCATTCATTCATAAGATAAAACTGTATTATTTGTGAGGAAAAATTGCTGTGCAGCAGTATCAATACTAAGTGGGAGGAGGGCAAATATAAGTCTCAGATAACAATTAGGTGCAAAATATATACAATATATAAAATGCCAAAAACAGTATGCACCATAGTGCTTGCAAATTACTGTATGCCACACAATGAAATGGCCCTTTAACTCTATTCGTTTTCCTTTCCTTATCCATTCTCTATCTTTGAGCAGGTTTCTTTTCTACATCTGGTAGTAATCAAGCAGCTTCCCTGGTTCAGCGTTGATAGTTGTCTGAAGCATCCTCTGTCACTGTGGTGTAGTGACGCTCCAAGTCTACGCTTTCCAGCTGCTGTTACTGCGTGCGTGTCCGAGTGTGTGTTGCTGTGTGCGCTTTATTCTCCTCCAGAGAGCTGGGAGTTGATGCCCACACCGTGGCAGCGCAGAGATGGAGGAGCTGGCTTGTCCAGAATTGATGTCTCTTGAAGGCGTTTTGTTGTTGCTCACCCCTGCACCCAAGGGACCATTAAGCTGAAAATAATTGGCTCTGAATCTCCTCCCTTCATCGATCCTTTAGAGTCAGTGAACTCTCCGAGACACAAGCGTATTCAGAGACAGAGAGATAAATATACACACACTCACACACACCCATATACACACAAACAGAAAGCTGGAGAGGGAAGTGTGTGTAAGGGAAAAGGGAAAAGAAAGAAAGGCAGGCACACAAGGGTTGAAACAACAGCAGTCAGCAGCTCAATATAAGGAAGCACATGGCGTTAGAATAGCAGTCACTGGTTCTCAGCGGAGATTAAATCAAGTGAATTTCTTCATCTCTGAAGATGCATTGTTTTTTGGGTTTAAGGAACAAAGAAGGAAGTGGCCTGAACACTTCTGGATCCCCATTTATCTCCAATGACAGTCACACTGGCTCCATATCTCCTCTTTTACCAGTATAGCACAGGCCAGCTGGCGACCAACAGAGGGAGCCCATGCTATTCCACTGACATGATGCTGTGATGAGGAAAGGTACAGACCCATCTGAACAAGCCATTTGATACTGCACACAGTCTTAGAATTGTCATAATATTCAGCAGAGGTTAATGGCCTGTTGATGATCTTATTTCCAGTGAAGTTTAAGATGTTACATGATTTTCTTGGAGCAAAGATGTACAACACCTGTAACGCCACTTAAAGCTGCATTCATCGATTTTTGACCACTTGGGGGCAGTGAAACAAGTTACACTTTTTTAGAACTAACACGAATTAGTTATCAACAGTTACATACCCAGCAGATCTAGAGCAGCATTATTCATTTGGAGTCATAGTTCTGTCCAGCTGATAATGTAATGCCTCATTTCCAGTGCATGGTTCGGTTCGACTCAACAGCGATCATCTTCTCAGGTGATCGCTGTAGCTACGCTACTGCAATGACATCATCATCCACACGCCACTCGCTAAATCCTTTCATCAGCAACCAAACAGAACAGCATGCACTAACCCAGTCAATTGTACAGTGGTGTTAAGGGTGTAGTTTTGTGGGCTGTAACTTTTTTAAGAATGAGTTGAAATTAATAATAAAATTGCATCTGCTATTGACGGGAGCTTGACTATATAAAAATGGGTCAGGTTTGTGCAGGATGATCACTGATGACCAATCAGTCTGCAATGTTTTAACTCCATATTCTAGAATCGGCTCAGCTCTCTTAGAACCTTGATCAAGGTACCATAAAAATGTAGCAAGTACCAGGTACTATCCACAACTTTGGCTGATGGAAAACCAAAATAGAGCGAGTCAAGTAGAGGAGAGCAGTGGAAATGGGGCGTAAGTCCTTTGTTCAATCTTTTTTTTGCTCTGGTTTGGTCTCCACCAACTCCAGAATAATATCTGTCTCTTTAGCTGCTAAGTGTTCCACAATGTTCACCAGCTCGTTGCTTATGTTGTCTAGACTTTAAGATAACTTTGATCTTTTTAAGATAACTTTGTTGATCACACACAGGCAATGTTTGCAGGCCACAAAACCAAAACGATGAGCTAAAAGAGACTGAATGCTCTGAATGAGTTGAAGGGAACTGCAGTGGCGGGTCGTATTTGTTTTGCCATTTTGAGCGACACCTTCCAATTACACATAGTCATTTGACCAATTGTTCATATGACAAATATCGACCAAGGCAGCTTTAATTAACAACAACGAACAATACCTATTTTCTTTACATGGTAGAAAAAACATCTTCCTCAAAGAGCAAACCACATTTTCCTTGTCATGTGAACATCGTCATGAATGTTAGCAAGTTCATTAACTTGAACAAGAACCCTGTGCAATTATCACTTAATTTAAGGATGAAAACAGTTCCAAACCCAGCATTCCATGTAGCTCCTTCTTCATTTCTGCAAAGTATGTCTGTGAAATCCTTGAAACGGGGATTCAAACCAGGGGTTGGATTAGCATCCATAGCGTGCATTCATCTTCAATTACCTCCTTCAATCTTCATATAGTCAGGTCCGGATTTAATTAAATCCATATCCATCTGTCTTCATCATTTCTGTGGTTGCTGGAGGAATCCAAGGTGCCAGCATTCCCGCCATCAATACAGGCGAATGAAGGCCGCTCTCGGTGAAGAATTGATGGCCACTGAGGACACAACAGGGGGTGTTCATCTTCAGTATCACTCACTCCCTCTCTGGCCTTTACAATGCAGAGTCGTTCTTCAACATGAATATGGAATATATTTACATACCCTGTCCATCCATAACGTGACACCAAGGTAATTAGTTCTCTTCATATTCATACTTCAGAGATGACATGAATAATAATCCTGTGTCCCCACCATTGGAAATAGGTCAGGGATAATTGAATTAGTTTATCGTATTTCCTCCCATTAAGAGTAATCAGATAAGTAGTGGGGTATGGCCGCGTGACAGTGTCCTCCACCACTGATGAACCATCACATTAATTGAAGTTAATGGGCAGAGCAGAGAGCAATGGGATAAGAGAATGATGGAGGGAGGCTGCATGGATGAGTGCGTCGAATGAGTGGCTAAGGAGGGCCGAGTTCATCCCCCTTGTTCTTCCAGGCCAGGACGAGAGGACTGCGTATGCACAGGAGCAAGTTGGGTAACCAAACACAAAAATGCTTGCATTAAATATTGAATAAGATTAACTCTTCACAAGCTCCCTGCAAAGTATCAAGGATGTCCAGATTCATCTCAAAAAGCATGTGCTCACCTGATATGCATGGAAAGTCACAGGACATTATGAAGACTCGTATGTTGGTATTTGTTTAATTTATTTTTACATTGAATTTATTTACAAAATATCTAGAATGAAATGACACAAAGACAACAATTTCAAGAGAAGCTAAAGAAGGGTCACAGACCTCTAGACGTCTGTTGAGAGGGACCCTTGCAGCTACGGGATTCATGGCTTGCTGATGGATTTTTGGATTATTTAGCTATAACATACTTTAAAATCTTAATATTTGCTTTTCAATATTAAACAGTAATTACAAATGTTGTATTGAATGATAAGGTGAGTATTTCACAGATTTTTGCAGGTGCCTTTTTAAATATATATTTTTTTAACTATTCATGAGTGATACATTTTGTCTTTCTTTTTATTTACATTCCACCCAAAATGTATCAGGTTTAATAATCGCTTCATTCTGAATAACTTTGTCAGCTTCAATATGAGTTCTACGAATGATCAACTTAATAATAACCTTTCAGATGTTTAATAATGAAGATTGATATATATCGCTGTGATGACAGGTACATGTGATGAATCATAAATAACCACAGCTGTGTGTAATGATTATGCATAATGACAGCGTTCTGGTACTGTTGGAAAACCTCACCAATACTACAAAGTCAGTAAAAGTATTGATACACAAATGGCTGCTTGAGGATGTGTCTATCCATAGCTAACTGTGGGAGTTGAAATGAAGCTGGTGTCCATTATGTCTTTCTAAGGGAGGATTGTGAAATAAACAGAAGAAACGAGTGGTCAGCATCCTCACTTATGAGCTAAGCTCATACTACCCTGAGAGAAAACTTTGTATGTGTATTTATACCATTGTGTTAAACAAAGAACTTGTTCGTTGGCTTAATCATTATTTGAACCCTCCTTGCACTGACTTTTAGGAAAACAGCCAATCACAGGAAGTGTACATGCAATTGTACAGCTTTACAACTAATTGTTTGCATCTCTGACACAATAGATTACTTAGAAAGACATGATTTGAGGCACAGGTCATTGATCTTTAGCTGGACCACAGAAAATGTTGAGACAGCACTCAAAGTGTGCTGCAGTGGTTATAACCTTAAAGGGAAATGCTATAGTGACAACACTGACAGAGACAGAGAGCACCTCCAACAGTCAGTCAAACATTTTTGTCAAAAATTAGAAAGCAAATGTCAGTAAAGTGTAGTGCAGAATCTCCAGAACGATGACCATTTAGAACCAGAGATGGAATCAACAGGGAAAGAATACCAGCGATATAAGCCCAAAGGTTTCTGATGAAGCTTGCGGGCTGTTAAAATTCCAGACTGCATCACTGCAGTTACCTGCCAACCCAGGAAGAGAAACGCCGCTGCCATAACAAGGCTTGACGGGGATCTCAGGAAGCAGCATCACACACAACAATCAATAGGCCAGCCTCGGAGGAAGAGTATAGGGGGAGCTAGACTTCACAACCAATATCCTCTGAATGCATTAGAGCGCCCTGCTCCACCCTCTCTCTAACATGGCTTCATCTAAGTGAGAGAAGCTCTAAAGAGGAAGAGCGTGGTGACAAGTCGTATGAAGAGAGGTAAAGCACTGACAGAGCGAGTTCTTTGTGGAGCTGATCTATGGAGAGAGCTAGAGCTACACTCCTCTACTCACAGCAGGCTCTGCAACGCTTCCTAGTGGCTCTGTCACTTCCCCTCAGGCTTTGTCTGTTTGTGCTTGTTTTTTAATGTTGCTATCCTTGTGAGAACCAGTTCTAGACTTTTGGAGGGAGGATATTTTGGCTGGACTTTCTCAGGAGGAGCAGGACAATAACAGTAACGGACTAAATAAACTGTACACATAAGAAAATGTATATATGAGCATTCATCTAAAACCATATGAAACTGTACTTTAATAATGAGCCAAACCACCAGCCACAGAAGGTTAGTTGGCCTCATAATAATCATTGCCATGTCTTAGGATTTAGCCCTTTATTCCTTACCTCTCTCAATGGGACTGTGTACAGATGGTTCAATCCCAAGCAGTGTAAAACTTCATGCATTGTGTAAAACTTACATGCAATATTGTATCTTGGGGCATTTTCCAACCTGGGTTCTTTGGTCCAGGTAAAGAAAACTCTGGTTTGTTTATCTAGTTGTCGTAATTTGTTTGGGGATATTTAAACACAGAAATTGTACCTGGGTGTGGACCAGAACTGCCACACAAGATCCTTTAGAGCAGCGGTTCCCAAACTTTTTAGGCCACGCACCCCCTTCTACATCCAGACCGGGTTCACGCACCCCCAATCCCCCCCCCCCCCCCCCCCCACACACACACACCTTAAAAAAAAAAAGCCACAGAGCCGCATAAAAATTGGACTAATGAGAGAACAGTTTGCGCGTGGCGTTTGTTTACAAGATAAAAAACACAAATAACTCTTCCTGCACCGTGCCTAGGTAACGGACGTTCACCAGAAGATTGGCCACATCTGTAGGCTCGTCTACTTGCAGAGAGTAAAACTCACTCTTCTTCACGCGACGACTAATGTAGCCAGGATGTCTTCGGACAAAGCATCGATGCGCACGGCACAGTGTTGTTGGACGCGGGATCACGTCCAACTTGTTTGCTTCTCTCTCTCCAATCATACATTCCACCATCTCTCTAACATTTTTTTCCCTCTCCACCACCGCCTCTCCTTCTCCCTGTTACGCGGTCAGAATACTACCACAACACACCGCCTGTCTCCGGCAGAAATGCGCTCATACACACACGCACCTCCCCAGTAACGAGGCACATCACCCGGCCACAATACCTCCAGAATATCCCCCGGGTGAAATCCGGGACTTGGTTTTATGGTTCCGAGTAGCGGGCGCTGGAGACGCGAGGTCTCCAGCCGCCCCCGCCGCGAGGCACCCGATCGTCGGGTCTGTCAGCCCTCGGAACAGGCCGCGGGGCAACAACTGGTGGGTGGCGGGGTAGAGGCGAGGCAGATCACAGAAACATAATAAAGACTAAAGTATGGCAAAGATATGTTGATGAGAAACGTATTTGTAATGCGTCAAACACAAACGTAATCAGGGAGAGAATGCATTTTAGTTTTGGGGGAATGTAATTTTTAGGAGACGGGACTGCACCGCCATTACATTTTTTCTCTCGCGCACCCCCTAGAGGCACCTCCACACCACACTTTGGGAATCCCTGCTTTAGAGGAAGTGGTCTGGAGCAGTTATTTTGTGTTAAATGAGACCCAACCTTGATGTGACCCATCTACAAGGCATACTCTGTAGGTTTGAGCTTAGCCAGGTACATTTTGTATACTGAGATGTGGATGAGCAAAATCACCCGTTTCTGGCAGCTAGCTGAAGAATAAGCCAAGGTCTGCTCATTCCTTCTGCTTGCTCTAATGCTCACACTAGTCATGCAAAACAAATTAAGTGAAGAAGCAAATGCAGAAATTAGCGCATTGATGTTAAAGCATCACATGAGCCTGTTTGGTCCCGTCTCTTACCAACAGTCATCACTGATTCCTTTTAACCATGACCATGTTCTTGTGTAAGTCTGGACCGAGTAGTTTTTGTTGCTTAAATTATACCTTAAATCATATATTTTAATATTTTTATTTGAATCATATATAAACCTTAATTATAGTGGAGCCAGATCAGAGAACACTCACATGGATCATTTTGAAAGGCACTGAAATGAAAGCTGTTTTGTTGTTAAGGTTGTAGGACTTGTACACAACCTATGGACTGTAAATGGACTCTACTTGTATTTCTCTTTTCTAGTCTTTCCGACCAATCAAATCGCTTTAACACTACACGTCATCATTCACCCATTCATACACTGATGACATGGGGCTACCGTGCAAGTTGCCACCTGCCCATCAGGACTAACTAACATTCATACAATGCACCGAGGGCTAGCACTTGGGGTAAAGTGCCTTGCCCAAGAACACACCGACATGGACTCGTGGAGCCAGTCCTCTGATTGCAGGATTGGTGGTTCGATCGGAGCAGGGTTCAAGGACGACGCTGCTCTGCCACTGAGCCAAAAGGTAATGCTGT
The DNA here is from genome assembly GCA_028022725.1 of Lycodopsis pacificus. Taxonomy (NCBI): domain Eukaryota; kingdom Metazoa; phylum Chordata; class Actinopteri; order Perciformes; family Zoarcidae; genus Lycodopsis; species Lycodopsis pacificus. The sequence goes on from CM051692.1 coordinate 2,849,093, forward strand.
TATCGTGGAAACGTAGGTGAATTATAAGAATTATCTAATTGATTTTCAAACCACATGGAAATGACTGGAACCCAATAGACAGTTAGAATGGTAGAACAACTGCATGAATGTGCATTAAATATAAATCTGTAAAGCATGCATTCATAAATGGTTGGCAACAATGTGGAGTATAAATTATTTTTAGTTAAGGAGATTTACATGTGATGTACACCTATGTTTGCCTCTGCGCGTACAGTTGTCGAGTACGGTGTATGTACAGCGACCTCTCTGTAGCAGGGGGGTGCAGAGTTCAGTAGGTTGCTGTCAGTGACACGGGGGCCCGGTGGGTCCCACCCCAAGTCACCTCAGGCTGACCTCTCCTCAGTAATTACCCCTGTCACTCTGTCACCTCACTGTCCCCACCCAAACAACATCATCACCGTGACAATGGATTTGTTGATGCTACTAATCACTGGCTGCCCTCTGGACAGCATGCCTCCCCAGTTCTCCTTCATATCACCTCCCTGCTTATACAAGCTCCTGTGGTCTGCATCCTTACAGCAGCTCCGCTAGTTCATATTTGCATAATTTGTACTGGCTAATTGTAGTGGACGATGACTGTGTTGGACGGTCATGGCTGCTGGAGGTGATTTTAATGGGCTAGACACAAAATAATGTGCCCTCTCGCCCTGGTTTGTGCCCGGGCCTCATTAGGGTGATCAGGGTGTGCCAGTCAGAGAAAGCTGCAGTTGGGGTGAGAGGGCGTAACACGGCACACTTATGGATTGTGGCATGGAAATATTTCATTATGGTCTGGTAGCCTTCCACAACGTTTTTCTTTTGTTTACTAAAAAAATGATTTAATTTGCATAAACTGATAAAGGACATTGAGTGATTCAGTACATGTTTATTTTATCTGCTGTTTTCCAAAGGGTTATATTCTCGTATTAATGTCTCTCATTGGCTCAGTTTGTCTGTTTTTCTAGAGACTTTTGAGCAGGTCTTAGTTGAAAAGCCCATGTGAGTTTTAGTGATATTCATGTCAGCCCAAATATCACTTCATTTGTACTCAATATTTATTTGACAGAAAATATGGCCACAGTAGGAATACGGTGGTTGGGTTTTCATCCCAAACCAAGCATGAGCATTTCTTTAGTTAAGATAAGATAATCCTTTATTAGTCCCGCAGCGGGGAAATGTGCAGGATTACAGCAGCATAGAGGACAGTGCACACAAGAGACATAGTAAAATAAATTGTATCAAAACAAGTATCATAAATAAGTAATAATCAGTAAAGGATATTAACTAAGTGAAACTAAGTGTAACTAAAATATAACTCACTAAAATATGATATATACAGATAATGTAGTTCAAACATAGTTCAACTAAACAGGTTTCAACACGCCTGATTGATTTTGATGTATGACCTCAGCTGCACTTTGTTTACTGCTCGCATTAGCAAATGTTTGTCAACGAACAAAGATTCAAGGATAATGTATTGTTATCGTGAAACAAAAGCTTACACAACGAAATGCAGTTATAAGCAATTTATGTTAAACAAGATAAAAATAATAGAACAAAACAGAAACAGAAGTGCATTTTTTTAATTTGCAGGAGGAATTTAAACAGTAGAACAAAATTCTCTAGGCAGAGAATATCCGGCATCATAAACACTTTGACATCATTGTCCATCAGCTTTGACTATGTTTGAGCACAAAGCATCATGATGTAAACACAGAGTCCACCTCCTCTCGTCACGCCGGAGTCCTGCGGTCCGCTCCTCAAGTGCAGCTTGATCTGCGCTGCCACGATGGAGCCAGGTCTCTGTAAAGATGCAGTCACGGACTTTCCATTGCTGGGTTGGCCTTCACTCTTTCATCCGTTTTATGTTCCTGTGACCAGACGTCAGCTGGGATGGGCAGTGGAGAAGCCTTAGGTCCTAGCTGGTTTCGCTTGGCTTTCATCCGGGCTCTCTTACTGAAGCAGTCGACTCTGCTTTCTGTGGCGTCTGGTCTGGCAGGTCTGGCTGGGTGGTCGGAAGATACCGGGGACGGTGGTCGCCTCGAGGCTTTATTCTTTATAGTGTTGCTGAGAATTCATAGTTAAAAAGAAAAGTAGAGGAAGCACAACAGACTCAGATAGATAACCTGTGAGGAACTATTCAAAGTTTCTGTTCATTTACCGTTCTCAATAAACGTGTGAAGGTATCCTCCGAAGAGACATCACTGTCTTCATCCTCATCCTGTGTTGGCCACTTTATCTTCTCCAAAACCATCTGACCGATCAATTTCATACGATCAGTTAACACTTGTGTTTCCAAACAAACTAGACAATAGAAAGCACAATAAACAGCAGAATAGAAAATTTGAAATTTTCAATTCTCATAATCCAAATTGTACTTCGATCAGGGCATAGTTGTTATTATAAAGAACCATACCGGAGGTTTTTGCATGCGTAACACGTTTTTGAAATTGGTTTCCTTCCTTTAATTAAGGCAGCAATTAATGACAGTTAATTTCTATGAAACTCAACTTGCAAGGACTTCAGGACAACCATGTTTGAGCTCATGCAGTGATGTGATGTAGGTTTAACTTAAAAAAGGAGGCGAAAAAAGTGATCAAATGCTGACTGTGATTATTTCCCTGCAACACGTTTCAGATCTCACCAGGTTAATGTTCATTGTCATGAACTGAAACCAACACATGTAATTTCTGAGAAAGTAATCTGTGAGTTCAGAGGAGTGTTTCTGACTGAGCATCATGGGGTCACTTACTGTACCTGTGGTGTGCACTGTACATCAGATGCTCTTGGAAAGAGGAGGGGAATTGTGTCTTTCCTCTCAGTAAGCAAAGGTCAGATCAGTGCCTCTTTTAACCTCCTTCGTAACTGTTTCACTTGTCTTGAGGTTCTTCCATGGACCTGCATCAAGCAGCCTTACTCATCTGTAAACCAAGAATGGACCGACTCTTAAATGTTAATTGTTCCCACAAACAGTTCAAAAGCAGTTTGTCTCATATGTTCACAGACCGTGGCGATGATTAAAGTGTCAATGTGTAGCGGCACTAGGAGACAAAGCACAACTCTTTTGAGCAAATGTACCGAAATAAAGTCACAGGATTCTGATCATATTGCGCTCATAGGTTTATTATCTAACTCATGAATTCACTGTAAACAGAGAGGGGAACGAGGCTGCAACAAGTGGTTTCAACAACCACCGACATAACGTTAGACCCTGCACACAAATTATCTTTTTAGAAGATGAGAAAACTATAATATCGTGGCTTTTTGGGTGACATCACTTCTCACCTGAATGAACTGAATTTAAAGCTGCAAAATGAAGACAATTTAGTTCAATTAATTTTTCTAAAATTAACTACTTTATTTTAAGATAAACATTTTTCAAAAGCGTTCTGTTATGTAATTTAATCTTCAATGCATCGCTTATCTTACTTGAAACAAGAGAACATTCATTTATTATTAGATTATGTTTTATTTATAATTCATCCAGTAAAATTTGAAAACTGACAATAAATATTCAGATATTATTCAATCAAACTTTCTTGACTTTCGTCAGTTGTTGACTACATACAGAAGTGACTACAACTGCTTAGCTACGTCAATGGAACTAACTCAAAGTGCCAGACAGACATTACTGTGATGTTTTGGACCTTTGCATGAGGAAATGCTCTAGAACTGGACCTTGTTGACTTTTAATTGAATTCCCCTGCTTTAAAGGGTCAACATGTTTCAGAGTTGCTTGTCAGATTGTGGGACAGTGTCAATAAGCCCCTCACACCTTTCCTTTATGGGCATTTTGGTACATTTTCCACAAACAATTCCGCCCACTTTACACAGTGATTGGCCAGGTGTGTGGAGGTGAGACAATAAGGCATTGTTTCAACTCTCAACCTCTTTGTTCATCATTCACCACAATACTATTAACTTACACAACAGCTACAAACATACATATAGCTCCATGAATGCCTCTGAGGAGAGATTGAACAAAAGTCTGTGCACTCATTTGTACAACTGCTTCGTCTCATGTCTCAAGTTTGGCCATTCTGAACTGGACATGGTCGGATAACACTTCCAAACCAGCTTGTTTCAGTTCCCCAATTAGCCAGTTTTCTGGGTTGAATTCAGCTATCATTTCTTTAGCATGATCCACACGTGTCACTTTCTGTATATCCAGTGCACGAGCAGGGAGGAGATGCTGTGATCAGAAAGGGCCTCTTCCCTGTCAAGAATCTTGAAGATGCCTGTACACTCTTTTTGATCCAAACAGACAGAGGTGGAATGGTTAATGGTTAATGATAAATGGACTTGTACTATATAAGCATTGACACCCATTCACTCACTGATGGCACAGCCTTGGGGAGCAATTTGGGGTTAACTGTCTTGCCCAAGGACACATCAACATGGACTAGAGGTGTCGGAGATCAACCGCCGATCTTCTGATTGAAGGACAACCCGCTCTACCTTCTGAGCCCGAGTCGCCTTGTGGATGGCTTTTTGCATGCTTTTTGCATGGACTGAGCCTCTCACCAGCTCAGAGAGAAGAACCCGAAGTATTTAAGGCAACGTTGAATGTAATTGAGGTTCTACAGTCGTTTAAATGAAGTGGGTAGTGTATGAATGCATGCTAAGCTTTGTGTGGGCTGGTGAGAGATTAGTAGTTGTGGTGAAGCTTGGAAACACATCATCACAGCATGATAACATCATCACTGTGTTGATCAGACCTGGGCATTGTACGGCCCCCAGGCCACACCCGGCCCTTTGGCTGTTGTCGACCGGCCCGCGGAACGTCAATGGGATATTAGGAATGAAACTTAAATAAGTGTACATCATGCACGGAATACAGCTGCTTTGCTGTTTTTTCTCAATTGACGTAGTTAGTGAATGTGTGGGAGCAGCAGCGTCAATGCAATGTGTTGGTGAACTGAGCTTACAGGAGGTGTGTTAGCTGTTAACCCTTAACAAATGTCAGCCTATGTTAACAAAGGAAAGACTGATGCAGAGTGTAGAGTTTTTAACAAAATATGGACTTCTAAGTACTTATTTACTGAAGTCAAAGGCAAAGCAGTGTGCTTTGTAACAAATTGAAGTGTTTAATTAAGGATTACAATTTGAATCGCCATTACGAGATGTAACACAGAGAAATACGAAACCTTAACTGATGCAGAACGGACGCGGATTTCTGAGCCTTTGCAAACTAAGCTGCTAACGCAACATGCTCAGAAGATGTTGGTTCTCTTTGGATCCACCTACATATGTGAACAAACTTTTTTTGTGAAGAAGTTTAACAAAACCAGATTCAGATCCTCCCTCACCGACCGTCAGCTGTCCTTCACATCTCACCTCACTCGTTCAACCTGACTCCACCTCACTCGTTCAACCTGACTCCACCTCACACGTTCAACCTGACTCGACCTCACACGTTCAACCTGACTCCACCTCACACGTTCAACCTGACTCCACCTCACACGTTCAACCTGACTCCACCTCACTCGTTCAACCTGACTCCACCTCACACGTTCAACCTGACTCCACCTCACTCGTTCAACCTGACTCCACCTCACTCGTTCAACCTGACTCCACCTCACACGTTCAACCTGACTCCACCTCACTTGTTCAACCTGACTCCACCTCACTCGTTCAACCTGACGCCACCTCACTCGTTCAACCTGACTCCACCTCACACGTTCAACCTGACTCCACCTCACACGTTCAACCTGACTCCACCTCACTCGTTCAACCTGACTCCACCTCACACGTTCAACCTGACTCCACCTCACTCGTTCAACCTGACTCCACCTCACACGTTCAACCTGACTCCACCTCACTCGTTCAACCTGACTCCACCTCACATGTTCAACCTGACTCCACCTCACTCGTTCAACCTGACTCCACCTCACTCGTTCAACCTGACTCCACCTCACACGTTCAACCTGACACACTAAACTGATTTATTAAAAGCAGCGGGTGATGGAGGTGTGGTCGGGTGGAGTAAAATCAATGGCTGTTCCCCCAGCGTCAGTCAGCAGAGAGTTAAAACGCTGTTAAACTCCAGCCGAGCGGACGCTCTCCCTAACCAACCAGCCTCACTCTCATTGATTTTTTATTTAGCTTCCAGCAGTGATATGTCTTCCAATGCACACTGAACACACAGAGCCTCCACAGCCTGTCAGCACATAAATCAGGCCCCATTGAACCCGGCTTGCCCAGAGTGCAGAGAACAGTCTGTTAACAGAATTAAACTCGTACTTAGTCCAACTTCTAGAGGCGAGTGCAGAGCCGCAAAACGTTTTGACAGCAAATCCAACGCTCGGGTGATACTACGCCTTGAAATGAGTTTGCATTTGTTTATCTGTTTGTATGCAGGATGAAGCTGCATAGTAACATTCTCCATCAACATTGACCATTGTCTGTGACAGATGTCAAATTATCAGTGAGCCTCATCTCCTGTGTTCTCTTCAGCCATTGTCGGGAGAACTTCATGTAGTAATGGCAGCAGGAGCTGCCTGTAGCTCATTCCAAGCAAAACCAAGGAGCTGCCAGTGAATTCACAAATGACAAAACCTCCCCGACTACACCAGTGAGCATCCACGGAGTGGACGTTGAGATTTACCAGTCCAGGCTGGCTCTGTCTTCTTTCCTGCACATTTAGGAGAAGGTGCAGAAAAGCATTACGGCTAAAATATCAGGCATCATGTACAATAACTATATTATATCTACTATTTGGAATCATGAGTGCTCTGGGCAGCAGTGACCTGCTGCTCTGCCAGCTATGAGTGTGCCTTCATTTCTGGTACTCATTGTATTGTGGGGCAATTTTGTCCATCAACACTACACAACGCATCACACATTTGGCCCAAAGTGGGTATAACCACTCACCGCTCCCCCCCCAAGAGACCAATTTATAGTTCAGTCCCCAACAGCAGTGCTCCTGGCTTGGCGAGGCGCTCGATCCATCATCATGACGAGTGTTTGTGAGTGGGAAGACGGTGAGGGATGAAGGGATGAAGTCTTTGTCGCTTCACCAGTGACTCCTACTGGTTGGTCAGGGCAGGGAGTGGGCGGGGTCATTCGCACACATTACGCCCTCACAGTGAAGCTCTTTACTGGCAGTGGAAAAATCAGCTGGGAGGCAATAATTACTTTGGAGTATTTGATCATGGAACTACTTGACCTTTGGGAAAAGTACAAGTTACAAAATGAAACCAGAGATTGGTTTGTCCATTATGGGCTGCTGTACAAACATGCAAGTGCAACATCGTAGACTCTGTGAAGATTTATGTAGATATGAAGGGCTAATTTCAAACTAAGGAAAACTCAACCGTTTGTATTTTCAGGTTAGTGCACTCCAAAAAACATGGCATTAATATTTTATTCCATTTCTGCCAGAAGATCCCTCTATTGACCTTCTCCTCTAACTCTCATCATGAAAGCATATTGCCCAAAATGTCAAACTATCCCCTTAGTGCAGGGGTCAGCAACCTTTACTATCCAAAGAGACATTTTGCCCTATTTTCCACCAAATCAAATTTGTCTGGAGCCGCAAACACTATTTGATATCACAGCTTGTAAAGTTTTATATATAGTTATACTATATATACAAAAACTATCGTTTGTTGTATCCAGTGGCGGCTGGTCAAGAGAGGGCAATGGGGCATGGCCCCACCATGAGCCACACGAAAAAAAAGAAAAAAAAAAAAAAAAAAAAAAAAAAAAAAATTATAATAATCATAAATTATACAAATTGTCAAAATTTGTGTTTTTTAACTATGGAATGTACCCAGTAATGTGTGTACAATATGATATCTGCGCAAAATATATGCTTTTCCTGCTCGTCCTCTCCCCCTGTATGCTCGTCTGCTCGTGCTCTCTGCCTGTGTGCACGACACATCTGAGAGCACGCAGCGAGGGGGGCTTGATCGTTTTAGCCCAAAAAAGACGGGTCTATGAAGCCGTTTAGCCAATTGCTGATTCAAGATATAAATGAGTGACATACAATTTTGCCAATCAGCGCCCTCAAATAGATTCAGCTGTGGGCAAGAACGATCAAGCCCCCGGAGCTGTGCGTTCTCGTCAGGAGAAGTCTCTACAGGAGCCCGCGCCAGCGCGACCACTCCTCCTCCAAGACCCGTTTGAGAGGAGAACTTTGGCGGCGATTCTGCAGCCAAAGAGCTGATATCAGATCAGCCTGACCTCACAATCAGACAGCAGACTACATGCGAAGCTTCACTACTTCGTACAAGTCAGTCAATCAACTTCCTTTCTTCCTAAAAGTACGCTGATTACTTCGACATACCATACGTATCCACAGGCAGGGGCGGACTGGCCATCGGGGATACCGGGGGAGTCCCCGGTAGGCCGACGGGACTATATTATATGCTTCACAGAACACGTTCAATTTACTCTAATACCGAAAGTCAATAATCAGTGAAAACTGTATCAACAGTATAAACTGACATTATACTACTCCTCGCGATCCGAGGACGCCACAGCACGGCTGGACACTACGGTGCTTTTAAAAACTTTTCTCCATAACCGCGGTCTGCGCCGTGCGGTCGTGCCGGGCGTCTGTCGGGGTGACGCCGGCGGAGGTGCGAATGGCCGCCGTAGACCAGCGAAATACATGCCGTGTATTGAGTGGGCAGCGCGCCGTGTATTGAGTGGGCCGGTCTGACAGTAACTCCCGGGCTTTTTTCCCCCCTAAATTAACAGTGAAAACTCATCATAGCTTAATTTAACATCAGTATTCATAATTACACTTCATGTTTACTTCTCCTGATCTTTACCTCCTATAACAAGGTCCATAGGGGCATCTCAATAAATAAACATGTTATATTATATTGTATTATATTATATAAGTGTTATTTACTGCTTTTTTTCATGTTGGAATAAATGTTAAATATTTAACTGCCAAGTAATAATGCGTGTTTGATGCTAAATTTTTTTTGCATGAAATCATACTGGGATGTTTGCTGAAATTGATAGGATGGCCCTCCCTAGAAAATTTTCCACCAGCCGCCACTGGTTGTATCTATGAAATGATAGAACAAACTCTTGACATTTTATTGCTATTTTCAGTGACAGTATCACATCAAACTCCAAGATAAGAGCTGTTCCCTTTGAAAGATTGTCCACTGTGCAAAAAATTAAATTAAAATAACCGTTATTTATTATCCATGTCAATTTTTATCAAAGCCTGACACGACTACATTTCCAGTTGAAAACGCATATGTTTTACTACGTTTACGCTGAGCGTACACACTACGCCGGAGTTTTCAAAGCACCGAAAACGGCTAAGTTTGAAAACGCTCCCGAGGACGGATACGTTTGAAAATGCCAGGGTTGCTTTCTCGTGTGGACGGCGTAAACGTATACATTTGGAAACGATCACGTGTTCACTACTTGATTGGTTCTGAGCAGTCACGACGTGTCCTTCCCTGATTGGTCACGCCCCTATCACGTGACCCTTTCCCGGAAGATCACAAACAACAACAGCCTTGATTACCGATCGACTACCAGATTAATTCAACTTGGATAACTGAGTACAGGTGTTGCTGACCTTGTAGTCTTTACGAGCAGCTGTTTGTTTTGATTATTGTTTACTCTTATTATTTCTTAACTATTGTGAAGTCCACACAAACTATAAAGGAACAAAACATGGATTGCTCTCCAGTAGGAGACTTCAGACACCAGCAGACCTACATGTGAGAACAGACGACAATGAAACTGAGGAGACGAGTGAGAGACGTGTGTTGACCCATTATCTAGTCAACTTTTATGTGTAAGTGTTGATTTTAAAGTACGTTTGATGTGAGAGAGATGGACCCGCAGCATTGTAACTAAGTCTGAAAAATAAAACTTCTAAAACTTTCCACGAAATGTGTCTGAGTTCATAGAGGAAGATTTTAGAGAAGATCTTAAGTATCAAACACGACCTTTCATTATTATTAATTAATTATCAACAACCTGGAGAACATCAATAAGACCGCATTGCCTGGACAACTGAAGCTCTGGTGCCTACAATTTGGACTCCTCCCTCGGACAATGTGGCCACTCACTGTCTATGAGGTCCCGATAACAACTGTGGAGAAGATGGAGCGAACCATCACCTCGTACGTGAAAAAGTGGCTCGGTGTCCCACGATGTCTAACTAACATCAGCCTCTATGGCAAAGGGGTCCTGGAACTACCTCTCACTAGTTTGACGGAAGAATACAAGTGTTCTAAAGTCAGACTGCAGATGACGCTGAGGGATTCCAGAGACAAGATTATCAGTAATGCTGCACTGCCCCTAGCAACTGGGCGGAAGTGGAAACCATCCAATGCTGTGCAGCAAGCAACATCAACCCTGAGGCACAAATACATCGTGGGGCAAGTTCAGCAGGGAAGAGGAGGCCTCGGCCTGACGGCAAGTGAACCAACTTGGCGAAAGGCCACAACATCAGAACGAAGGAAATTGGTGGTCGAGGAGGTGCGCCGAGAGGACGAGGTCGCAAGAAGTGCGAATGCTGTCTCTCTTGTGAAACAGGGACAATGGACGCGGTGGGAAGGTGTGGAGAGGAGAAAGATCAGCTGGAGGGAACTATGGGAAATGGAAGCAAGAAGGATTAGCTTTATCATCAGAGCTACTTATGATGTGCTTCCATCACCAAATAATCTCCATCAGTGGTATGGCGAAGACCCAACCTGTGCCCTCTGCCCAACTCCAGCGACTCTCAAACACATCATGGTAAGCTGCAAGACCAGCCTCACGCAAGGCAGATATACCTGGCGGCACAACCAGGTCCTCAAAAGCCTGGCATCAGCGATTGACATCAAGCGGTGTGCGACCAACTCCTTACCCCCGAGAGTAGTCAATCCCCTGAAGGCAACAGCATTTGTCCGAGAAGGACAAAAGCCCCCAAACATCCTTCCACCAAGCGAGAAACGGGACACTTAATCATGGCCCGTGACTGGAAGATGCTGGTCGACATCGGCCAGCAATTGATCTTTCCTCCAGAGATTGCTGCCACCAACCTCAGGCCAGACCTGGTACTCTGGTCCCCTTCACTGCAGACTGTGTACATCATAGAGCTCACAGTCCCATGGGAGAACGCGTTTGAAGAGGCCTATGAACGTAAGAAGCTACGCTATGCAGAGCTTGCAGCAGAAGCAAAGCAGCGTGGCTGGAACACAAAAAACTGTCCAGTGGAAGTGGGATGCAGAGGATTTGTGGCTTCTTCGACCATCAGACTGCTGAAAGAGCTGGGAAGCCACGGTCAGGCTCTGCGGCAGACCATCAAGGCAGTCTCAGAGGCGGCTGAAAGAAGCAGCCAGTGGATTTGGATCAAGCGGAATGACCCGTGCTGGGCTCCAAATATGTCGGCATAACCCACTTGAGAATCCCTACCTGTTGACCATTCAAGCGTCTACCATTCTCAATGTTGTCAAGTTTGAGACAGTTGGGCACGGCACACAAGCTGAGGGCTGATCATCCTGCAGCTGGCCGCCCTTGGGGAGGGTGTATAGTGTTAAATGGCCGAAACACTCAATGACACAAGGGAACATTACTGATGATGTGTTCTGGGCCCAACTGTCCCAAAATTCTACAACATAAACCAAACCAAGATACACCCCACACAATCTGGAAACCCCCACTTGTAGATCGTCAACCACTCAAAACAAGGTTAATTTCCTGGAAGTGCTCACCACCTTGGCACAAAGGACAGACAAACATCATGTCCTGTGTTTTTTGATTCATTAAAGACTACTTCATTACTCTGTCGTATTTTTTTAAACTAAGCAACCAATCTACTTCCTGTTTACACTGGCACCCACCCGCATTCCCAGTGTACGCGAATAGTCACGTGATATTCGTTTCCAGGCATTTTAGTGTGGACGGAGATCATCTCGATTTTAAAACGAAAACGATCTCCGTCCACATGGCGTTTCAGCATCGTTTTCAAACGTATTAGTGTGGATGTAGACTCAGGGAGCCGCCACAGAGGGGCTGAAGAGCCGGAGCCGACCAGCCTGACACACCAGACTCAGGGCCCACTAATGAGTCCCCTGTCACTATATAAACTCTGGTCCTGCAGTCTGGGGGTTGTCAGGTCGTACCGTCTTTCACCCGCTTCAACCCCGTGGCATCCTCTGCCCTCCTGGTGTTCTACGGATTACACCCCGCCGCTCTGCCCTCCGTGGTGTTCAACGGACTACACACGCCGTCAAGCTGCCAGCTCTCCGGTGTCGAGCCACGGGACTCACACCGTCGATCTGCCTACTCTGGTGTCGGACCACGGGCTCCACACCTTCCTGTCTTAGTCAGGCTAAATAAAACCTGTTTCCATTAACTTCTGTCTCCTGTTGTCTTGCATTTGGGTCCTACCTGTTAACTCCCGTGACAACAAGAGGCAGACATATGATGAGATCTCTGAAATAAAGGTTTTAAACAACAAAGGTAAATACAATAATCTGTATTATCGCATATGATTAGCATTTGTTTGCCAATTAAAACGTTGTTTTCTTGGTTTTTCTGCTTTACAGAAGATAAAAGAGGGCGAAAGGCAGATCAGATGCAACTAATTGAAGCTTTGCTATTCCTGTGGCCTTGGAGCCCCACTGTAGAATAATCCTTTCACACAAAGTTAATCATGTCCAATGTCAACATATAAACAGAAAACTCTTAAATCTTATAAGACGCTCAGTGCAATACAGAGGTACAAGAACAGAACTAGTAAAAATGATGTCAGGTCTCACGGTGAATTCTTGGTAAACACATAAAGCGATGCAGGGCACGGAATATCACCAAATCAGAGTCCAGTTTCTTACCATTAGCCACCAGCTGAAGGTGCAAAACTCAGTGGTGGGCCGTGTGTTTTATACCTGGGCCTTCAGTGCTGTCCTACTACAGTTGAACCACCTCCTAATAACCTCATTATGACGCCACAGCTACGGTTATTATTTGTTTCTTGGGGTGCAACAATACACGTATTCGTATTAAACCGTTCGGTACGACGCTTACGAACCGAACAATACGTTTGAATAATACTAGTGCATTTGGAAAATGCAGAAGCTTAAATTGTGAGAAATATAATGTTTTCGGTGGACTTCGCTCAACCTGGCAACGTCTGACACGCCCACCACGGAACCACAACATTGTACTCTGGTACGGCGCGTTTCTAAGCTAGCTTAGCAGGAAATCCAACAGCAGCACACACGCTACACACGGTTTTTTTACATCCAATGCTGACATTTTTAAATTGATTGCTTTCCATGATGTCTGCATATGGCAACTAGAGTTAATAGGGGAAGCTCATGCTTTAATAAAATGTGAATGTCTTTCAGTCTACTACCTTCCTCCTAAATGCCTAGTTAAAGTAATGTGGCTCTTGATAAGAAAGAAGGTAACGCATGTTTAAATCAGTCATTAATCAATAGAGGAAGAACAGAAACAAAAAGCAAAATAAGGACAAAAAGTGGGCAGAAAACTCCGGCAGAGAAAGTGTGCCTAATCATTGGCAGCTTACAGAAGCTCCCACCTTTTCTCCTAATGATTCACTCTCCTGGTACGCAGGATTTTCTGCAGGGTGGAGGGTCATACGTTGGCAGAGTCCGAGCCAGTGAGCTCCTGTCACCCCAGCAATCACTAATGGAAGTCCAAGCACCCCCCCCCCCCCCCCTCCGCCTCCCCTGCCCTTCAGAGCAAGGGCACAGTTAGCACACATGTCAAGTCCAGGATGGAACAAGAAGGACATTCTGGCAGAAGAAAAGAAGTGGAAAAGGACCAGTGGCCTATTTGCATACGGCTGTGATCCTAATATATACAGGTTACCAACCTCCAAGGTCAGAGTTCAGCCCAGTTGCCGGGGCAACTGGGCTGTTCTCCCCATCACTAGCTTGTTAAAGAGCTGCGGGAATAGGAATAGGTCCGCCAACTGTCTTCATTGTGCTGTGGCCATGTCTGTATGCGACCCCACCAAGTAATGAGGACCTCCGCCATGACGACCATGCACACGCACGCACGCACACACACACACACACACACACACACACACACACACACACACACACACACACACAAAATAACCATGAAAAACAGCATAATTCACAAGCTCTTACACACAACATCAACATCCAAGTGAAAAAAAATACAATTGAATGCTCCTGCGTACACACAAACACACAAACCAAACTCACAGCATCAATACGTTTGCAAAAATGCAGGTATGTACACATGCACACACACACAACTTGTAGCCTAGCGACACACACAAAAACACATGCACACACACGTACAATACCCCGACAGTATCTGGCGACTTACTGAAAAAGTATTTTTCAACAACTCCTCTTTAAACCTTTAACACTCCCAAAAACAAGCTTACAGAGATAGTGGTGTACCTCTCCGTGGCTTTCTTAGCATCAATTAGCATGTTTTTGTGCAGCTGAGCGTTTCCTCTAGTGGGCCGAGGTAAATAAGGAGATGGAAATGAGGTCCGGCGCTCTAATCCAGCCAGGGTGCAGGTCTCACAGTAATCCCCCAAGAGCTGCTTGGCCTGGGGCATGCAGAGGGGTAATCCAGCCCCCTGGGACCTCATCCACCAGCCTGCTCGCACTCGCACACACACACACACACACACACACACACACACACACACACACACACACACACACACACACACACACACACACACACACACACACACACACAAGTGGAGAGAAAAATGAGAAACAGAGAGAAAAAGAGAGTGAGGGGAGTGGAAAACAGCACAAAGCACCCACTGGCTAAAAAAGCTAATTTGGGGGACACATCCAGATAACAATGTGTTTAATGTCATTAGCAAGTGTTCCAGGTTTTTGTAAGTTATGGCATAGATGAGCTGAATAGAAATTACAACATTTGACAGGTTTCCCTCTATATTGCAACATTGTTTTTATTTTAATGACCTAGTGAAGGAAACGTGTCTTGGCTTAGATCGTGCACCAATATGGGCGCTTACACACTCACACACACACACACACACACACATAGAGAGGGAGAGAGTGTCAAAGCGTGACACTCTCCTCTCACCCTTTAGTCTGTAAGAGACACTGATCTCAGTCAGAAAAAGTTGATTTTGTCTCTTCGGTTGTGTGGCATAAAAAAGGTTGTGGGCGGTAGGAGCTGACAAACTTCCATCAAACCTGCTGTTATTATTTACTTACAGTGTACTTCACTCTGTAATCAGATGAGGAATAAATAATTAGATTGTTCCCTATGACAGCATATTGCATAAAATACCTGGCTTTGATGAGACTGTGTATCTCTTAATCTCCTGCACTGGGGACAGCGCGGGATACAAACAGCACTACCCGTCTCTGGAGAACTCACAATAAATAATGTCGATGCATCATGAATAAGGTGGGATTGCTCGTCATATCAACATTCCTGCTCATGTGTTTATCAACCATATATTGTTTTAACCGCTCGTGGCACTTTTTGCCTTTTCAAAACTGCATTCTCAATTATATTTAGGTTTAAGCGACACACCTTCCGGGTTAGGTTTAGTAAAAGATCATGTTTTGGTTTCAAATAATGACAATACATTTGGTTTCACACAGGACACGACCAGCGGCCTCCTGGGAAAAAAGTCCTGTATCAATCCCTCCACCTGATCCCCCTCTGCTACGCCGATTCACCCAGAGTTGGACGAAAAGTATTTATGATGGATTTATTGTATTTATGATGTGAAACACAAACGTAATTCGGGACATTCCCTCAAAAGGTGTTTGACTCTGTAGATGTGTTGTTTGGGAACATTATTTATTTAAAATAATTTAAAAATATTGATATAGATTATTATTGCGATATGTTTTTTAACAATAGTATATCGATATGTATGTGTTTCAAACAACCTCCTCCCCCTCCTCTCACAGGCAGCCAGCCGTATACTGTAGAACGGCGCTATGTGAGCCCTACTTTCCTTTCCAATCATTTGATTCTGATTAATGAAAATATAGTGACCTCTGACAATTCATGACCCTGATTTTAATTTTCAATAATATGTCTAGTGTTAAAATAACATTTGCTTTACTGCTCGATAAAACACATCTGCCCAGATAAACCTTTGTCCATTAACAGACAGTAGCACTGCAGTTATTGATGCCTGTTGATTGTACAGTAGTCCCCTCCGTTTTATATATTCATCGACCCGCTCTCACCTGAGGCTGCTGACAGTAGGATCCGTCCATTGTCCACGGGGCTGGAGACACAGCGAGGCCTGCGGGGCGAACCCATAGCAGGAGGGGGATGATGTGGCTGAGGGAGGGCCAGCTCTACCTATGTGCAATAGCTGGCCAGAGAACAGGCATGTGCTCGAAGGCAGTGTGAACAAATAGTATAAAACATGTCCATATGGCTCTCACAGGACCAGCATGCTGTCTGTCTGCTCAAACACCTAAACAGCATCCAACAGCATTACACCAGTGTGTGACAGTCAAACAAATATTTACAGTGTGTTTCCTCCGGTGGGCATGCTGATCTGTACATCCACTCACACACCTCCATGACACGCACATACAAGCACCTTTTATTGGCTTTTGCACAACAGCCAGAATGCTGCTAAACATCAAAAGAATTATTCATTATTTGCGGGGAATTTAACCTGCTCCCTTCCACCTTTAGAGGCCAATTAGTACCTGCAGTGTAATGAGGCTCGACAGCATCTGAATGTTCCACATAATTAACACAAATGGCATTGCAACTGTGGTGCAGCTTCTCTGTGAAAAGCTGATCATAAGTCTGTCAGGTTGCCCGTGTTGTCTTGCATTAGCGTAACCACTTCAGAAAACAGTGGAATCGGAACGAATCACATTGACTTTTGTCTGACAGGCTGTCTGAGTGAGTGCATGTTCAGATTTGTCAGGTTACTGAGCGAGTGTGTGAGTGTCTGTTGTGTGATTGTGTGTGTGTGTGTGTGTGTGCTCGGGGTCCGTGGAGAGGTGGTGTGACTGCGCCGACATGTGTCCGACAGCATGGCTCGCTCCTGGGCCTCTCTCTCACACTCCACTGGCCTGGCTCCCCTGAGCTCCATGCATAATGCAGCGGGCCGGAGACACCGCCCCGCATGATAATGTGCGTGTACAGTACACGCTTGCTGTGTGTTGTGTGTGCTGTGTGTGACAGCAGGAGGGAGCTGGCTGGCATGGCTGCTCAACATATCAGTCTGTGTGTGTATGTCTGCATGTAATCCACCATAGAATGCACTCATGCAATGTTACAACGTGTTTTCATTCAACACACAGTAGGGGTGTAAAATGAACTGAAACATATCAGAAAACAGATACATAAGGCAGAGCTACATGTCTGCATGTGCACACAACCACAAGTCTGAACCCAACTGTAAAAGCCAACGTCTGTCTGTGCTCCGCTTCATCTGACGTTGTTGTTTGTATCCGCCCCTCTGCTGCTAGCTCGCTACAGACCTGGCAATGCCTGGCAAACTACTTCCTGAAAAGAAATGACCACACCAAATGTTATATCAGACTCCACCGGACGCTGCCTGAAATCTTGAAAAAACAATTGTAGCATGAAACTTTCCAGAAAGAAGTACACTTATCTGGGAACTGAGGTAAACAATACCCAGATGGCAGCATTTCAGAGAAAAGGCAATGCCTCCTCAGCATCAGCTAAAAAGCTGCATATGGTGCATATTTCTTTATTTATTTAATTTGATGTTTGTTTGTATAGGTAGAAGTATGAAGCATAAACCGATGTCACACACCATAGGGTTTATAACCTAAGCTAATTTGCGATGACCGGCCCATGATGGACCTTTAACGGTTCTTTATATGATATTCAGACCATTCATTTAGCATCAAACAACTACAAAGCCTGGCCAGCCGCTGCATGTGATCACAACTGCTGCTCTGCACGGCTCTCATATGCCAAAAACACAGTCCTGACCGATGGAAACACTGTTAGCTCTGTACCACTGTTAGCTGCCAACCGCTGGCTCATGTTGAGAGCCATGCAGAGGCAATAGATGTGCTCTGAATTTCATATTGAGCACCTTTACAATATTTTATTTATTGGTTTATTTGAACGGGACAGTGCACATTAATAAAAACATTTCTGCAAATGTGCCAGAGTTAGCCAAAAGGCTATTTTTCATCTGTAGTTCCAAGAGGCAGATGTTACACAATAAACCTAAAAACAATGTAAGATTAAAGTTAAAAGGTTAAACAATATTGACACTTAACAATGCGTTGACAAACAATGAAAGAAGTGAGAATAACTATGTTAAAACATGGACTAAAAACAGTATTATGCTGTAGTTGTTTAGATGCTAAAAAACATCCACGTCAGAGGCACAAAACATAAAAGCATACAGAGTATGTGAAATACATAAATCACTCAGACACAGCTAAACAACAATAGAAGACAAGCATGCAGGTAGATGACGGTCGACCGGAATTTTAAAGAAAGACAGAAAGGTGACAACAGACAGATCGAGGGAAGTTCAACTCAGACAGAGAAAGAGTTACAATCTAGTGCTGACAGAGCTGAGTACTAACTAACCATTTCTGTAAGTGAGATTTAAATGACCTGTATGTGTGTAGTTCTCTAATGGTCACTGGGATGGAGTTCCATTGTAGTGCAGCTTGTACAGAAAATGCAGAATGACTAAAAGCACTTTTCCTGAGTGGGATAATGTGATCCCCTCTTGTGAGCCGATAACCAGTTGTTCTTGTGATCACAAATTGTTTGAGCGGAGGAGAGGTCAAGCCATGTATAGACTTGTACATGAGACAGACATTCACATATTTAATCATGTTCTCCCAACTAAACAAGTTATATTTTGTTAGTATAGGGCAGGGGTGGCCAACCAGTCAGAGACTAAGAGCCACATTTTTTACTGTGTTACCGCAAAGAGCCACATCATACACATGAACATCACCCCATCCCTCGCTCGCTCGCACGCACGCACGCACGCACACACACACACACACACACACACACTTCTGCTCAGCCAGATTTATTGTAAATGTCACACACCAACATGATAATGACAGAAATTGACTCCTACAGTACTAAGACCACAGGCCAGTCATTTTCAACAATGAACATGGTGTGCACTGTCTCACACACACAAACTCTCAGTTCAACCAAGTCCACAAACAAAAATATAAACACTCCCACTCTGTTAAAAACGTCCTGTGTTCATCTTCATATTTTCGTTTTGCTGTGCATTTTTTCCCTGCCATTTTGAGAGTGAACTGGACACAAATTGTTTACTCAAATGATCTTGCCCCTACTGCAGGGGTCTTCAATTAAAATTCCAAAAGGTCCAGCTTGAGAAAATCTCCTCGTCCGGAACATTACAATAATATCTAACTTGCGCTATTTAGTGCCATATATATATATATTCAAGAAGCCTAGTAGTAGTAATGTCTCTGTGTAGTCAACAACTGTCAAATCAAATAAAGAAAGTACACATCAATTATATTTTAACAATTATTATTCTCAATTTTCAAATTTAACTGGATGGATTATAAATAATACACAGAAATACATGAATAAATGTTCTTCTAATTTCAAGTACAATAAGGGCTGGATTAAAGAATCACTGACATAATAGAAAGCTTTTCAAAAATGTGCATCTTAAAATAAAGTAATGAATTTTAGAAAAAATGAATTTCACTGAATTGTCCTGCAGCTTTAAATTCAGTTCATTCAGGTGTGAAGTGATGTCAAAAAAGTCACAATATATTTTTCTCATCTTCTAAAAAGATAAATTAGTGAGCATGATCTTTATCTGTGGTTATTAAGCCACTTGTTTCAGCTCTATTCTCTCTGTTAACATCCTTGTTGTGAAGTGAATTCATGCGTTAGGATTCTGATCATTTTGGGCTCTTAGGTTTATTTTCTGTGTCTTCATTTAGATGTGAGTGGGTACGTTTGTTCAAAAGAGTTGTGCTTTGTCTTGTAGTGCGCTTCATTTACCGCTTTGAATTATCGTCACGGTCTCCAAACATGTGAGACACACTGGTTTTAACTGTCCGTGTGAAGAATTGACCGATAAGAGTCTGTTCATTCCTGGTTAAAGACTCTGGTCTCTCTGACCACTTTTCTCTCTTTGGAGAACGTCATGTGAAACAACTTCTCTGACTCACGTAATATTCTCCTGCTCTTCCTTCTCTTTCCTTGTCTCTACCCGGTGTGTGTACAGCTCAGAATACCCATATTTGATTCGCTGGGCTGCCATCACGTGATGTGATTTGCAACGCATTGGTCGGTGCGTTTCCTGCATCGCTGAACGAGTGCCGTAAAGGCTGAAAAGGCTGCACAGCGCCGGTTAAAATAGAAGCGCTCTGTCAAAATAAAAACGATTTTAGGTCCTGGATCCGGTAACAACGGCCTCTGGGTAAGGATCCGGACCGCGGTCCGCCAATTGGCGACCCCTGCACTATGAAACTTTGCGGTATTTTCATCTTACGCACATGCGCGTTTGACGAAAATACCGTATTGAACTCAAGCGAAGCGAACACGCACATTAAAAAAACACAAGCACAAACTTCGACATGAACGTAAGAGCCGCATGAAACCAGGCAAAGAGCCGCATGCGGCTCGGGAGCCGCGGGTTGGCCAGGCCTGGTATAGGGCAATGATGAGAACGAACAGATTTTTTATCAAGGATTTTGAGTGTGTGTTTATACAATGACTGTAGTGGTTTCAGAGTCGTGGTGCTAGCCTGTGACCAGGTTGTTAAACAGTAAGTGATGTGGGAAACGACCATAGCAAGCATGTATGTCTTAGCTGCCTCTGTTGACATGTAGTTTCGTGTGAACCTGAAATTTGATAGATAAAATTTGACCCTGTTCCAGACCTTTTTCACCTGATATTTGAATGACAATTTGGAATCAAAAAGTACTCAGAGATACTTGTAGTCAGGTACAACCCGTAGCCTCTCCCCAGATACAAAAACATCCGGCTCTACACTACCAGAGTTTGTTTTGGTAAAAAACATACACACTGTTTTGGATACGTTTAGTTGTAAACAGCTTTGCTTTAACCATGCAGTTACATGAACCATGGAGTTAGTGAGTTAATTTGTCACTTGTCCCATTTTGCTACCATGCAAGTAAATCACAGTGTCATCTGCATACATTTGGATGTTGGTGTCAGGGCATGCTGATGGCAGATCATTGATATATAAAGAGAACAGCAGTGGGCCCAGGACAGATCCTTGTGGGACGCCTATGGACAAGTGTAGGGCGGTAGATTGATAGTTCTGTATTTGGACATACTGTGATCTATTTAGCAAATATGATTGAATCCATTTCAGTGTACCTAAGGAGAAATTGTAGCCGTGCAACTTAGACAAAATAATGCTATGGTTAACAGTGTCAAATGCCTTCTTGAGATCAAGAAACACAACTCCAACAACTCCCCCTTTGTCCATTAGAAATTAGATTTTTTTGTGACAGGTGGCTGTCTCAGTAGAATAATTGGCTCTAAAGCCAAATTGCATTGGGTGTAGGGCAAAATAACTGGTATTCAAATGGCAGATTATTTGCTCAGCTACCAACTTCTCTGCAACTTTTGATATTGTTGGCAGGATACTGATGGGTCTGTAATTACAGGTAGAAAGGGGATCTCCATCTTTGAATACTGGAACAACAGCAGCCGACTTCCAAACACTGGGAAACATGCTCTGAGAGATTGAGAGGTTGATGATTTTGCTGATGGGATCTGTTAGTGTTGTGTTAAGTTCTTTGAGCATAACTGCATCCATACCAAATACATCCATTGCTTTGGAAGGTTTAAGAGACCTGATTATTCCTGTGACCTCTGATTGAGTGACATTTCTTATGCTGAAGGTCGGCTCCAACGAATTTACTGTACAGACGTGTGTTTTCTCAGGGGAGAAACATTTAGCAATAGTAGCCACAGAATCAATGAAATAGTGATTGAAAGCTGTTCCTTACTTTGTTGAAATGTCCCGTTAGCTTGTGTAACTGATCCCAGATCTTTTTGCTATTACCTCTTGCCTTTTCTATTATAGTCAGGAAGAAATCTGCCTTAGCTTTTCTTAATTTCTTTACCACTTTGTTCCTCAGCATAGCAAAATGTTGTCTGTCATGGCTCGATTTATTTTTAATTGCAGTTTTTAAGACACAATCCCGTTCTTTCATTCATTTTAAGATATCATCATTTATCCAAGGAACAGTGTGTTTGATATTTTTGTGCCTACATTTGCGATTAAAATCCTTGACAGTGTTTTCTAATTTCTTTGAGAATTTTTGACTGTCTTCCTCAATGTCTATTCCCAACAGTAGTTCATCCCAGTCAATTAGTTGAACAGTGTTTTTAAAATTCCCTTGAATGTTTTTGGGGATTCTAAAAGATTCATCATCCCTGACAGAAGGCCTAAAACGCTTGCTGGTTAGTTTCCTGGCTACCAGAGTCAGATTGTGGTCGGAGAGACCAGTTACCATATTGAGAGATTTTAGAACTCTCTCAGGCCTATTACTAAATATTAAATCAATTTGGGTCCTGGAGGAATTTGTTATTCTTGTGGGCCCACTGATCAACTGCACAAGGTCAAAGTCATCAGTAATCAGTTTAAGATTCTTTCTAGATGATTTGTCCTCCCAATTGATGTTAAAATCACCCATAATAATAACCTCTTTACTGAAATTGCATTCTTTTAATAGTTTCTCAAATTCCTCATGGAAATTATTATTGGAAGAGGGAGGGCGATGAATTACAATAAGTGTGAAAGACATTTGTGGTGATAAGTTTAAGTTTATTGTCATATACATTTACACACATACGAAATTTGTCCTCTGCATTTAACCCATCTCTAGCTTATTGGGAGCAGTGGGCTGTTGAGAAGCACCCGGGAAGCAGTTAGGGGTTCAGTGTCTTGCTCAGGGACACTTCGGCACAGGACACGTAGCAGCCAAGTATTGAACCGCCGACCTTGCGGTTGCCAGACGACCCTCTCTACCCAGTGAGCCACTGGGTAATCTAGGTTTAGATTATATCTAGACCTATGCATTCCAAATCTTTACAGACAGTCCACTGGATTTCATTACACCGGATACTATCTCTCATATAGATCATGACACCACCACCCTTTGATCCAACTCTATCTCTCCTGTAAATGTTATAACCTGGCACTGTTATTGCTGCTGATGGAGCATTTTCGTGGAGCCAGGTCTCAGATAAACAAAGAAAGTCTAAATTACAATCAAGCAAGAGATGATGGACTTGATCACTTTTAGATTTAATGCTTCTTATGTTCAGATGCCCACCTAAGAGACCCTTTGGCTTAACTTTAGGATCCCACACTGTTCTTGAGTGATTGACAGTCCGGAAGACGGCCCACTTCCTGTTCTTTGAGATCGCGGGATTTAGCAGTTTCTTGTTTACATTTTGGGTAATCTTTCCAATTACACGTGGACTACCTGAAGAGATGCCATCAATGGTCGGAACACTCTGTGGCTCAGTCAGTGCAGTGTCCGCCTCGTTTCTCGATGATGTCGAACCGCACGGAGCCTCCGACAAACCCGCGGTGCTGCCGGCCGTCACGTTAGCTTCCAGGCTAGGCTCCAGCGCCGGTAGACCCCCCAGGACATGCTGCTGACCGGCCTGCGAACCTGTCTGGAAAACTAGCGATGGCCCATCGGCCGCTGCACCAGCCCCTCCATTCCGAGAAGGCAGAAGCTCTCCAAACAGCGTCAAGTGAGACGGATGTAATCCATGGATCAACCGCTTTGAAGTTGGCTTCCTTCCCTGGTGTAGTGTGTAGCAGGCCTGGGCACGGATGACTATCTCCAGATAACAGCAGGAAAATTGTGATAATCAGAGTGTGTCTTAGCTGAAGCAGAGCCGCTGGTTTCGTGCGTTTCTTCACTCTGTTGTACAAACATGGAAAAATGAACGATACGGCCAAAGCGTGCTTCCCTTATCCGAATGTCTTGGTTTGACAGTTGGCTTGACAGATCAGCATTGTTTGCGCATATTTTTCCACAACTATAAAAGTTTAGGGGTGGGTTGATGACAACCGTTTTCAAAACTAACTGGATGTTAGTAGGTCTTATAAAGTTACAAAGCAATCCATAGACTAAGAGGGCTGAGAGTGCACCTGCTCTACCTGCTGCTCTACCTGCCACCATCTTGGAATGTTGGATACATACAACTCAAAAACAAATACACACGAAACTTCACAAACGATAGGAACGAACATTGTTTACACAAAATTTAGATGTCAACAAGAAAATTCAACAATGTGTTAGTGATGTGGCAGGAGACATCATTTTCTGAGGCATATCTAATTGAGTACTTGAAATATAAATATTATGAATAAAATAAAAAATCTATAATTATTTTTCAAAACATTTTCATGAGTAAGTAAAAGTACCAACTCCGAGTTGAAGATGTTAAATTGCAGCAGAAACTAAACATATGGTTGATGCTGAACTGCAGTGTGCGGCATTGTTGCACACTGATGAAAAATTGTGCCTTCTCTAAAGAACAATTATTCCTGCAATAAAGGCTACAGTCGAGCTGAGAAAACAGAAATAACGGTGGGACACCGGTTCTGTCCGCTCCCTATCAAACAGCAGTGACTGTGGTCATTATGGCTATATATAGCTGAGCTGCTTGTGGCCTTCATTAGGCCTCTCATTTTGTGGTAGTAAAGGGCAGTGTGGCTCCTCCACGCTGCCCTTTTACTCTGTGGCACCATGAAGCCGTATGCAAAGGAGCAGCCAGACTCTCCTAATAAAGGCCTTCATTTGGGCTGGAGGAAAGATGAGCTGCCAGGCCTGATTCACACTGTAATTGTTATGGCATCATTATGGAATGTCCTTTATGGATAGCTTGGGATAACTTAATTCTTGGTAGAGGGGTCAGATATGCATAAGCCAAAAGAGTTGAAGGGTATTCTACCCCAATCGAGTCCATGTTTCAAGTCTGGTTGACATGTCCCCAGTGGAGGATTTGACATCCGATGTACTAAGTAGGTTGGCAAAGTGCCCCTGGCATCAGGGCACCCAGATGGACAGGGTTTGACCATGATCAAAGCTCAGACACTGTCCTCCATCACCCTGAAGGACACAACCGCAGGCGCCTGGTCTCCTCTCTCCCCCCTCACCCTGCACCCACTTTCTTGTCTGCCTCGAAACAGGGCAGCAAAAGCAGGCAAAGAACAACACTTGACGTTTCTGGGAATTTAAGCCAAAACAACTTCAAAAATCGGATATAAAAGCAAAAGTGGGAATGCAGGCTTGACTGTGCATTTGAGAAATATCAATAGTCTGGAATTGTCTCAGGCATGAGGGGGAGGAGGGGGAGCAGATCAGAGAGCCGTGCCCAGTGAGGGCTCAGTCTGCTGGGGGCAACGCTTCTGGCAAACCCCCTTACCCCGGCTCTGACCTGGAGGATGCCCCGGCCGCTGCACGCTCCAGACACAGTGGGCAGAGGAGCTGCGCTGAATACCAACCAGCTGCCGGCTTCAACACAACAGCAGTGGGAAACAATACAGGAGTGAACTGTAAATGTGTGGTTTTGAACACTAACAAGAAACGTGAGGATGAAATGATTGTAATGCAAGATAGACAACCAATTACCTGCAGAACTGGCTGGTGGAGGAGACAAGCTTGTCCCGAACAACAGTTTCAATTCACCAGCATTCAGGTTCTGACAGCTTCCCACTCTGCCCATGTGAATGATAGGATACAAGCTGCTTTCTTGTATTGACATGCTGAGCAGCTCCTCATAACATGTCATATCAGTCATTCAGGTTGAGGCAGGGGGAATGGCAGTGACAGCCCTGTACCCAGGTGTCTGAGTCTGACAGCTCGCATTATTAACATGGTCCTGGGCTCTTGTAACAAGACCCAGAGTACGAGCTCTGCCGCGACGCAGCCCCCTCAATGCTACCACCACACAGTGGCGGGCCGCGCATTTCATACCTGGGCCTTCACTGTCCTGCAGCTGAAACACCTCATTATGACCCCACAGCTACGTTATTATTTGTTTGGTATAAAAATGAAGCTCAACACCTATAAATACACTAACTGCAGAGTGCAGATACATGAATATGCCGAGTGTGTCGCCTCTCTTCTCTGACTGCTGCGTGAGGCTGCTCTGAGACTGACCGCCTGTGAGTGCTTTGGGGCGGCTCACGGCAGCACCCGCTGCTCCTTCACGACAGTGCAGAACGTACGTGCTTTCACGTCAGAGTCAAAAAACACCAGAAAAGTCTCCAACAACACCAGAACAAGTCGCTAGATTTTTTTCGCTAGTAGCTTTTGACAAAAAAAGTCGCCATGAGGGTTTGGAAAGGTGCCAGATTTAGCGAGAAAGTCGCCAAGTTGGCAATACTGGCACCGACTGAATGTGTCGCAACATTGGACGTAACGATGGTTCCGATCACATATAAAACCAAACAAAAATCTATCTTCATAAAAACAAGTTGTACAAATAATAATCTATGAACAAGCATATTAAAGCTACTTGAAAGGTAAAAACAAAAGCAGTTCACTTACCAGAGCTGCTGTTCACCATTTAAAGACAAAGTCCATCCTCCTTTCTTTGTTAACAAAGAGTTTAATCTCACGGTTGTTCAGTACATCCGTGTGTTTTAGTTCCAGTAAGAAGTTCTTTCTCCATTCATGGACGCCAGTGAAGACAGTCGAGCCTCCCCAGTTGTTTTTCTTTTTTCTTCTTCTTTTTTTTTCTTTTTTTTCAGTTGCTGTTTCACTGAACAAAAATCACGACAAAACATCCTTAATGACAAAAATAAAAATAGACATAAAAGTAGAAATAAAGATAAAAGTAAAATAAAAGGGGGTCACCCTTCACTCTTTACAACCTTTGATCCATTCTTTTCAGACCAGCTGAGAACACTACCCATCTTTTGTCTTGTAAACAGTCCATTTTCCCCAACGTTGATCATGGATCCCAGCTTTGATCCTTAGATAAAGAGTCAACCTTTCCACAGAGTATATTTCCTCTACAATGTCCAGCCACTGTCCTGGACTTGGAGGGTCACTTTTCCTTGTGATGGCCTTTTTACTTGAGAGTATCAGGACTTTAAAGAGATAGAAGTCCTTCTTTTGAATTATGTCGCCAGGTATCAATCCCAGGTACACAATCCGGGGGTCTCTATCAATCTTGTAGTTTAGAATCTCCTCCAGTCTGAATAACTCTGTCCCAGAATGTTTGTATTTTTATACATGACCAGAAAATATGTGAGTGTTTGGCATTCATCTGCCCACACTGTCTCCAGAATGGCTGCTCTTTACCCAACTGTTTATGTTTTATGTGGGGTGTAATAAAAAAGTGGATTGAGTTCTTCCAACCGAATTCCCTCCATCTTCTAGAGCTAGCGGATGTTCGTTGCTTTCTACACATGGATTGCCAATCACTCTTCCACAGCTTAACGTTCAGTTCTACTTCTCATTTCACTTTTACATATAGTGTGTTTCTTCCGTTTCGTTTTTGTAAACTGTACAGTTTAGAAACCAGCTTTGAGGGGGTTTGTTTGTATGCACCTGTCAACACTTCAATCACTTCATTACCTTCTGCAGAAATTCCTTTTTTAATTTCTCTGTCATAGAAATGTCTTAGCTGTAAATATCTGAACAGGTCCCCATTTTCTAAATTAAATTCTCCTTTGAGTTTTTCAAAGGTTTTTAAAGTTTTTCCCTCTGTGAGTGTACATACCGCTGTTATTCCTTTTTCTCTCCACCATACAAAAGTATTATCTGTCTGTCCAGGTCTAAACCTGGGGTCTGAGAAGGCCAAATCAGAAGTTTACTGTCTCCTTCCAGTTTGTATTTTTTGACTATCTCATTCCAAATTTTCAGTGCTTCTTCTAAGATGGAATTTTCTCCCTTTTGATCTGTATATTCTTTTCCACCGAGCCTGGCCTGAGGTTGAGATTGACCCAGATTTAGTGTTTCCATCCAGCTTGATCTCTCTAAGATTTGGCAGTGCTAGGCCTCCGTTTTCCTTGTCAATTTGGAGTGTCTTAAATTTGACCATTGGCCTTGCTCCTGGCCAGATCTGTTTGTCCCATGCTGTAAATTGAGATTCTGGGATTGTGACTGGTACTGATAAGAAGAGGTACAGCAACCTTGGCAGTACATTCATTTTCACCACCTTAATTCTTGAACTAAAATCCAATACTTTCTGTATCTTTCTGTATCCTATAATTTATTATATTGTAGTTTGTTTCATATATTTTGTTCATTTCCTGAGTATTTTATTGATTTTGCTTCCAAATTGATATTTCTGCCTAATTGCCTTAGTTGGTATGTAAGAGAGAGTACCTGTGTTTTTGTGATGTTCAATTTATAGCCCGTCATCCGACCACAATCAGCCAAAATTGTCATATGTTTGGGAATTATCGAGTTGGGATTTTGGAGATAGGTAATAATGTCATCTGCAAAAAGTCCTATTATATGTTCCTTCTTAGCTATATTGATCCCTTTCAGCTCTTTGTTTTGTCTGATAGCTTGAGCCAGAGGCTCTATGAATATTGCAAAAAGGGAGGGGCTAAGGCAGCAGGCCTGCCGAGTGCCTCTAAACATCTTAAAACTACCTGTCAGATGGCCATTGATCTTTATTCTAGCGGGTGGGTCTCTATATAATGATTGTATGCACCTAATGAATTGGTTATTAAAACCCAGCCTCTCCAGCAACTCTGGAGTTCTTCTTGAATACGTTTTAATGCGTTTGAGGGCTGAAAATGTCCGATCGACAGAGGCAGCAGATATTGAGATTGTCACCGCCCAACATGTCAGGCTAGCCCACTGACCAATCACGTATGGCTAGGCCAATTAGAAGGCTCTGGCATGTCAAAGAATACGCCCAACTTATCAAACTAAAGATCTGATTGGTTGAACACTATGACAATCAACAATATCGTCCCCATTCACTTAATCTGCACATGGATTCCCTTGTGAGTCTGCAGGCCTCGGGCCTCTCTTCTTACCTAGAGACACAGAGGTAAGATCTGATTGGATAAAAGCGCAACTTAAAACAAGCTGCACTGGAAACAGAGCAACTGAAGAAGACAGTAGCTGTGCAATGAGAAAATAAGATAATGGGAAAAAGTATAAAACATGTAGTGTATTTATGAAAAATTATTAAATTATAAAATAGCTATAACTTTGTGATTCTGTCTAGGCCAGCAGAGAAGGCCTTGCTGGCCCTGACGGCCCACCACTGCCACCACACCACCCCTGCCTCAGAGGCCCCTAGAAGCAGCCAGGAGACCCCTGACCTATGGGCTCTGCACTTCCATGCCACACAGCTTCGGAGACCTTTCAACCATGTTGACTTGTATAAGGAATCAATCACACGCTCACTGTCTGGCCCGTTGGGTCAACTCATCACCAGATCCACAGCTATCGACAAGATGATTTACAGTAAGGCAGCTGCAGAGAGCGGTCCTGGCTTTAAATACAAGATCAACCTGCCATGTCTCTGCTGTCGAGGGTAGAGCCACGAACAACGTCTTATTTTTCCTCCACAACGATGCAGTTGACAAAAATCAACCCCAGCACAAAAAAAACCCATCATCTAACCCATGCCCATGACGGTCCACAGGCAGCCCAAAATATGATAGCACTGATTGTACATGCTGTCAAACGTTGACGTTCAGAAGATGACCAAATATGATGATCAGCTGAGCATGCAGAGACACCGTCAACACGAAGTGGTCAGCGAGGAGGACGGACAGCGGGTCAAAAGTCAAGGAGGAGACTTTGGATTTCAGGCAATCGCTGAGCTGATACTGGACTTTTGTAACTTTCGGACAAACAAAAGACATTGTTTCACAGAACAAGAATCAGATCGCTTGGAACTTCTGGACAGATAACGAGCTTGGCTGGACTGTGTGGAGGAATTCATGCGATCTCTGCTCCATGGAACATATAACTATTAATAGTGTTGCAGTTTTTGATTTGATTATAACCAGCTGACTTTTTGGCCCTGCCTTGCCGAAGGACGACACAGCAAGGGGGTGGGGGCGGGGGGGGGCGGCCATTCTCTTTGTTCAAACCCTAAGAGCAGTGACCAGATGTACTGCTTCTTTGTTTTCGGATAGCGTGGCTGATGTCAAGTCAGGTCCTGTCCGGTCAGGGTGGTTCACCTCACACATGAGGGATTGGATGCAGTTTGGCTATTGTAGACTGAAAGTATCGGACATTTGGGAACCTGAGCCAAGTCTACATTTTTATCAGATGTTAGATCCTGGGGTTTCTTTGGCCCGATACGGGGCTACTTACTGACTCAGCTCGCTATTAAAAGATTGTCGAGCTGGTGTTCTTGCGAGGAAACTCGCCTGGCTCTGCTAACTGCCGTTACTCCCGACGTCTACCCTGCTTCCTCCGGTAAAACACGTACTCGGCCGAGGGGCCACCCTGGCCCCGGGCGCTCCTACCAGTCGCGTCAGTTATGGCAGCCTTCCTCTTCTGGATCCGTGCTCTTGGTAAATTGCCAGGTTAGGTTTTAACGGATAGGATTACTTCTAAAACCGTAAGGGATTGTTAAGTGGATCGGTCTATAGGATAACCTTTCAGAACTCAGTTGTTAGACATACAATAGATTTAACCTTTTACTGCCACGAGGAACATTTACCACTTAAGCAAATGAATTCACTTGAGAAATTTACTTTAAATGCAGATTCGATATTTATTGCAGGTTGTATTTAGCAAGGGCGAAGCTACAGCTCACATAACATGTTACTACACTTGATTCGTACTTTTAATTCCTTGGTTATACTCATGTTTCGATGCCGAGTCGGTTCGGTTGGAGCTGGATTTCAAAGGTTCGATGAAAAACTTATTTTGGAGTTGTTAGGAACGAAGGTCTGGCCAGACCCTCGGGCTCCTCCTGCTCGCCAAACAGAATCCGTTCAGCGATCCTTCAGGCTCAGTACAAAGTCTTTAGGGCTGCCGTGTCCATCCGTTGTTCAGTTGTTAAAGTCAAGCAGTGGGGAGAGGGAAACTCTCCATCTTTCAATCTTTGTCCACGAATGGCAATCTTCTTTTCGTGAGCAGAGACGGAGTCCTCAGATACTTCTGTTGCGCGATGTTCCGTATCTTCTTGGAGCATTTGGGCGGCTCCCGTGTTGAAATCCCAGCTTGCAGCTCGCAAGCGTCTATTTTTATTGTTGATTTGGGCTATCTGTTCCCCCCCTCCCCTTCTGGACACATGATCTTCATCCCACCATTATGTGTGAGTGTGTAAGCCTATGGACAGTACCTTTTTTCCCTCTGTGCCTTTCAGTCTCGGGCCCTCTGCGCTTCTTGGCTTGTGCAATCAGCGTTTCAGCAGTCTGAAGCCGCGTGTCCGATTACTGGACCTCCACCCAAAACATCTGTTATGATCTCATTATTTTCGGCCCCCCCTCTTTCTCACTTCCCCAAAATCTACTTCTCCCTGCTACACACACACATTCTTCACATTTCAACTCTGATACACATTATTATTATTATCAGCTTTACACTTGTTAAATCACTCTATGTATTACACATTTGTTATATAATGATTATAAACTTTAACTTTCAATCTTTGAGTATACTCTTTACGTCTTTTTATCCTGACCTTGCCCCTGATCGTGTATGCATTTTTTCAAGGCAGCTTCCCTGTGATCTCAACTCTTCTTGACACAGATTATACAGAGTTGGTAATGGCCTCTAAAAGCTCACACTGGTCAAATAGAAGAAATGTGGGGTTGAATAAAGACTAAGACTGTAACTGAGGAGTGAGATGTATTGCATGACTTGGAAAAGCTTTAGTTTCATACGATTCTCTTTTACACCTTTTGGGTAAACCACTGCATTCTTTGGCATGAAAACTGCAGAAATGATTACTTACCAGGTGCTTTAATCCAAAGGCCCACTATTGGTAGAGCTCTTTAGCAGCTCTTCATTACCACATCAACTAACTTCACCCCTGTTTCCTCTCCCACATTTCCCTGACCTCAACTCCTCCGCGTGGCCCAGCGCAGGAAGAGTGCAATCCACTCTAGTGGACTTCAGTGAACTCCTCTGCCCCACCTCCCTCCCTTCCTCCTCCTCTTCCCTCTCTCCAGCTCCCACTTCTGCCGAGCCAGCCGGCAGCATCGATTTCATGTTTGGGCTGCCCACATTGATTTTCATGCAGGTTCATGGATCATACCGCTGCTTCCTCCATCTCAGTAGTACAGTGGGAGGCAAGGAAAATCGTCTTTGACAGTTGCTGCACAGAGATGCAGCAAAGGCCCCCGCAGCCCCACTCTCCCCCCAGCCCGCTCCTCTGGTACCTTCCGTACTGCTTCCATCCCCACCTAAACCTGTATCCTGTCCATCTCCAGAGCCCACAGCCTCTCACTGGCATATGGTGGGCATCAATTGTTCTTGAGTGATGAGAGGAGTTGGAATGGTTTAAATGTGGCTCCTGTGCACCTTTTTGTTAAATAAATGGATTATATCTGGATAATGACTGATACACAAAATAACCAGGTTAAAAAATACATGAATTATAACCACAATACGCTCTCATATCACTTTGGATCTATTACTACTGGACAGCTGCTGCTTCTAAAATTAACCAGATAAAAAAACTTACAACCAATTCATTTTAATTCAACAATTCTCCTTGATTCAACAACACAATTAATGTCTCAGTGAGAGGGAGAGGGCTGGCTTTGATTCAAGCTCATTCCTGTCATAACGTTATGTGCTGGTACATTTCAGGAGTTCGTCGAAGCTGAATGGCTACATACTGATAAGAATCCAAACATCAACCAAACACTTTCATATATCTAGTTGCTTTGTTTTATTTCCAAAGTCAACAACATGTAATATCAAGGCAAACGAAACTCTAATCAACCAACCATTGCTAAAAGGTCAGCGGATATTGGACTTTGATTCACCAGGCTGACAGAAACATGACTCCAAAGGAATGATAATTAAGCTTTGCATCTGCTGGATGTGAAAGTAGGCTAACTGTCAGGGCCAGGCCGTGCCTCCTGCTCGTCCCTGCTTGTCCTGTGTGTGTGTGTGTGTGTGTGTGTGTGTGTGTGTGTGGTATGGGCGTGGCTCCGACCTGGTCTCCTCCCGGCTTCCTCCTGATTACAATTCACCTCACCTGCCCAGTCAACCCAGCTGCCTTCCATCAACTCATCACCCAACAGTATATCTACCCCGGTTCTTCATCCACTCTTTGCCAGATCGCAACTGATGTGGTAGTTTGCGTGTTCTCGGCCACGCTCTTTAAATATTACTTCAGCGGTTTCCCAGTGTTTTTTCATTGTTGTGACCTTGTCTTCCTGTGCCTGCAGTTTGGTTCATCCTCCCGGTTCCCCAGTCTGCCTGCCCTGCCTCGTCCTGCCTGGTTTCCACGCTCGCCCTCTCGTCCCTGGGTTCCCCCGCTGTTCCCTGACAGTTTCCCCTTTGTGTCTGCATGTGGGTCCACCACCACACCTCGTGACACACAACACATTAGCCCCGGCAGCTCGATAAGATTAACATATAGGCTTGTATATCATGTACTATAAGGCCTGTGATAATCAAATAGCAGTTAATGCAGCTTGAATGCGCTATCTATCTATCTATACCATCCGTGCAAGTCTGAGATGTTATGTGATGCTGCTGTGACCCTACATTGACCTCACGTCCGTAGCTTATGTTACGGTACAAATGTACTTATTAAAAGCCAAACAGTGATGTTTTTCTAACCCAGGTGGTTTTGATGCATAATTCCTTTCATGACTGTTTCACAACGTTACCGACGTGTCGCAGCGTTAACCGCAACCGTTAGACATTTACAGAAAGGAAATAATTCATGAAAATGATGTGTCTACTTCTGTACTGTAGTACCAAGCAAAATGAATTGAAAGCAATGGCTGCCTGGACAGTGAATGAAACACAAAACTTTATGGTATGCTTTTGAAATGGTAGAAATAAAGGTGTACGTAATTTGAAGAAATTGGGCCTGAATATGCAAAGTCACTGGTACGGTATTCTATTTTTTTATGAAATTTCTTCATGCAACCTCCTTTGCCCATAATATTTGGGTGTAAAATGAGATTCTAAACCATTTATTTGAAGTCATCCCTGCAGTTCCCTGCATCTCCCTCAGAGGGGGTGCACGCTGGCAGATGGGAGTGACTTCTCCAAATCCTTGTCAGCTTTACAAACATGGAGAAGTGTGCAGCGCTGACCTGAGAAAGTGGCAGAAATGTCACACACTTAATTTGTGTCGCAGTAAAAAGCCCGGCTGTCTGGGGAGCCATCGATCTGACAAGTTATTACAGAGGAGCAGAGGCAGGAGGAGGCCGGCAGGAGCTTGACACTGACAACAGCTGGGGCTCCTCTCTCTCTTCTCTCACTCTTTATTGTCTCTCTCTACCTCCCATCATTTCATGTTATCCTCTCTGACTTCCCCTCTCTCTACCCTCTTCTTCATCTTTCCACTTCTGTCTTTCTTCTCGTGTTCTACTTCCTTCTCCCTACTGCCTCCAAACGTTGACACCTGCCCTTGCTCCATCTCCCTCTTTCTCCTTCTCAACCTCACTCTGGCTCTAAGTCTTAACCTCTCTCTCCACCCCCGCTGCTCTTTTTATAACTGCTTTCTCCTTTCTTTTTGTTTCTTAGTGTCTCTGTCTCTATCAAGCCCCCAGTAGCAGCGTCACGCTTTAAAGACTTTTACATAGTGAACAAACGGTGGCAGCACAACTTTCTGGTCCTTTTTGTGATGCCATGGGACCAATAAAGAGTTTTCCCCCATAGACTTACATTAGGGAAGACATGTCTGTAATGCAACAGATACACATTTCTAGGTAAATCAACCTTGTACGAACACATAAATAGCTCTTTTTGAGATCATTAGGTGCTAAAAGTGCACTAATCGCTAAATCCACAGTTATTTACCTTCTTTTGCTTTCCATTCATGTGACTGAGAACGAGCCTGGACCAAGAGCTGCGAGGCGGTAATAAAGGAGACTCTAGTGCTCTTGCTCTATGGGTTCATGGATGTGAAAGATTGCCAGAAGATCTGGGCAATTCATCTGAATTTTACTACTCAGTAGTTGAGCCATTTTGGAATGATTGGGGCGCCGCCTCCAACGCTATATCCAGTTCACATCCACGGTCTCTCCCAAACTATATCTCACTCTCACGCCTTCAGTCTGAATCCTCTGAGGTTTTCCGTTTCGTACTAAGTTCTTCTGACCCCGCCCCTTTTAAATGGAGTAATCCTGTTCCGATCACACAGTGTTTCCTAAAACAGAAAGTGAATTTAAAAATGGAGAGAAAATCAAAGCTACTGAACAGTTTTTCTCTCAGAAAAGTAAAAGAAGAACAGAAGAAAAATTGAACATTTACATTACAGAGGGTCCCCTGAATTACTGTTAATATAACAATATGGATTAATGCAGAGTTCAGCTCTTACAAGGGCACCCCTAAGTGCGCACAGCCGCTGGCCTA
>CM051692.1:2889545-2932045 GCA_028022725.1 Lycodopsis pacificus
TCAGTTCAGTGTAAACAGTGGAAGCTAGCTCACTGGCTGTTTCTTTCTTTCAATATTGATGAAAGGACGAGGATATCAACATAACTCATGTTGCACTTAAACTTAACAGAATTCTTGAATGTATTTTTATTTATTTCATTTTGTTTCAAATTGGACATCTTCAATATTTGTTTTCATGTAAGACTATAGCCCAAAGTTCTTTGCTTTAAGTGTTCTTGAACTTCTTTAATAAATGGAAAGCAAAGTTATATTTGTCTCCTCTCCTTTTCTTTGTTGATCCGAAAAATTATCCGAACCGTGACTCCTGAACCGTGATACCCCTAATATATATATTCAAGAAGTCTAGTATTAGTAACTTCTTTGTGTAGTCAACAACTGTCAAATCAAATGAAGACAGTACACATCAATTATATTTGAACAATTATTATTCTCAGTTTTCAAATGTAACTTGATGGATTATAAATAATAGAAATACATAAATAAATGTTCTTCTCATTTCAAGTAAAATAAGGGCTGGATTAAAGAATAAGTGACATAACGGAAAGCTTTTGAAAAATGTGCATCTTAAAATAAAGTAATTCATTTTAGAAAAATGTATTTCACTGAATTGTCCTGCAGCTTTAAATTCAGTTCATTCAGGTGTGAAGGTGAATGAAGGTGTGATGTCAATAAAAAAAGCCACTATTATATTTTTCTCATCTTCTAACAAGAGAAATGAGTGAGCATGACTATCTGTGGTTATTAAACCACTTGTTTCTGCTCTCTCTCTGTTAACATCATTGGACAGTGGACTAATGTGTTAGGATTCTGATCATATTGGGTTTATTTTCTGTGACTTAATTTCAGATGTGAGTGGGTGTGTTTGTTCCACATGAGACACTGTTTTTAAGCTGCCTGTGGAAAGAATTCACCTATACGAGTCTGTCCAGTCTTGGTCTAAGACTCTGGTCTCTCTGGTGATTTTTCTCTTTTTGGAGATCGTCCTGTGATTAAACTTTTACAACCCACGTAATTATTCACCTGCTCTTCCTTCTCTTTCCTCGTCTCTCCCCCCTGTGTCACAGTGTGTGTACATCTCACTCGAGACAGGAAACTTGTCTGAATACCCGCATTTGATTGGCTGAGCTGCATCACGTGATGTGATTTACCGCTGAACAAGTGCCGTAAATACTGGAAAAGCTGTGCCGGTTAAAATGTAATAATTCTCGATTATCTATCGGTCCTGGGTCCGGATCCAGACCGCGGTCCGCCAGTTAGTGACCCCTGATCGAGGGCCTATGAATCATGGCCATGATTCTCCGCTGGAAAACGGTGGATTGAGAAATGGATGGAATGGGGAAAATGGATGTAAATTAAAACCAATGGTAGCTGAAACTGATTTACCATTGATGACTGACCACTGTGATTGAACATCTTGGAAACAGCAAATAAATAAAAAGATGCTCTGATGAGTGATACGATTATTTTTTTTAATAAACATAGCAAATGCAGATGTTTCCATATAGGGCACAAGTGCTCCCTGAATGGTTTGATGAGTATGTAAATTATGTGAATCATACATTATGGCCATAGTCACCAGATCTCAACACCTATGGGAGAATTTGGAGTGATGTGTCTGACAGCGATCTCCACTACGCTGCAGCTCGAGTCCTCACTAAGACCAGGAGGGTGGATCACATCACCCCAGTTCTGATGTCTTTGCACTGGCTTCCTGTCCAACAAAGAATTGGCTTTAAAATCCTGCTGATGGTTTACAAAGCACTGAATGGTTTAGGGCCAAAATACATCTCTGATCTGCTGCTACCTTATGAACCATCCCGACCCCTCAGGTCGTCTGGGACCGGCCTACTTTCTGTTCCCAGAGTCAGAACTAAACATGGAGAAGCAGCGTTCAGTTTTTCTGCTCCACATATCTGGAACAAAGTCCCAGAAAGCTGCAGGTCTGCTGAGACCCTCAGCTCCTTTAAATCAAGATTGAAGACTTTTCTGTTTGCTGCTGCCTTTAATTGAACCACATTCAATTAATATATTAATCAATTTCCTGCATTTCTGCATTTTACTATGAAACTGTTTACACTGTGTTTTAATGAATGTTCTTAATTGTTTTTAAATCTCCTTTTCTTTTGTCTTATGTTTTGATGCTTTTAATGGTTTTATGTGAAGCACTTTGAATTACCTTGTTGTTGAAATGTGCTACACAAATAAACTTGCCTTGCCTTGCCTTACACCATCAAATGAGTGAATGTGTTTTAGAAGAATGCTGTTCAGCCCTGACGTTCGACACACTTAGGCTATTACATTGAGCACTGCAATTATTCTAACCCAACTACCAATAATTGAGAAGATATTTTACTTTTTTGGGTGAACACTTACATACAGCACCATCTCCATAGGCCTAGACTCTAGCAGGTCAGAAATTGGTTATACATTATGAAGTGTTACATTAACTTTTATTCATATGGCAAGTCACAGTAGATAAGGAAGAAGCCTTTGTGATTAAAAACCTCAATGCTGAGTTCCACATTCCACCTGACACAAGGGTTGCCGATATATGAATTACTATATTTACTGCATGTGGCAAGCTAATGATTATTTCAAGAAAGAGCAATAGAAGGACTGAGAGACAGACATAGGGAGAAAGAGATATTCTGTGAGTAAAGGTAGGTCTACAAGCAATTCTACGAAGAAAGAAGATAATACTGCTGATCAAATCGAGTTCACACTAGTCATCGCAGTGTGATCAGTAGTGAAAGATAGGATTCAGTGTAGGGTGCTGTGTTGGTGGCCATTCTGTCGGCGAGCATTAGTGACTTGAACTTAGCCCCCTAGCCCTATGTTTAGGCCTCTGCTCGAAAATTGCATACCCATACTAAAGAGAGTGCAGATCTCTAACTACAAGGTCTATTTCAATAACTGTGATGGTATAATACAGGTAAAACTTGTGATACACTTGCTCAGATGTGTAAATATTGTGTATATGTTACTGGTTAATAGTGAATGAAGATGGTACACAGCTCAAATTGAAAAGTTTCAGGTTTGCCTGAAAAAAAAGCAATTGTAACCGCGAAAAATATTTATTTCAAATAATGCAGATCCAAGCCTAAAGATGCGCCACAGTCATAGCACTACGTGTTTACAGTCGCCACAACAAATTTTACTTCGATTGAGTGAAGCAGGCCAGCATAAATGAGGTCTGAGATACGGACAGTCAAGCCAAATTCTCATTTTTGGAACCAGCTGTTGCGCTGCTCTATTCAAATTCTATATAACTATATATTAACAATATATTCACTTGTCTTATCACTAAGAGTGTTCAATAATCCTAATAAAGCAGTTTGGCATTATTTTGAGCTCTCATATCTCTCCTCCATGGAATATTCTCCTCTCTGTCTGTGTCTCTTTAAGCCTTTGTAAGGCCGGTGATTGGCGGATTTCATCATGTGACATCAAGAGACTCACAAAAGCAGTAGTCTGGTTATTTAGTAGATTGACAGTTTTTAGCCACTAGACACTCTATCTGCTTGGCACAACCCCCACGCCTAAAACCATTGGTCCAGGAGGGAATGCTGACCATTTTGTCCCAGAACCTCCCAGAAACGCAATTTTAACACGGGGAGAGAGCAGGGGAGAGGGACTATAGCCTTAACTTCGGAATTTTGGCCATCGCCGTCTTGGCTTCTTGCAACCAGTGAAAGAAAGTGGCCATAATTGTTACTACAGTATTTATACAGCAGATGAGTAACGTAGAGACTGGTCGTGCAGCAACGGGTCAGGTCATCAATCTGCCAAAAAACAGCTCATGTCACTCTACTTCTCATTACTGTCCTCTGGCTCCCTGTTGCTTCTTGCACCTTCTGGTGACGAGCGACCCCCATTTGGGTGTTGAGCGAGACCGTTTAGCATGGTAGGGTGTCGTAGAATGCACTTTTCATAAACAAATAATTAATTCTCCACAAATATTATATACCAAATTAACGAAAAAAGTCTTGGCAACATCATCATACCTGCCATTTTAAACACTGCAAACACAATTATACACAAACTAATATATCTCGATTTTTCACCAAAAGTCTACAAACTACGCTCTCCGTTTGCATCTCCCATCACAAAGCTGGCAGGCTGGATTGATGCATGCGGAAGCATTAGGATTCGACCCCGCGTCGATTCACGATTTCCAAATCCCTCTCCGTCAAACCGTTCAAAAGTTACATAAACAAAGCTAACGAAACACAATACCACTCCTCAGCGTACCTGTTGGAGATTTTCGTGAGGAAAAACGCTGGTAATCCATTGAAATCCGGTCCAGCGGATTCAAAACGGCATGATGACTATATCTACTTAGTCTATTACAGGGATTCCCAAAGTGGGGTGCGCGAGCTGCCTCTAGGGGGTGCGCGAGAGAAAAAATGGAATGGCGGTGCAGTCCCGTCTCCTAAAAATTACGTTCCCCCTGATTACGTTTGTGTTTGACGCATTACAAATACGTTTCTCATCAACATATCTTTGCCATACTTTAGTCTTTATTATTTTTCTGTGATCTGCCTCGCCTCTACCCCGCCACCCACGAGTTGTTGCCCCGCGGCCTGTTCCGAGGGCCGACAGACCTGGCGATCGGGTGCCTCGCGGCGGGGGCGGCTGGAGACCTCGCGTCCCAGCGCCAACGGGTGAGCGCCCGCCACTCGGAACCATAAAACCAAGTCCCGGATTTCACCCGGGGGATATTCTGGAGGTATTGTGGCCGGGTGATGTGCCTCGTTGCTGGGGAGGTGCGTGTGTGTATGAGCGCATTTCTGCCGGAGACAGGCGGCGTGTTGTGGTAGTATTCTGACCGCGTAACAGGGAGAAGGAGAGGCGGTGGTGGAGAGGGAAACAAATGTTAAAGAGATGGTGGAATGTATGATTGGAGAGAGAGAAGCAAACAAGTTGGACATGATCCCGCATCCAACAACACTGTGTCGCGCGCATCGATGCTTTGTCCGAAGACATCCTGGCTACATTAATCGGTCGCGTGAAGAAGAGTGAGTTTTACTCTCTGCAAGTAGACGAGCCTACAGATCTGGCCAATCGTCTGGTGTACGTCCGTTACCTTTTCGAAGCCACGGTGCAGGAAGAGTTTTTTGTGTTTTTTATCTTGTAAACAAACGCCACGCAAACTATTCTCTCATTAGTCCGATTTTTATGCGTGTGTGGGGGGATTGGGGGTGCGTGAACCCGGTCTGGATGTAGAAGGGGGTGCGTGGCCTAAAAAGTTTGGGAACCGCTGGTCTATGAGTACAAAGCAACGTGCTCACTGACAGTTTGTCACCAATCACGATAAGCAGATTTCGAGTAGCCTCTGTTGGTGGGAGACCCAAAAACGATAAATCGATCTGTGTATCATTAGCACAGTAGTGCTAAGAAAACCATCTGCGCAATCAATCGCACCAAAGGCGGTGGTGTATCTAGAGAAGAGGATCAAGCACATATCCTTGTGGTACCCTGGAGGAAAGAAAGTAACTCTTGTACTCCTTTCCTTGCCAA
Source organism: Lycodopsis pacificus (assembly GCA_028022725.1). NCBI lineage: Eukaryota > Metazoa > Chordata > Actinopteri > Perciformes > Zoarcidae > Lycodopsis > Lycodopsis pacificus. The sequence continues at coordinate 2,895,066 of CM051692.1, forward strand.
GCCTCTTTGAATGATATCTTTGTGAGGTGTGGTAGAAGAGATAGTGTGGTTCACTGTATCAAAGAATGCTGACAGGTCCAGCAAGGTGAACACTGATGATTGGGTCTCCCTTCTCACTGACCAGAGGGTTTCTGAAAGCAGTTTCAGTGGAATAACTCTTAAAACCAGACTGGTTTGGATCAAGTGTTGTGGAAGTGGGTTGTGTCAGCAATTATGCTTTTATTGCAATTATTGGCACCATAAATAGGTATAAGTGACTTCAGTATTACATATTGTCATCAGTTGTCCAGCAAAACCCAAACTGGCCATGTAATTGTGGATGTTCTCCACAATGACTCTGTATCGGGCAGATTGGAGATAAAATAATAACAATTAGAAAGTACAGGGTGGGACTGGTAACCCTGGTGGGGTAAAACACTTGAGGTAATTAGTGCTGCTTTAGTATGAAATGGGTTTCTCCGAACAATACAGGGGAGCACTGAGTGACACAGTCCTCTGCAGCTCAAGTGCCCACTGATTGCAGCACTTCAGCCACAAGAAGACTCTCTGTTGAGGAATAGCTAGCCCTCACATTTTTTCTCTAAGATTCATCACAAGATGGCACAACGACAGATTGGTTCAATAGACTGCTCAACTCAAGTGTAGGTTTGATCCTTACAACAGACACATGTGCTGTGTCAAAATATCCTCGAGCTATACTCTGAACTCCTGCATGCATGCGTTTAAAGCTGCACTTATCGTTATTTATATCTCAACAATAGATCAAAGCACTATTTTTTGAACTATTTTATCTGCTAAACGTATTTTGTTCCCACTGCTATCATTCCCCTGAACAGATTGAAATAGGCACTGTATTCTGACCTGTAATTAACAGTCTGTGACCTATTCTGTTTGTATGTGTTTTTAAATCTGTTTTAACTCTGCATTATTTGTTAGTTTTTTTGAGTAATTTGAGTCTGTATCTGCTGTATGTGTAATTAGGGAATTGTTTGATATGCACGTTTACGACTTTATATTGTAAGGTTGTGTTTGAGTATTCTGCATGTCCCACTGTCCTACACTGTTAGCCCGAACTAGTTGACTTTACTAGAAAACCGTGTGGAAACCCGTTGCCTCAAACCATTTAAGTTTTTACAAATGGAGGAACTAAACAGATCTAGTTGTGTTAACATAGAACCTTAATGAATGCAGTAGACACATTTAAGTCCACATTAGTAATCTTTACTAAAAATCATTAGTTCACTTGAATTATTTCTTTTCTTTAGTGTAAGTTTAATGAAATAACTATTTTAAGTTCAACATACATAAACAAATCACTAATATAACATTATTTATTGCTACTTAAGACCATTAGTTTATTTAAGTAATGTCTTTACTTTTAATAAAATTAATTATACTTTGAGATTTAATGTATTGTTTCAAGAAAATTGTACAGAAGGAAAGAAATTAAACAATACATTTGAATGTTCCAATGTGTTTTATTTTTTCAAAACATTGCAGAAATGCAGCATTACACAGTAACTGCCATGTGAATGGCTATTCACATGCAGACATTTCAACTTGACTGGATAAGGACAGAGGAACTGGGTTAAACATATCGAAACAACTGAACACCAATATGCAGTCCTGAGCATACACTGTAAAACACAAGTGGTGGAACATTCCTACTCCTCATTCAACATAAACTTATAACATAATTCAAAATAAGTATCTTAGTAGTTAAACATTTCCTGAGAGTCTTTGGTGACAAAGGGGGATTAAAACCATGTGAGGCTTGGTTTGGAGGGGCTAGCAGACCCCAGTTAAGGTGTCTCTGCAATGAATAGTATCAAAATCAGGATTTTAAAACATTGCATGTATCACATGTATAACACATACATGTTTAGGCGTGTTCAGTAGGGATGCTGACTGTGGCACGCCTCCTGGAGCTTCCCCTGTCTGCTGCCAGGTTGAACCACCTCATTGCTGTTTCACACTCATCATCTGTGGCGGCACGTGAGACATGATTCTTTCGACGGCATCTGTAATCACAAGCAGATCATACAAAATCCCATGAGCCCTCAGTGGAACATATAGCAGACATGCAGTCTAAAAGCTAGTGGCTGTCTGGCATGTAAAGGTTTGCTATGCTATATTCAGAGCTAATATATCATATAACTATTATGTGAAGATATAGTCGAGTAATATCTACCTGAGCAGAGAATGAAGTTGAAGTTGCAAAGAGAATTTGTAAGTTTGAACACTACCTAAGACCTCTGGGTGACTTCAAATTGTTTTCATTAAATATTAGTTACTTACACAGGAGCAAAGTCTTCGACTCCATCTGGCTGAAGGACTTTTTCCCATTTATCCCTTTCCAGTTCATTCTCTTCCCAACATCACCGTTGAACATGCGGGCAAGGATGTTCCACGTAACCCGTTTTGTGTCATGTCCTCCGATGGTTGCCAGGGAGGAAATCTAAAATGGCTCAAAAAAGTACTGTTAACACTTTACAGAATGTTTTTTCTACAATTTCACTCTTAAAATCATGCTTTTAAACATATTTAAAAAGGAAAGAGAACTTACCAAACAAAGGCTGGCCTCGAGGTAGATCAGTTGCTCTCTCAGGTTTGTCTGAGTTCAGGAGGAAAGGTGAACCTCCCACCCTATTGTATGCCTCCTGTTGCCTGGGTCCTAATGGTAGGCTGCCTGTTACCTGCCTGCAGTATTTGAACGGGGGAAAAAGGCGCGTTTGATGTGCGGATACCCCGGTGTTCGCAGTGAGTCCGCTGTTTGACGGTGCGCGATCCGGGGGCGACCTGAGTCGACTTATGAACTCACAATATGTAACGTACACTTCCATTGCATCGTCACAAGAACCTGTGAAAACAAGAAGAAAACTATTGGCTCAACTTTCAGTTCAACAACCCAGTTCCAGTAACATTAACTCCACTGCAAAACGTTACCCAGCCTCTGCTAAGAACCAACTAATGACCTCGTGCCTTGAGAAGCTAGCTAAGTTACTGCTATAAATGCAATAAATAACTCCTGTGCAACCTAACCAAGCACCATTTTGAAAAGCTAACGTAACGTTATCGTCAGCTAGTTTAATACACAGCACATGCAAACATGTGTTAAAGTTATAAACGACCCACAGAAAATTGTTAGCATGCTAACGTTAGCATTTAGCTTACTTGTTGAAATAAATGCTCCCAGAATGATATCTAACGTTACAGTCAATATGGTGAGTTACACACTCACCATTCCACTTGGTTCAAAGTTGTTGCACAAGTCCCGCAGCTCAGTCAAAGCCAGGATAGGTGTTGCGCTCAGACGCAGGAGGAGCAGACTCCTCTGGGCTCGTCACTGCGCTGCACACGGCACTAATGCTTCATCGAGTGAAATTCAAACGGGCCCCTCCCCCCCCCTTACAGAAACGTAACCTACCAAGTTATCTCTGCTAAACATGATCAGTGCACTCAATATTTCAGTTGATTAGTGCAAACTACTAAATAGATTTAGTAATGACACAGTTGTTTTACAAAACACGCAAATATAAGTAATGACTACTGAAAAGTTTAATTTGAAATAAATTCGGGTTTACAGTGTAGTGGCCAACAAATCTATCGATGTAGTTTTAATTTGAGTAGCAATCAAAAAATGGCTTATTTCTGTAACTTGACTGTAATTATCAATACAAAAATGAATTAAAACTGCTAAAATAAGTTAACTCCAGTCCGCCTTCAATCAAGAAATATGCGTTTTTGTTCTCAAAATAAGCCAAAGTTAAAGTGGACTCAAAGCGCTTTAACGCACATTCACACACGTTCACTGATGGCTGGCACTACCATGCTGCTTGACTGCAGAAGTATCATTGTGTAGTAGCACACGTGAAGTTATAAAATGGACATGCCGTCTCGATTGCTCTATGACTACTTTGATGGAAACAGAATTGTCAATCGTCACAATTCTGTGAACAAGTGTTGCCGTTTCATTTTTCAAACCTCAATTATTTCGTTGGGGGCAGAAATTTAAGAGACACAGATCAAAACCTGAACAAATACATCGTACTGCATAGGTACTACAAGGTGTGTGAAGGTATGCTTTTCAGCAATTTGAAAGATTCAACCCCGGCCCTCCCAAAGTTAATTTTGATGGTGTGTGTAGGTGCATTGCATGCTGAGCCACTGAGACACTTGGGAAGAGTGATATTGACACGGCTAGTGATCATACTAATCCCCCCCCCCCCCCCCCCCGTCAGCGGACAGCCTACTGTGGGGTGTGTTTATCGGCCGTCTCCACACGCCGTGTTGGAGTTAATGTTGGGTGACACTCAGACACCCTGGCTGATGTGTTTTGGCACTGCGAAGATCCCAGCTGTGCATTTACATATGCAATGACCCAGATTAGCGTCCCTCCTCACACTCCATCAACACTGATTAGAGCAGCCCAGTTAAAGGAGCGCTTGTCCAGCGTGTCCCCGTGACCACAACAACCTCTGCGTGTGACGGTGTACACCATTCTCAAGTTGATGCTCACTGGCTTGACAATCACAGCAAAGTAGGTGAGGTTTCAATGAGCATTGTAATTAATACGTTTATCCCCCAAAGCCATACATTTGAATTATTAATCACACAATCATTTTAAGGCTGTAATTTGAGATCTTTATTTCATATTTTGAAATATATGGAGAGAAACTCAAATGGTCAATATTGGACAAAGACACACAAAATTATGAAAAATATATTTGTTCCAACTACCTCTGGTGGCATGTATCTACATAAATAGCTTGTGTTTCATTTGTCCAAGTGATGATGCATCTGCCTCTGGGATAATGAAAAGCTTTTATTGGAAATAATACTGTTCAGTGTAGAAATACTGAAGTCTCTATAAAAATTGTAATGTAATTTGGGTGAACTGACCACGATTTGTTGGGAAACAACATACAAAATTGTCCCCTCCTCCAGCAGGCGCAAGCCAACCTGGATGTGCTCTAGGTCAAGAAAGAGCATTGTCCACTTGGCATTTTGCAACAATATAATTCTGTTCTGCTATGTTTCTGCCATTTCCATAGCTTTCTCTGATGCGTGCGATCAATCTGGCATCTTGTGTTTGTGGAAGTTGACGCCCAGAAACATCCTGAACTTCTATTGGTTTAGAAGTGATGATTGAAAGAAATTATTTTAGTATGAGACTAAACATTGTTAATTTTCATTTTCCGGAAAATCATTCTCATTCTACCATTAAATTTAAAAAAAAAATCACAAATAACTCAAAACTGTTTTCAGGCTAGTGTCCTTCAATGCACCTCTTAATTAAAAATGAAGTATACTAGTTCATACACAAAAAAAGAAGTCAATATAATTGCAATGAATAATTGAATGCAAAAAAAGGATACTTGGAATGAGGTGGTGGGTAAAGTATACTTACCCACCACCGTCTTCGAGTATATGCAACTTGGACACAGCTATCATTTAACAGTTATTTTAGGTATACTACCGATTATGATTGATTGATATTCACATACTCTGGAAGGTACTACTACTCGCACTGCTAAAAGCTTCTGAGCCCGCTGAACCCCACAACAGCACACGTGCACCTCCCCGGCTCACAGGGTGGGCGTTGCTGCAGAGGGGGGAACACGCAGCTAGATTACAGCTTGTCATTAGCAGCATATGCTTCCATTCATTAACTAATTGCACTTTATTATGATGCAATTATAACGTCCACAGTGTGTGATGACAAAAACTAAGCTGTGGCTCTCCAGCCAGAGCCACCCCTGCACTCCATGCAGTAATTGCCCTCTCAGCTTTGATGAATACGGAGATGATTAACCTTAATTCCCAAACAGCATCGGGACATTAGCAGTGAATGAATTACGGGGAAGATGTGACTAAGCGACTTAATACGGTAAATTGGTTGAGGATCTGAAGTGGCTCCAGTGATGCTCTATTAGCTCAAGGCCTTTTCTCCCACTGCTACTGATTCCAGATCTGAGCCTCTTCAATCGGGCTCTGGCTGCGAGTCGAGATGCCAACCGTCCCTCTGCAGCAAAAAACGAATCATCCACTTCATGCAGGTAAAGATTCAGCCACTACCTTGTATGGGTGGAGCCCAATTATGTAATCTAGATAAATTCACCCCGAGCACATGGCATAAGAACAGGGAGCTACCTGATCCAATATCCAGCTCCTCACACAAAATACATTCAAAATAAGCTCTGACTGGTTGCCACCGAGTCCACAACACGGTCACTTTTAATAGGCTAGCAATTTGAACTCCCATCCTCTTATAGTACCCACTGCCCAGGAGAAGAGGCTGCGTTTTGGCCGCCTAAGCAAAATGTAGATTGCATGAACAAAAACTCCACTTGCATGGCAGTAAATATGATGACACTGCAAGCTTGTCTTTTGCAGACAACGTTGTGATCCTTTTTTTTTTTGATGAAGCAGTGAAAACAAGCCACTATGAGAGCGTCGGCAGCTGTGTGGTTAAGGATACAAACGCTCCAGTCGCCTCCTCAGCACTTGAGGAACAGGGCTGGAGACGAAGTGGGGATCGCGCAGGAATGACAACCAGTAAAAGTACTAATTGTTGGCTCGGAGACATTGTGCAGAGCACTGCAAGTGTGTACATCTTTTTGCCTAAAGATGCGAGGGGCTAATTTTGCTTACCAGAACCATTTTTGCTTATCAACAGAAAAAGAGGAAAATATGGATCTTAGCTCATTATGGTGTTGTTTGTGTTTACCCAAGTAACCCATTAAACCTGAGAGAGAGCCTCCTTTAACTGGGAGCATGTTAGTAATTTGGTCTCAGTCATTGGAGGGGGCTACTCATTACTCTTTAATGTGCTGAATAAACATTTCACAGGCTCACTGTTCCCTGCTATTGTTCATATTGTTGTGAATGCAGCATTTTTTTATTGTTAGACCACTCCAACAGATATGCTGTGCCGTGCATGCAAGCTGCAAAACCACAGGGTGCTGGGGGGGCGGGGGTTAATATATTCTGTAAAAAGAGGCCTACTAAAACACTTGCTTTACGTCACAAGAGTGTTGAGTGAGCTGATGGTAGTATCTTTGTCAAAGCATCACGTTATTCCTGATGACATGATATTGAAGGAGATTATATTTTTACGTTCAAAGGAATACTTCAACATTTAGGTTTACATACAGGAATAACGGTACAAAATCTGCAACTCAATTTTGAGCACACAGAAAATTAAGCTGTGCAGTAATTTTGGCAGCTGCTTGTCAAAAGGAAAGAGTTCTCTCAAACTTGGATGGATTTTCACCGTTCTGTTTGTGGATTTAACTATTGAGAAACAAAATATTAATTAGTTGCATTTAAATCTGCTGTCAGACAGGCTACTGAGAATGCTCTGGCATCAAAGAATACGCCCAACATGTCAAACTAAAAATCTGATTGGTTGAAGAATATGACAATCAACAAGATCGTCCCCATTTACTTTAATCTGCAACGGCTTCCTAGCGGGCATCGGGCCTCTGTTCTTACCTAGAGATACAGAGGCGAAATCTGATTGGATAAAAGCTCTACTTAAAACAAGCTGCACTGGAAGCATATTCCTGCTTGTACAAAAAAGGAATATCAAAATAAATCATTTCTGCTCCCAAGAGGATGAACCCATTTCATTATGGACACTAATATTGATACTAACTGCAACAACATCAACTTTGTATCAATACTGGTCAGATCATTTAAAAATGTACTGAGCAGAAATATACTCAATTTGAATGAGCCCATGGTACTTCCTTGACTACCACGTTTAAAGCAACCTTGACATTCTTTGTCTCTCTGTTAAGGCTTGAAGATTTGTAACATCATGCTTTGTTTGTCTGGCCAGCAGTTTCATATTATGGGATGTAATCAACATTTGAGCCCCTAAGGGCTATAGACCAGTGGTTCCCAACCTTTATTATCTGATATGCCTCCACAGCCCTTCATATCTACAAAGGGAGTGTGTCCTCTTCACAGAGGAACTACGGTAACAATATTAAATATAGTGCATGTTCTTACATTATCTTTTAATGGAAGACACATTGATTCTGGAACTCTTTTTTTATACGTACAGTCACGTTTACATCAGTGTTACAATTTTGAGTATCAGAAGCTGAATGCTTCAACAATTTATTCATCATTTGCAGCTACAGTATTGTGACCTCTCTTGCTAACCAGTTTTCGTGAATCTCGATCTGGCGCTGGTGTTATGGAGCTATAGCTGACTGAAGTCGGTGGGAAACTAAGGCGTGTCCCAGCAGTTGTTCTGTTGTGGCCGGTAGCCTATTTTCCCACAAATATGTGGCAACAACTTCTCCACATTGAAGTCAGATGGGACAAGAAACAGATGCTGCCAGTTAAACCAGATTATTTAAACCACTGTATCTGGAGGTAAAGCTGAAAGTGAACGCATGTGAAATGTTAGTAATAATCCCTAATTTCATATAAAAACTGTGTATGAATTGCTGTTTGCCTGTGTTTTACTAACCTGTCTGGAGGTCTGTTTGCTTGTGTTTCTTGCCCCATCAGACTTCTTCTTAGTGACAAGACCGCATTCCTAGAACTTGGCCAGTACAATATTATTATTACACATAGATGGTCAAAACTATGAACCCATGTTGTATTTCCCTTTGGTGTTTAGTTGTGGGTTTAAGAACCACAATCTGGTTCACTAAAAGGGAAGCCTGTATTCTATACAGGTCAGAGAGGGCATCGCCAGTGCAATTTAGATCAGAGGACCGAGCATCAAATATGCATAGATGGCAGGGAGTGATGAGAAGTGAGGGACATTGAGTCATTGGTATTCTAGCGACTGGTGCAGTCAAAGGTAGAGGGTTGAGGGGGGGACTCAGAATCAGCCCAGCAGACCCAGGGCAGCTTACTGTGATAGAAAGGGAGCCCAGTCACTGGGCTTAGACGGGCTCAATGCAGGGCTCAACTCATCACACGCCTGTCAGACAGACACCTGCCGCAGTGAGAGCAGTCACATACAGTACATGCACACACACCTGCCTACTTACACAGAGTCCACCCATTCTTCTCATGCAAGACTTTCATGATGCTTTAAACTACAAGGAAACAGCGTATCCAGTGTCATTTCGCCATTGTTTCATTTTCTGATGATATCTGTTGGATGGAACATAGTGAGGGTAAGGTGTGTCAAAAAAAGTTCAACCACTCTTATTTCCTTTTCCTATGGGTGAATATATTGGACCAGGGCTCCCATCATGCTTTGGGTGATGTGAGCAGTCTTAATTGAGAGAGGGAGTTACTTTTACCTTCTTACTACAGAGGAAAACATTTGAATGGTTCTTGGCAGATGCACTTAGTATATATGCACACTACTGTGTATATATACACTGTACTCATTGGTCTCTGACTGCAGCAAAAATGGCACCTCTCCTACAAAGTAATGTTCCACAACTAAACTGCAATCTCAATTACTTTCAAATTTCAGGAGCAAGAAATTTCAAACAGTTTGAAGCATGTAGTTAATGCGACAAAACTAGTTTGTTAGGTATAGTAACAACAAAACAAATCATATTTAGCCTTTAAATAACAAAACTGAAACTAAACAAAGATGCAACAACGTTTTTGGTTATGCTCAGGCAACAATAGTACTTAGTTCACATGAGACATGGGCAGCAGTCTAGGTGAAAGCCTTGTTTTTTTTAACACGGCCTCCTCCTTCCTAGGTTTCAGCAGACTCATTTGAAACGTATTCGTAATACGTCAAAAGCAAACTTCATCCATGACAAAATATGTTTACCTCGAAACACTGTTTCAACGGTATCAATATTTTTAGAAGACAGGGCTGAAGATGCAGATGACCTACACACAGTATTGTGCCTGAATGCATCCGATGTAGACAGACGGAAGACTTAAGCTTCTGCATTAAAAAGAGCAACTTTTTCATTCCACCAGTTTGTGTACAGTCACTGTTTCTTGTTTGCTCTGGACAAAATAAAATAAACAAGCATCGGTAGCTGCGTTGCTTTCGTAAGTTCAGCTGCTTTGACTTGCGTTGCTGCTTGAGGGTAGCAAATAGAACTAGAAAATGCATTTCCTGCTGAAAATGCGTTGGAATGCTGAAAGCTGAAATTAATTGTGAAAAAATTGCAGAAAATTAAGAAATGGGAGACTATCTGTCTGAAAAATGTTGAAGCCCGAAAGCATTTAAACTGCACTGCTGAAAAACCTTCTTGTTGAAATGTCTAACTATGGTGTCTGTAGGTGAAAGTATGAGGAAGAAGAAGGCTTTGAAAGTTGAAGTATAACAGGATTTGAAGATTTTCTCCATAGAGATCCCATTCAAAAGAAAATTGCAAAAAGCTTCATTCAAAAAGTTTACCCCTCTCCTGAAAGAGCTGAACATTTTGATATTTGAACAATTTCTGTAGCTTAAACACATTTCAGAAGTAGTGATATTTGTAGTAATAGTAGTAGAAGTAGTAGTAGCAGTAGTGATATTTGTAATAGTAGAAGTCGTAGTTGTAGTAGAAGTATTAGTATTTAGAAGAAGTAGTAGCCTAGTATCAGTAGTAGTAGTAATAGCTGTAGTAGTGGTCGTAGTATTTAATATAACAGTAGTAGTAGTAAAAGTAATGGCAGTATTTGAAGTAGCAGTAGTAGTCATACTAATAGCTGTAGTAGTATTAGTACTGGTAGTAATAATATTGATGGTAGCAGTAATAGCACTAGTAATAGTAGCAACAGCAAAAGTTGTAGTAGCAGCAGTAATACTAGAAATATTAGCAGCAGTAGTAGTTGTCGCAGTATTAGTAAGAGCATTCATTTTTTTCAACAAAAAAGCCTAATTTTAAGTTTAATGTTGAAATACAGTTAATCCATGAGGCTTTTATTTTGAAAGGGTGGGACTGGGTGGGGGAGAGGAGACATAATCATAATGTTTGACACACATAAACAGAGGTTATTAAATGACAGGCTTCATCACAAGCAGTTCAGTTAGAATTCACTCTCTGGGGCTTTTATTTTGAAATGGGGTGTGGGGTGTGGGGGAGAAGGGGAGAGGAGACAGAATCATAATGTTAGATAAACACAAACCAGTTATTAAATGACAGGCTCATCACAAGCATTTCAGTTAGGATTCATTCTGTGGGGCTTTTATTTTAAAATGGCGTGTGTGTGTGGGGGGGGGGGGGGGTGGAGGAGGGTGGAAAGACCTCTAAAGAGTCCTAAGACCTGAATGACTATGAGAGAGAGAGAGAGACACAGAGGGAGAGGAGTGTATGTGTGCGTGTGTCTGTGAGTCTGTGTGTTTACCAACATCACTAATTACTGGCTCAATCGTGAACACCTGTGTGCCTGAAGCCATTTCATGGAGATAAAACAGGGAAACACCTCTCAAACAAATCATCAAAACTCCCATAACCGTAGCTCCTATTGCTCCGATATTAATAATTGAGAGGAAGGCTGAGTTGAAGAACAGATCCTGTAAAAATTGTGTCTGTAGTGTAAAAAATGTGGCTTAACTGGCGATCTAGAAATGGGGTACCGTGTTCTGTGGAAGATGTTTTTGAAGCAAAATTTAACATTGGTCTCTATGGAGCAGAAAGTTGGTTTTCCTCTCAATTAATGGCTTCGGTGTCAAATGTGGAAATCTGTGGGATTCTACAGTATTTTTTCTACGACAAGGACAATATTAGCTACTTCTACATCCAGAAATTATGCATGAAGAGTGAAGATTGTGGACACAGTGGCAAAACACAAATGTTTTTTTCACAAGAATCTCCAGCTGCTCTTCACTCTAGTGGTGACATCACGCACTCTAAGCTGCGCAATACACACCCATTATAAAGTCAGAAAAGGGCTGAAAAATCATAAAAGTTAAATTGCTGCAGTTCAAAAAGTTTAAAAGATATCGGAAAGCTGAATTATGCGGCAATAGTTAATGGTTTTCTCAACATTTGAAAGTTGAAATGGTGTCTGTAGCTGAAAGTATGAGGAAGTTGAAGAAGTTTAAGAGGATTTGAAAATCTTCTCCATAGAAACCCATTCAAAAAAAATGCATTCCAACAATAAAGAAAACAGGATAACAATAGTTGGAATGCTTAACAGCATTCCAACAATCATCCATCCATCCTCCGTTACCAGCTGACATTGGGCAAAGGCAGGATACACCCTGGACCGGTTGCATGCGCATGTTTTGCGAGTGGTGTCGTAGAAGACAGTTAAAGCTCCAGGAAAAGCTAATAAGTGGGCTTACAACTTGTTTGAAATCTATTCAAAAAGCCAGATATATCACGTGTAGACGAATCCAGAAAGTCGTCGAGCTATTTGGGTTGTTAGCTAATGCTACGTAGCAGCAAGATGCCTCCCTTCTCCACGGACGACTACCACAAACTCCTGCAGAAGATTGCAGTCTCGGAAATAAAAATCCACCGACTAGAATTAATCGTGGCGGTAAATGGACTGTGTGGGAATGATACCACTTTACCAAGGACTCAAAACACTGGACAAACGCAAGCGAAGACACAGCTAACTACCACCACCAGGCCTACCAACAAACAGGAGATAATGAATCTTCAAATGGTAGTCCTCCCTGGAACTCTCTCGGTGCAAAGCCGAAGAGGAAATCATACCCTCGGGATGTGGGAGGACGACTAACAGGCAGAGCCCAGCGCCCTGATATCTGTGATGCGACTGGCTGGCCTACACAGGCAGAACTCCTCCTCAACCCTTGCACAAAGCCAAGGACAGCTGGGAAAAGCAAAACCAGCAAAAAACCTCCACAACAACCAAGCCTTCAACTTCAAAACAGATTTGCTTCATTGTCGCAGGATCCTAAATCTCCATCTGATGACCTGGATAAGCAGCTGTCTTTTCAAAGCAGGGTAAGAACAGAGTAAATGTGAGAGTAAAAGGCCGCAGGGAAAGCTACTGACTGGGCATCATCAGGGACCACCTCTGATCACCCACTTTCTCCCCCTCTCCGAGACGAGGAGTCTTTACCTCTCACCAGCACCTACTTCCACCCCCCAGACTCCATCCTGATCCCCCTCCTCTCTATTCACACTAGGTCCAGACTACAAGGCTAATGGCACCAATGATTCTCTCCAGGAGACGTCGGGGCCCTGTGTGCAGCTAGCCTTCTCAATTCCTGTCCTGATAGTTTATAGAAAAAGAAAGGTGAGGCTGCGAAGAAATAGTAAACCTGCAAACTTCAAACTTAACATTCATTCCTCATCAGCCTGTCCAAATAAATTGGGCAAATAAAGCTTTAAACACATTAAATTTAGCTTTATTAAATGTCAGGTCTCTGTCAGGAAAAACATTTTTAAATCAATGATTTTATTGTTAAGCACAAACTGGACAGTTAGTTTTTAACTGAAACTTGGTTAAACCAAGATAACAGTGCAGCTGTTCTTATTGAAACACCTCACAGCTTCATCAGTGAAACAAGAGTACATAAGAAAGGAGGTGGAGTTGCTATTTTATTTAATGATTCTCTTCATAAAGCAGATGTCTGTGCAACCTTCTTTGATGAGTTTACTGAACTGCTGTCTGTGAGGGCACACTCTGGACTTAATCATCACCAAAGGTCTAAACATTTCCACGGTTGCTGTGACTGATGTTGCACTCTCTGATCATTTCTGTGTTTTCTTTGAGAGTGAAATCTCCTTGGACACAAATGTCCAAACCGAGGTTGTGACAAAGCGTTACATCTCTGAAAACACCAGTGAACTATTTCTTCTGTGAGGATTTGTGTCTAACTCTGCTGTATTTCCCTCAGTAGTGTCCTCCTACGAGTCCCGCCCACTGCCGCGCCTCTCTCCGTAGGCACAGCTGTGCCTCATCTCCGGTGATCGTCTCCAGCTGACAAATACTCCTGTCACTCTCATTCCAGTTGTCATTCCAGTTGTCTGTCCGTTTACCAACCTGGTATTCCGACCCGTGAGTTGTCCGTTTGTTCACTCTCTGAAGATCTGCTACTAACGATCCGTTTTGTTTTCAACTTGCCTGCCGTACAGTGTCGAGCCTCGGGTTTTCACCTGTACAAAGAAGCCTTCCAGTTAGTTCCTCGGAGATCAACTGTGTAGTCTTGGCGTTCCTGTGTCGAGCCTCCGGTGTCACACAGACGATCCAGCCTGCCTGCCAGCCGCGGACGCGGACCGGCCACTTCCCGGCTAAGATCCGAGCGGAGCGCGAGGACGCGCCTCCGTATTGACGTTTAACAGTTTTCCTGTCGGCTTGGAACCGTGCGGAGGCATGGAGACGCCTCCTATTGACTTTGTCCATTTCCTGTCTTTTCCCTTGACTGAGAGAAATAAATTATCGTGGTTTTGAAATAGAACTCTGCTCTCTGAGTCTGCATTCGGGTCCATGAGCACACCACATCATAACAGAACGGACTGACCATAACTATGGACCCAGCAGCCACAGCAGGATTTCCACCTGCAGATCCCCGGGTCCGTGAGTCATTTGTTCCGTCTCCTGAACCTTTCCACGGAGACATGAGAGGATGCAGAGGTTTTCTGCTCCAGACGACGTTTGTGTTCAACCAACAGCCCTGCACGTATGCATCGGACAGTTCTAAAATTGCCTATCTGACCGGTTTGCTACATGGCCGTGCTCTCGACTGGGCCCAGGCCTGGTTCACTCAGAACCTGTTGGATACGGTTTCTTTTGGACAATACCTGGAGGCGTTTAAGAGCGCTTTCGACCACCCTACATACTCTCAGGTCGCTGTTCAGAACCTCCTCCGCCTTCGTCAGGGCTCTGCTAGCGCCGCTGAACATTCCATTGACTTTCGCATCGAGAGTCCAGTTGGGAGGAGAGGGCGCTAAAGGGGTTTTTTCTCAGCAGCCTGTCGGAGGGATTAAAGGACGAGCTCGCTGTTCTGGAGGAGGCTAAGACACTGGAAGACCTGATCGCTCTCACCATCCGACTGGATACTCGGATGCAGGAACGTCGGAGAGAGTGTAACTACAGGCTCCCGGCTCCGGTTCGTCAGCCAGTAACCACTTCCGGTCCCCAGTTCCACCTCGCCGCCGCAGCCCAGGCCACCAGCACTCGCCTGCTCCGGCACCTTCTCCCGTGGATCAGGATGAACCCCTGCAGTTGGGACGGTTCCATCTGTCTCAGGATGACAGGGAGCGACGAATCCGTTCAGGAGCCTGCCTCTACTGTGGCGAGCCGGGTCACCGGATCCCTGTCTGCCCGGTGCGCCCAAAAGAGTGGGCTCGCCGGTGAGAGTGGGAATACTGGCGAGCGACTCCACCCGACTTCCCCGTCCCAAGTCCCGTCTCACACTACCAGCCAAGTTATGCCTGCCATCCGGTGCTCTACCGGTCTTGGCCCTGATTGACTCCGGAGCAGAACAGTTTTTTGGACTCCTCCTTGGCCTTCGCTCATGGGATTCCCTTGGAGGAGTTGGAATGCCCTCTTCAGGCGAACGCTCTGGATGGCAGTCGCTTGACCAATATCAGGCACCGGACTTGCCCTATTATCCTGCTTGTGTCAGGAAACCACCAACATGAGATCTGTTTTTACATCTTCTCTACGCCCCTGACGCCTCTGGTTCTGGGCCATCCTTGGCTCCTGGACCACAACCCACAGAGACTGGGCAGGAAGCAGAATCATTGGATGGAGCCCTACATGTCTTTCGAGGTGCCTCAAGTCCTCTTTTCTCCACACCCCTACTACCGGAACTGATCTCACCTCGGTCCCTTTGGAGTATGCAGATCTCAGCGAGGCATTCAACAAGGAACGAGCCCTTTCCCTGCCACCCCACGAGCTATTCCCCGGCGCCACCCTGCCCTCCAGCCGACTATACAACCTTTCCCGACCGGAACGCGAGTCGATGGAGACCTATATCACAGACTCTCTCGCTGCTGGAATTATCCGCCCGTCATCGTCCCCGGTGGGAGCAGAGTTTTTCTTCGTGGCCAAGAAGGACAAGAGTCTCCGTCCTTGCATCGACTACCGAGGGTTAAACCAGATCACCACCCGGAACAAGTACCCACTACCCCTAATCAACTCTGCTTTTGAATCCCTACCCGGTGCCACAATTTTCACCAAGCTAGACCTCCGCAATGCTTACCACTTGGTTCGGATACGAGAGGGGGACGAGTGGAAGACCGCTTTCAACACTCCCCTGGGACATTCCGAGTACCTGGTCATGCCATTCGGACTTACAAATGCACCAGCCGTTTTCCAGGCTTTGGTGAACGACGTGCTCAGGGATTTTCTCAACCGGTTTGTGTTTGTCTACATCGACGACATTCTGATTTACTCCTCAAACCTACAGGAACATTGCCACCATGTCCGTCAGGTCCTTCAGCGCTTACTGGAGAATCAACTCTTCATCAAAGCCGAGAAATGTGAATTCCATGTCACCTCCGTACAGTTTCTTGGTTTCATCATTGAGGGTCAGATTCGGAAGGACCCAGAAAAGGTTAAAGCGGTCACCGAATGGCCGGTCCCCTCTAACCGGAAGAAGCTCCAGCAGTTCCTAGGATTTGCAAACTTCTACCGCCGGTTCATTCGGAACTACAGTCAGACGGCGTCACCCCTAACCAGACTCACCTCCTCTAAGGTGGTTTTTTTCCTGGTCCCCCGAGGCCGACCGGGCGTTTAATGCCCTCAAGGAGCGATTCACATCAGCCCCCATCCTAGTACAGCCGGATGAAAGCCGCCAGTTCGTGGTCGAGGTGGATGCCTCTGACACCGGAGCAGTATTATCACAACGCTCAACCACTGACTAAGCTCCGTCCGGGTGCTTTTTTTCTCTCGCCGCCTTTCCCCGGCCGAGCGGAACTATGATGTGGGCAACCGGGAGTTACTGGCCGTCTAGCTGGCTCTGGAGGAATGGAGACATTGGTTGGAGGGGTCAGTCCACCCGTTCATTGTGTGGACCGACCACCGAAATCTCGAATACATCCATTCTGCCCGGCGACTGAACTCCAGCTAAGCCCGTTGGGCTCTGTTCTTTGCCCGTTTCAACTTCACCATCACCTACTGCCCAGGAAGTAAGAACATCAAGCCCGACGCCCTCTCTCGGCAGTTTTCCCCAGACGAGGTTGACCCAGCTCTGGACACGATTGTTCCACCTGCCTGTGTCCTAGGGGTTCTCACCTGGGCGATAGAGTCTGCAGTGCGGGAGGCTCAGCAGACCCAGCCAAACCCAGGAGGTGGTCCTCCTGGGCGCCTGTTCGTTCCCCTTTCTGTCCATTCCCGGGTCCTACAATGGGCTCATGACTCCCGACTCTCCGGCCACCCTGGGATAAGGCGTACAATCAACTGGCTCTGGCGCTCCTTCTGGTGGCCATCCTTGGACAATGACACCCGAGCGTACGTCCTAGCCTGTACCACCTGTGCGCGCAACAAGGCCTCACACAAACCCCCTGTTGGACTATTACCACCTCTGCCTGTTCCCCACAGGCCTTGGTCGCATATGGCATTGGACTTCGTCACCGGATTTCCTCCCTCAGAGAACAACACGGTCATCCTTACCATCGTGGACCGGTTTTCCAAGGCAGCTCACTTTATTCCCCTTCCCAAGCTCCCATCGGCCCACGAGACCGCAGACTTGTTGGTTCAACATGTCTTTAGACTCCACGGCATCCCTATGGATATTGTTTCTGATCGGGGTCCTCAGTTCTCCCAAGTTTGGAAGGCGTTCTGCCGCAGCCTCGGTGCCACTGCTAGCCTCTCCTCCGGCTTTCACCCCCAGACCAATGGGCAGACCGAGAGGCTTAACCAGGAGCTAGAAGCCATGCTCCGGTGTGTAGTGGCGGCAAATCCATCTTCCTGGAGTCGTCACTTGGCCTGGATAGAGTACGCACACAACAGCCATACCTCCACGGCAACAGGTCTCTCCCCCTTCGAGGCCTCCATTGGCTACCAACCTCCCCTTCTACCCAGCCAAGAGGTCGAGATTTCCGTCCCGTCTGTCCAAATCAACCATCGCCGATGCAGAAGAGTCTGGAGAGAGACTCGTGCCGCCCTACTTCGTTCTTCCGAACAAAACAAGCGTCTGGCTGATCGCCGCCGCACACCCGCCCCCACCTATCTTCCCGGCCAACAGGTCTGGCTTTCCACCAAGGACATACCCCTACACACTGAATCCAAGAAGCTCTCTCCCAGATTCATTGGCCCATTCCCCATTGTCTCCGTTATCAACCCGGTCACGGTCAAGCTCAAGCTCCCGCAATCCATGAGGATCCACGTGTCTCTTCTCAAACCCGTTCACTCCAGTCCTCTGAACCCCCTCCACCCCTCCGACTCATCGAAGGCGGTCCGGTTTACACAGTCGACAGTCTCCTGGATGTCCGCCGACGAGGTAGGGGTTACCAATACCTCGTTCATTGGGTGGGGTATGGTGTGGAGGAACAATGCTGGGTTCCTCGCTCCCGGATTATGGATCCAGAGCTACTCCGCACAAACCATCGCCTGCACCCCGATAAGCCTGGCGGTTCGCCGGGAGGCTCCCGTTGAGGGGGGGGGTACTGTGAGGGTTTGTGTCTAACTCTGCTGTATTTCCCTCAGTAGTGTCCTCCTACGAGTCCCGCCCACTGCCGTGCCTCTCTCCGTAGGCACAGCTGTGCCTCATCTCCGGTGATCGCCTCCAGCTGGTTTACCAACCTGGTATTCCGACCCGTGAGTTGTCCGTTAGTAGCAGATCTTCAGAGAGTGAACAAACGATCAGTTTTGTTTTCAACTTGCCTGCCGTACAGTGTCGAGCCTCGGGTTTTCACCTGTACGAAGAAGCCTTCCAGTTAGTTCCTCGGAGATCAACTGTGTAGTCTTGGCGTTCCTGTGTCGAGCCTCGGGTGTCACACAGACGATCCAGCCTGCCTGCCAGCCGCGGACGCGGACCGGCCACTTCCCGGCTAAGATCCGAGCGGAGCGCGAGGACGCGCCTCCGTATTGACGTTTGACAGTTTTCCTGTCGGCTTCATCTACCGCTCAGCAGGATTAGCCACTTTCCGGCTTGGAACCGTGCGGAGGCGTGGAGACGCCTCCTATTGACTTTGTCCATTTCCTGTCTTTTCCCTTGACTGAGAGAAATAAATTATCGTGGTTTTGAAATAGAACTCTGCTGTCTGAGTCTGCATTCGGGTCCATGAACACACCACATCATAACATCTTCAGACGTTCTGCTCCACACCAGCCCTCTCTTGCATCTCAGCCAATGAGCTTGTAGATAGCTTAAATTCTAAAGTTATAGATGCCATTGCACCCACTAACGTGAATGTTGTCTCGGGTAAGCAAAGATCTCCTTGGATAAATGCTACGCTGGTCAAAATAGAGAAAAGCTGAGCGCAGGTAGCGAGAAACAAATCTCCAGGTTCACTGTGACATCTATGAAGAGAGACTTCACAATTATAATTTGGAGCTTAGAAATGCAAGGCAGTCCCTCTGACATCATAACCAAAAACAATACACGCGCCTTATTTGCTACTGTCGACCTGGGCATGACTGACTAAAATGACGTGGTGTTCCCCAAGGTTCAATACTGGGGCCTTTTCTGTTCAACAGCTATATGCTTCCACTTGCTCAGATTATGGAAAACAACAAATGTTCTGTTATGTGCCAGAATTTTCTTCAATTAAACAAAGAAAACAGAAGTAATTGTTTTTGGTACCAAGGACGAACGATTGAAAGTCAGCGCTCAGCTTCAATCACTGATGTTAAAAACCACAAACAAGCCAGAAATCTAGGTGTAGTTATGGATTCAGACCTCAACACCCACATCAAGACAATTACAAAATCAGCCTCCTATCACCTGAAGAATATATCAAGGATTAGAGGACTTATGTCTCAACACGATTTGTAAAAACTTGTCCATGTATTCATCTTCAGCAGACTGGACTACTGTAACGGTGTGTTTACAGGTCTCTGTAAAAAGTCAATCAGAACGCTGCAGCTCGAGTCCTCACTAAGACCAAGAAAGTGGATCACATCACTCCAGTTCTGAGGTCTTTGCACTGGCTTCCTGTCCAACAAATAATTGACTTTAAAGTCCTGCTGTTGGTATATAAAGCACTGAATGGTTTCGGGCCAAAATACATCTCTGATCTGCTGCTACCTCATGAACTATCCCGACCCCTCAGGTCGTCTGGGACCGGTCTACTTTCTGTCCCAGAAAGCTGCAGGTCTGCTGAGACCCTCAGCTCCTTTAAATCAAGATTGAAGACTATTTGCTGCTGCCTTTAATTGAACCAGATTCAAGGATATTAATCAATTTCTGCATTTTACTGTATTTTATTTCTTACGCTGCTTTTTAGTGTTTTAATGAATGTTCTTAATTGTTTTTAAATCTCCTTTACTTTTGCCTTATGTTTTGATGGTTTTATGTGAAGCACTTTGAATTACCTTGTTGTTGAAATGTGCGATACAAATAAACTTGCCCTGCCTCTGCTGCTGTTTCAGCTATTGTCTCAGGTTGAGAGGACAGGTGTGTTTTCACATGAAGAAAAATCTGCTTAGTGCTGCTTTAATGATGTCTCCACCAATTTGGTTGCACATCCATGTTGTTGGTGTGTGCACATTGCGGCAGATCGCTGTCAGAGCTACGTTCTGACTGCGAGAGGCGCTGCCACAGCCAAGTGCACACAGCTGGCTTGTGTCACATTCAATTATGGCTCCTTCACTTTCCAAAGACAGTAATTGAGCCGGGGGCACTCACTCTATTTAAAACCACAGGAGCTCTGCAGTTCACATTGTGTCCCCTGAAAAGCTCCATCTCCGCTGATTTTCACCAGCAGAAGCCTCCCTGTGGGACCTGGTGGAGCTATCACAGAGTTAGGGTAAGCTGGGGTTGGGACGGGGCGCTCCAGGCACTGTTGGGGCAGTCTGACAACACCCCACCAACACACAGACATACACCACCCAACAGCCAGCCACCCACCATCCTCACCAATTAGACACAATATTAATCAGTCCATTGCCCATCATCCAGAGATTCAGGATCCACAGTTGTGGCTGCCGTCCTGGTAGGGTGGAGCGAAAAAGTCTCTGCCCTACTTTTCTTTTGTCTTGAACTCATTTTTGCTAAAGTCTGCACTGGCTTTCTTCATCAACTTTTCCTGGCTATTGTCAAGACACAAAAACATATGTAATGTTTCATTCTCTGAATATGTATTATCAAACCCATAATGTAAAACAATATAATGTAATAATCCTTCATTAGATAAAGTCTTTCTCCAAAGGCACAACTTGTGTTACGCCTTCCACTACAGCTCGAGAGAAAAAAAACAGGTTTTCAATATTTCAAAAAGGGAGAATTTTATACATCGGTATCATCATGTACATTTAAAGTAATTTTAGTTTTAAATAATGAAAACTGGGAAGATGAATTGTAGTTTTGCATGATATGGTTTAACAGTACTGTAATTACTAACAGTAATCACCAGACTGTGCCGTGGATATTATTCAGCTCCCAGTGTCCAATAACAGAAGACTGCAGGAGTTAGTGGGCAGCTCCCAGCAGGACTTTGTGAAACAGAGTGGGGCTGAAAACAACTTTTCATATTCAGAAAATGCCTTCCTCTCTGGTTTAACCTGTTCTGTGCTCACAACTGCTGCTCTTAACTTTCTAATTACCCCCCCCCCCCCCTGCCTACAGCATGTAACCGAATTTTTGCAGAAAACAAAAAAATCATTCTTTCCAATGCCTTGCTTGGAACCCTATAGCAGAAGCTAGGGAGGTGGTTTGTTGGAATTTGCAAGGGCCTCATCAGCCGATCCCTATAATGACTCCTGCTTTGACACTTTTAAGAAGATGAAAAGCAGAGATCTAAATCACATTAACACAAGCTGACTTATTCATATTTAGGCTGATTTCTGTCCATAATCTCTCAGCTCAGATGTTCACTGGGCTTATTAATACATGAAAGAAAAGGCCTCAGTCTATAAATCTGACATGCAATTTTAAACACTCCTCCATATCTTGTCTTTCATCTGTTTTAAAGGAACTAGCCTTCCTTGGTGGATTAAAAACATGGCTGCCACTGAGCACGAGTTAAACGACCAGTACTAGATAAGGACCACCCTCCATGTTGATGAAACTCATAGCCACGCTGTACATGCTGCTCTTTATATTGCAAATCCACAGGCGTTCAAATAATTGAAATGATTTGCTTGACATTCTTCCCTTTTAGGAGAAAGGATGTGGAGACCTGATCAGTATACTCCCCATGACCGCTAATAGGACAACCAGTCTGCAAGTTCTCCTCATGGCTCGTTCAGCACTTCAGAGGGAGCAGCTACATCTGAAAAAGTTTGGTAAAATGCATTTAGTTTTATTCATAAGCAATGGCAACAGGACTTAGTTCAAATTGTAAGTTTAAATAAAACATTTGTTGAAACTATCACGAAGCAAAAGCTAGAAACAAAGAGCCTATGTGGCAGTGGGATTAAGGATATTGGTTGTTTGTTCCTTAGGGTTAGGGTTTGGTCGAGAGACGATTACAGGACAGCTTCATTTCTAATCGTTTCCCCCCTCTAACAGGAATATGCGATACTGGATCAAGCTTTGGCTTGAGTCCAGATCAGATAATGCTCTAAACCCATACAAGTGTTTTCTGATCTGATGCCTCTATCAGCAAGGCAACGCTATTTGTCAGTGCCTTCCACCACCGTTACAAATCATTGGTACAATTAGATCCATATTAACTTTTTCTGATCTTTGACCAAAACCCTACCAGTCTCAGATGATTTAACAACCACCAGTGTTAGCTCCTCCCTTCAACCATCAGCCAAACATCTGTGTCAGTCCCACCTGGAGGACATTGATGAGAAAAAAGGCTTATAGGGAAGTTAGGCAGTTAGCTGAAAGAAGTGTAGCCTCACAGAGCCACGAGCATGACACTCTGAAGTCTTGCTTATCACCACAGATTACTAATTTGTTGTATTGTATCATGCACCCACAAGTCAATGGAACTTCCATTATCAATATACTGTATACTTCAGGGCATTCTATAGCACTGCATTAGTATACATGATTGAATAATTGTAAACACATATGGACGGCAGGAAACTAGTTGAGGTTGGTTCTTGGATTTGAGTTCTTTTGATGTCATTGGTCACAGCATTCTTATTGCCAAGTTTAAATGTTAGGGTTTTTAACCTTCAGCTCTTGCTTGGATGAAGTCATCTTTCTAGCAGAACACAGTGATTTTTTTTCTGACAGCAAAATGTATCTTGTTGCTTGGGTCCACTTGTATTTTCAATTTATAAATGATTTACCATATTCTGGTAAACTTGGCAATGTATTACGTATGTGGATGACTCAACTTTCTTCTATACATGACCAACATTAATGAATGCATTGGAGAAAGAATCTACATGTTGAGTTACATGAACAAATAAGCACTGAACATTGCTCAAACTAAATGTATTATAATTGGTAAAACAAATGTTCTTGTATTCAGTCAAGCAAGTCACCAACACCAAATGACTGGGTGTTAACCTGGATAGTTCACTCTTGTGGTCTGATCAGATTGATTAAGCACCTCAAAAGGTCATTGCAGAATCAAGGAAGTGTTCAGCGTATGTTCCATCCTCTGCTAGGTTTATTGTTCATGCGTTCTGTCACACCTTGTGCACTGCCCAGTCATTTGGTGAGCATCTTCCGCAAGCAACCTGAACATCTCTTGAAGGAAACTGCTGGATTTCAACTGATTCAAAATTGCTTTTGCACACAACTAGGAATAAGATGGTCCAGCATATTGTGTATTACATATCGGTTAAAAATTGTCTGTTTCTTGCATTGCTGTAACACTGAGGATCAATAAGGTCATATGTTTTATCTTACCTTCCTCATTCGATTTCATCAGCATCTCTTTGTGGAGCCCTGAACACCATCTACGTAAAAGCAGTGGCGGGCCGTGTATTTCATACCTGGGCCTTCAGTGCTGCACCTAATAACCTCATGACGCCACAGCTACGGTTATTATTTGTTTCTGGGAGTGTAACAAAACACGTATTCGTATGGAACCGTTTGGTACGAATCTCACGGTTCGGTACGTATTACGAACCAAACAATACGTTTGAAGCTTAAATTGTGTGAAATATAATGTTCTCTCGGTGGAGCCACTGCGCTCAACATGGCAACCCACCCCACGTAACAGTCAACGTGCTGTCTGACACGCCCACCGCGTAACAGGCAACGTGCTGTCTGACACGCCCACCGCGTAACAGGCAACGTGCTGTCTGACACGCCCACCGCGTAACATGCAACGTGCTGTCTGACACGCCCACCGCGGAAGAACAACATTGTACTCTGGTGAGGCTCGTGTGTTCTGGGAGGCATGCTACGCTAAACTAGCTTAGCAGGAAAACCAACAGCAGCACACATGCTACAAACTCTCCCCGCGGCGTTTAGGAAGCTGTTCCCTACTAATTCAAACAGGGCTAAAGCAGCTGCCACAGCCCATTTCGCCAAACTATAATCCCTGCTAATCGGAAAAATAATTTGAATACATGTAGTGTATTTATGAAAAATTATTAAATAGCTATAACTTTGATTCTGTCTAGACCAGAAGAGAAGGCTTTGCTGGCCCTGACGGCCCACCGCTGCGTAAAAGGTAGAATCACTTTTAGTTTTAAAAGGACTATGGCAAATAAAAACGCAACATGAAATTTCACTTCTATAGTACCAAATGCGACCACACCATAGAGAAGTGGAAAACTTAAAACCTAGAAATGGCTGTGATCATTTCGAGGCAGAACTTGCCTCCTGGACATCCATAGTTTAGTACTTGTTTTGTAATCGATCATGACAGACGTTGTGAAATGTGAGCGGGAACAACATGCTCTTTGAGATCTTTAACAGCCCGGTATCTAAAGTTAAAAGCTACATGCCCAGGGTTAAAAGTTGGCCAAGCTCTCTTCGTCTAAAACCAGCACTCTGCCAAAAATCTGTCTTGGGTCAGGTCTCCCATCCAGAGTGTGGGCTGTGTTAGTATACAGAGTCAAGGTTTTACTCAGTGAGTCTGCTAGTCGGGGCCTCGGGCCTTGGCACTCCTGATGGCTGCTGGCCGCTAGTAACCCCTCATTCTCCTCCTCATCCTTATACTGTTCTATGCGAGTGCATGGCAATGATCTGGCAGAGTAGAAGGACCCCAGCCTTGCAGACTTTGCTCTTCTCTCTTAGTGCTCGCCGCATGCCCCCTGCCTAGCCACCTCCTCCTCTGCTCTCCTAACATACCTCCCATCTCCTCTGTTAAAGTAATGCTAATGCAGAGGTCAGCAAACCAGCACATGGTTTTCGGAGGCCAACAGCTCCCGAGGAGGCGCTTTTGATTTTCAACTCCATTGAGCTGCACTTATTCAATATTTACTCTCCAAGACCTCTGCATTAATTTTACACCATACTTCTGAGAGGGCCTATCTAAAAACTCCTGCAAAGGCCCTTATGCAGCACTCCTAAACCCCCCCCCCCCCCCCCTCCCTCTCCCCTCTGTGCGCTCCACCGAAGGCTTCATTCTCTGCTCGTCTCGGACTCCTTCCTATCCACCAGTGGGAAGGCCAATCCTGGGCTAGTTATTGTTGGTGTGCCGTTCTATCATTACCACTAACCTTGACTCCTGGCTGCTTGCTGTAATCACGTGGAACCACTGGGGAGACAGTCTGGCCTGGGGTGAATTATTAATTAGCAAGGCTGGTCCTCCCCCTCAGTGCTCCCTGGGAGAGGGGGGGGGGGGGGGGGGGATTGTGTGCGCTCCTCACTGTCAGTAGGGGTTACCCACCATGCAGATGGTATTAACACACCTATCAAGGTAAGAGGGATCAGCACTCTGGGCTACTTGTGGAATTGTTAAGCAACACAGAATCAATAACCAACAGTGCAACGTTTCCTGCCATGCTTGATGTGGGCCTACATACTGCCCATCCCTGTGAAAAGCTGTACAGCGTGTGTGTGGGGGGGGGGGTTCATTAAGATGAACTTCACAGGCCTCCTCACTGGGGACATGCTGGAGGTTGATGAATTCCAGTTTTCAACTAATGATCAACTTCTACATGTAGTCAAAAACAAAGCAAAGCTCCCTTATACTTGTTATCCCTTACTGACCTTTCCACACCTTGCCCCAAGCGCGCACACACACACACACATTAGAGTATAGCATGTGAATTTGACACAAGTTCCCTTGTACAACAACACACCCACAGACAGGCTATGGCAGAAGGCAGGACTACAGATGTACCTTACAGTATGTTTCTGAGAGCCTCAGTTCACTTGTTTGGAGGATCCCCTGGGGTCATCCATTTCCCAACACCCCTGACTTTCCCCCCTAAACAGTGGAGAATACGGGGACTGGGACAGAGGCTTTGATCTTCACACAACTCCTTAAAATCACAGAGAGGAAGCAGGTAGTTTCTCCAAAGGGTGTCTCTGTGCTCCTATTCCCCAGAAGGACCGAGCCAAGTTATCTATGAAAGTTGCAGAGCAAAACAGTGCTCCCCAGGGTGCAGAAACAGATACTCCAGCAGTCACTTTGCAGAAGAGCACTGGTAATGAAAAATGTATCCCTGTGTGATGTACAGTACCTGCAGCTGCTTTACCTGATTCGCAAAGTCGCATATAGTCAGTGATATGGGACAATTCCAAATTGCGATTGAAGTCTAATCGCCAAATTAATTTCACAACTTTTAACAGTTCCCTTGCAAATTAAATCATCACTCATGTACTAATTGAGCAGTTCTGAATACACTTAGTTGTCTTCGCTAAATACCATTTGAAAGGATCATACTGTAAGTTTAGCTGAATATTCCACATCTGCTATCAGCTGTTGGTACAAACAATAGCCATGTTGGTTGTTTACGTTCATAATGATAGTTTTGGGGGAGGGGCTTTGGAGGGAGGCCTGAAGGGACTGGCTATCAGTGTTGCCGACTTTGCCAATCTCTTTCTAGATTTAGCGACTTTTGGAGCTATAGTGCTGCTCGCTACTTTAATTCAAGAAAACAAATGGCAACAATGGGCTGGGTTGTTAGCTTGGATGATTTTGAGAATCTACTCTACACTTGCTGCTTTCTCCAATGCTGCCGACCCCAGCTTTAAATGAGGAGCTTCTTTAATATTTTCCATATCTTTCCAAATCTTCCAAAGAAGGGTCAGTCATGATACATTTTGACAAGTGTCCCTTATTGTACTTTAATGTACTTCATACACAGGATCTGAACAATAATAATAATCATAAAGTCCTGTACAATATAATTCCATCCACTGCAATAGGCCTGCGACACATACTATCTTAGGGAGACTGACAATGTGCAATCTTTGTTTTAAATTCAATGAGATTGTTTATTTTGTTCAATTGGATTGTACAATACTTTAAGATGTTCACAATGTTGTTTTCTTCCCTTTCTTTTGGTAGCATTTTTAATCTCTGATCAGCAGGTCTGGTCTTATCCTCTCAATAGTATTTCTGTCACCAAAGGCAGAGTGAGCTGCTCAGGGACCCCAGACTGTCCTGAACTAAAGGAGGTAAAGTTGAATCCACTAACAGATTTGCACAATAAGAGCATGATTCACTGACATTAGTTTCAACACCCACATACACGTTAGTTATATAACGCCGTACTAAGTCACTGATCCTCTGTACCTCTAAATTTAAAAACATGATTAAAACAAAATCCAGATAGGGTAGTGAAAGCATAACCATCCATAATCAAAGTTGTTGTGCTAATGTTTGAACAACCAGTCAAAGTTACTGTGAAATTCCAGGTTTATGCAACTTGGGTCTTGCCCTGTTGCCCTGCTGTGTTCCCACATTGTCAGTGAGTACGATGTCATTGTGACAAACAGAAAAATTACTAAAAGATGTATGGATAAAAAGCATTTTCACAATCATCACCTCATTTTTGTATGAATTAAGAATTAAATAAAGCGCAATGTTTTGAAAAATGGACTATGCAATTCACAGTGGTAACATTTAAGCCTTGAACCTTTGGGAAAGATCAACCCTACTATGTATCTCAGCAACATGACGAAAACAGAGTCATGTTTTATCACACTCATAACACACAATACATCACAATGACCTGTGGAGGGCAAACGAAGGTCCTGTTCAGACCTGGCATTATTATGCGTCTCAGGTAACCAGTAACCTTTGCAGAGATCAATAGTGGTTAGAAATTTTGATTTACCTAACCGGTCAATGAGTTCATCAATGCGAGGAACGGGATAGGAATCAAACTCAGAGATTGCATTCAGATGACGAAAGTCTATGCAAAATCTTATGGCGCCATCTTTCTTTGGAACTAAGACAATGGGATTACACCACTCACTTCGTGATACCTCAATGATGCCCAAGGACAGCATCAGATCTATTTCGTTTTTTTAGGGACACCAGGAGGCCGGACTGACTGTCAACCCCTCAAAGTGCCAGTTTGCCAGGACCGAGACTGAATATCTTGGCTATATTATTGGCAACGGGGTTATTAAACCGCAGACCCACAAACTCCAAGCCATTCAGTCCTGTCCGCTTCCGCAGACAAAGACCCAGCTGAAGTCATTCCTTGGAATGTCAGGTTGGTACAGACGATTTGTACCCAACTATTCCTCTCGTGCTGCTGCTCTCACAGATATGACCTGGCGCATGACCCCTACTCAGCTGCAGTGGAGTGAGGAGGCAAAGTGTGCCTTCATGTAGAAGTTAATGTAGAAGTTATCCACAATGTGAACTATGAGAGACTTAACGTCCTCCACTTTGATAAACTCAAAGAGCTCTATGATGGCTGAGTTGAGGAGGTTGTATCGGGTGCCGTTGTCCAGCAGGGCGTTAACGACGGGCTCAAACAGCTTCCCTTCGATGATGTAGCGGTTGTAGCGCTCCCCCTTCAGACCAATGATCCTGCGCATGAAACGCAGGGCACAAAGAGCCAGGAAGGTGTGCTTTGAGTTCATGAGCACCAGCACTCTCCTGAGCAGGTCTTTGTTCATAATGTAGTTCTTGATGTGAAACGTGTGGTGCTCCACACAGAAGGTCAGGAGCTCCAGGATCAGTGCCAGCAGCTGAGCTGTCTGGAAGTTGTCTTTTGAGTTGTTATCATGTGCCGTGTTGGCCAGCAGAGGAGCAGTCAGGACATGCATGCAGTACTTGTAGAAGAAACTCAGTCTTCTCGGTTTTATTGGTGAAAGCCAACAGGGCTCGATGAGCGTCCTGAGCAGACCCATCAGCTGCACAGCTCCTAACTCTGGGTCAGAGTCATAGATCATCTGCTTGATCACAACATTTATCAGCAGAACATCATCGTCTGTCTGCTGTGGTTCCTGCATGACGAACTCTCTGACCATGGAGGGGCTGATCCGATCACAAGTGAACAAATCTAAGTACATCAGCTCACACCAGGCATGAGAACACATCTTCACAAGCATCTCCAGTCACCGCTATATATGTAAATAAACATGCAACCTACGTCATTTCAGAACCATTTATTGCCATGGTATGTAGCGTATACAAGGAATTTGACATGACGGGTGGTCATAACATTAAACAATCAACACATTAAAATGTACAGTAAAACAAGGGAGATGTAAGTGTAATGTAAAGTGTCGAGTGTATTTAACTAAGAAACATAGAGGGGATGTGCAGGGGAGTGACTGGTAGGAAATTAACCTCGGAATGACCGAGTCAGTAGGGGTCCCGGGCTTTGTTGATGAGCCCAACTGAAGACGGAAAAAAACTTCATGTGGGATGAGGTCTTGGTCCTGATGGACCTCAGCCTCCTACCAGATGGAAGGGACAAGAACAGTTTTTGTGCAGGGTGAGAGGGGTCGGCTACAATCTCTCTTGCTCGCTTCAGGGTCCTTGAAGCGAACAAGTCCTGGAGGGATGGCAGATTGCAGCCAATCACCCTCTCAGCAGAGCGAATGATGCGCTGCAGTCTGCCCTTGTCCTTGGCTGTGGCTGCAGCGTACCAGACGCTGATGGAGGAGCAGAGGATGTAATCAATGATGGCTTGTAGAAATGCACCATCATTGTCTTTGGCAGGTTGAATTTCATCAGCTGCCTCAGGAAGTACATCCTCTGCTGAGCCTTCTTGGTGATGGAGTTGATGTTTAGCTCCCACTTGAGGTTCTGGGTTATGGAGCCCAGGAAGCGGAAGGACTCCACAGCGTCGACTGGGGAGTCACACAGGGTGATAGGGGAGAGGTGGGGCTACGTTCTTCCTGAAATACACAACCATCTCCACTGTCTTTAGAGCGTTGAGCTCACCAGATGGTCAGTCTCCCACCTGTAGGCGGACTCATCCCCACCAGAGATGAGTCCAATGAGGGTGGTGTCATCCGCGAACTGCAGGAGCTTGACGGACTGGTGACTGGAGGTGCAGCTGTTGGTGTACAGGGAGAAGAGCAGAGGGGAAAGAACGCATCCTTGGGGGGAACCGGTGCTGATGGTCCGGGAGGCTGAGACGTGCTTTCCCAGCTTCACGTGCTGCTTCCTGTCAGACAGGAAGTCTGTGATCCAGTTGCAGGTGGAGTCGGACACCTGCAGCTGGGAGAGCTCGTCATGCAGCAGAGATGGGATGATGGTGTTGAAGGCAGAGCTGAAGTCCACAAACAGGATCCTGGTGTAGGTTCCTGGGGAGTCCAGATGCTGGAGGATTGAATGAAGGGCCTTGTTGACTGCGTCGTCTACATTACATTACAGTCATTTAGCAGACTCACAATTCAGATTCTATCACATTCATACACTGTAGGCACAGCTACAGGAGCAATTTTGGGGTTAAGTGTCTTGCTCAAGGACACATCGACATACGACTAGCAGAGCCGGATCGAACCGCCAACCCTCTGATTGAAGGACAGCCCTGCTCTCCACTTACTCTGTAGGTGAACTGCAGGGGGTCCACTAGTGGGTCAGTGAGGCATGGGCCCCTGCTGAGCTGGGGGAGGGGGACCTGGTGGTCTCAGGCTGGTTGATGGAGCCATGGGGGATGGGGTCAGGACTGTCCCATTGTCTTTCAAAACTACAGTATAAGGCCATATCCACATTAGTCTGTCTCTCGTTGGATGCAGAGTTCTCAAATAGAACCGATCTCCGTCCACGCGGGAGTTTTCAGCATTATTCGCAAGTTGATCTGCATCCACACGGCAGCCGTCGAAGGCGGACAGCACGTGACCATTGACGTACACTGGGCATGCGCGTGATGGTGTAAACAGGAAGTGGATTGCTTGCTTAGTTAAAAAAAAATATGACAGAGTAATAAAGTAGTCTTTAATAATGAATGGTTGTATTTGATACTTAAGATCTTCCTCTATAAACTCAAACAGACACAGTTCATGGAAAGTTTTAGAAGTTTTATTTTTCAGACGTAGTTACAGCGCTGCGGGTCTGTCTGTCTATATATCTCTCTCTCTCACATCAACTTTACTTTAAAAGCAACACTTACAAGGAAACGTTTACTCGATTATGGTCCATAAATGTGGTCAACACACGTCGATCACTCGCTTCCATGTGTTGTTGTCGTGGGGCTGATGAATGTAACGTTAGCTCCGCCATTGGGGTATTCCTTCATGAGATACGGCATCAGGGGATAAGCTGGGTCACCCAGCAGAAAAAACAGGGGCATCATCTTCGCCCTCTATCAATTCTTTAGGGCATTTGCTCCATCTTTTAGGGAACAACATCATGCAACAGGTCCGACTCGCTAGCTTCTAAGCAAATTTTAACATTACCGCCAATGGGGAAATGCTAACCGCGAGTAGCATTAGCGAATATAATATATCTTCATACATCTTTTCATGCTCCATAAAGAAATACTTGCAGACTAAGGTCTCTCAAGGCTTCCAAACGGAAGAAGTAAAACGAATCAGCATCGATCACTCGTCTCTCACTCGTTTCCTCTGTGTTGTCTGTTTGTAGCTGTAGCTCTGAATAGCATTTATTGCTAACTGTAGCTTCAGACAGCCGCTCCGTGGGGGCTGATCGCCGATGGTCAGCAGCTCGCTCATCGCTCGAAGAACAGCTCGCCTCCTCCGCATGTAGGCATTAGCAGCATTGTAAAATGACGAATTTAACTCTACAATAGCTGCTACTACAGACAAAGCAAGCAAGGCTCATCCTCCTCCTCCTGAATCGCTGCTGGTGCCGGCTGTTTGTTTTCTTCCGGGTACGGGTCACGTGATAGTGAGTGTGACGAATCAGGGACGGAGACGTCATGGCTGGTAATAACCAATCCAGTAGCGAGCACGGGTGTGACGTCTGATACATCCGTATCCGACGTCTACACCGAACCAAAACCCCGGAGTTCTCAAATAGCTCCAACCTCGGCGGAGTTTTCACGTTCCTCAGTTTAGGGCGCCCCAAAACTCCGGCGTGATGTGGCTGCTCAGTGTAAACGTAGGAAAACTCGATTCATGTGGACATGGTCTAACTCATTCAGCTCGTCTGCCAGGCGGCGGTCATTCATGGAGTGGGGGGCTTTTGGCTTGTAGTTGGTGATCTGGAGATCTCTCCAGACGGAAGCATAGTCACTTGCTGAGAGCTGGTGTTTCTCAGAGTACAGTCGTGTAGCGTCGCTCACCGCCTTGCTAAACCTGTATTTTGCCTCTTTATATACTGTATGTCCCTGTCCCCACTCCTAAAAGCCTGATCCTTGTGCAAACTTAGCTGTCTGAGTTCTGCTGTAAACCAGGGTTTGTCGTTGTTGTAAATCACCCTGGTGCTTGTTGGAACACAGCTGTCGTCACAGAAGCTGATGTATGACGTCACCGCCTCCGTGTACTCATCCAGATTGTTGGTAGCAGTCCTGAAGACATCCCAGTCTGTACAGTCTAAACACGCCCGAAGATCCTCCATAGCTTCACTGGTCCACTGCTTGAATTTCCTCAGCCACAGGTTTACAGAGCTTCAATTTCTGCCTGTAAGCAGGAATCAGATGGACCATGACGTGGTCAGAGAGTCCCAGTGCAGCACGGGGGATGGCGTGATAGGCCCTGCTGATTGTGGTCTAATGTTCTCCTCTCTAGTTGAGCATTTAATAAACTGTCTGTATTTAGGGAGTTTATGGCCGAGGTTTCCTTTGTTAAAGTCACCAAGGACAATAACTAAAGAGTCCGGGTTGGTCCGCTCCACACACAGTATCTGTTCGGCGAGTGTCCGCTGTGCTGCCTGCACGTTGCCCTGCGGCACTACTCACCGGGGGAGTAAAAGGGTTTGCAGTTTATGATAAAAGATTCCAGATCAGGAGAACAGTGCTGCAGAGCCACTGTCACATCGTTACACCAGCCACTGTTTGAGTAGAAACAGAGTCCTCCACCCTTTGATTTGCCGGAGAGCTCCGTGTTGCGATCCGCTCTGAACAGCTGGAAGCCTGCCAGCTGGAGCGTAGAGTCCGGCATCATTCCACAGAGCCGGGTCTCAGTGAAGCACAATACGGAGGATTTCTGTTTGCTAAGACCAAATGCATTGTTGTTGTTAACCGGCGGGAGGCAGCAGTAGTATTATCCTAAATATTTGTGTCAATATACACTTGTTACATGCATAGTGTCTTTTCAAAATAAACTTCCTTCACAGAATGTTTAGTTTAGGTTCAGGCCAGAAAAAACACATTGTTAGGTTAAGGAAAAGAGCATGTTAACTTGAATGACTCACATGACAAGTGACAAAGGACATTAACGCCCCATGTGACAAAATGTCAACGTTTACTTTTAGTAGCAATGGGACATGAGTGCCGGTGTCTTGGACGAAAGTCCTGTTTGTTTGATTCATCCACCAGCCCTCCCGCCTGAAGCGGATGCAGTTTATACTACATCACATGCTATTACCGAGTTATTTGGAGTAATTTCCTTCACTCCATTGGAGTTAGTTGAACGCCCGTTGTGTTGTTTACGGTTGCTAAAGGGGTCCTCTGTGCATTAACCTCCGATGCTAATGGGCACTGACAAAGCCACGGTATTTGAAGAGTTGGGAGTAAGAACGGGTTGCCGAATGTAGTCTGAGCACTCGAATCTCAAAGTGTCTTGACTCTTCAGTATGTTTTGGGTGCATTCAAACCTGTAAGAGCTGTCCGCTTGTGATCAGATCACCCAAGATGCTTGTTAATGCCAGGTGTGAACAGGGGCTAATACGCTTCAGCTTGTCACAAATTCTGTGCTTGATGTTGTGTCGGGAAATTTCATTAAAAACTATGATTTCGTATGTTAAATAGAAAAAAAGCATTTATTAAAGTGCAATTTATCTCTGTAAGGTCCAAAATAAGCTTAAGTGTGATCTAATTGGCTTAAATTGTTAAATTGTCTGTTGTCAGGTGATCACTTCCTAATGTGCTTTCAATGTAAGTGTTGGGGGACAAAATCTACAGTCTACAAAGGTTTATGTGAAGTTAATGAGGCTTCAGCAGTCGTCATTCTGTTGCTATGTAATTAGCTCTGTTTTGGTCTTCACTAACAACTTGCTAAATGCTCCACAGCAGTTGTTAACATTGACTGTCTGCTGTTTGGTGCTGAGCAGGTCAATTTTAGCTGATAACAGTAAAACAGTAAGGATGCAGACTATAAAACCAAGTAAATGAGCTCACCATTACAAGCCAAAGCAATCAATGTTACAAAAAGTGCCTTTTTCCTCATCTCATGTTGTTCTTACCCTCTGGTCCAGCTGCCCCTTGCATTTGTTTTTCATTTAATACTCCCTTCCGCTAAATTCCAAAATATTTTTCCCCTTTTCCTGCGGATCATCACACCTCGCCATACCCTGGAGGTTTCCTCTTTATTTGAATCCTTGAACTGGATTTCTAGCCTGTGCTTTTGATGAGAAAAAAAAAAAAAAAAACTACCTTTATGAGGGTAATTCATCACCTTTATAAACATGTTCTCCTGCAGAGGCTGAGTGTTTCTGAAAAGAATTATGCCTCAGAAATTAAGAATGTAAGGATGGCTGCAGAGGTCCGCGGGGAGTCGTTTGTGGTCCTACTGTAACTGTACAGTGCTGTGGTGGCGCAATAAAACAGGGTTTTTAAGGGTTTCAAAGTGGCTTTCCTACTCTTGCTTCTGTCAGCCATAAATTGAGAATAAACACAGCTATATATGGGGCACCCATAAATGCCTCCATAATTCATACCTTTGGGGTGAAGCTCAGGTAGTTTAAGTCATCTCTGTGATACAATGTTTTCACGTGAATAATATACCCACAACACTGCACCCCACTGCTGTTCCTTCAGCCCCCTCCCATAGCTAATAGCTTTATCTGAACATTATTGGACAATAAAGCGACACATAACATATTGCAGATGATTAGACTCATGGGTATATCAAGTGTAGGTGTAACAGCCCTCATATAGCAATATGTTGCATTAGAGGAGCTCTGTTCATCTCATCATCTGGGGGAATAATAATTACCCTCTGGTTGCATCTTTTTTTTATCCAATGCGGATATCACAATTGGTTGAAAGATATTTTTCTCCCCTTTATGCAACACTTTGCTTCACTTCTTTATTTTATCTCTTTACCTGTATG
Source organism: Lycodopsis pacificus (assembly GCA_028022725.1). Lineage (NCBI taxonomy): Eukaryota > Metazoa > Chordata > Actinopteri > Perciformes > Zoarcidae > Lycodopsis > Lycodopsis pacificus. Next base: position 2,930,494 of record CM051692.1, read on the forward strand.
TTGAAAATGATTTACAGGCTTTCTGTGATTAATCTTTTCCATCTCTGCCTTCTGACATGATTTGTATCCTTGGTGTATACTCCTAAGGATGGCGGGCGACTGGCATATGGCAAAGCCTTAAAACAGAGCATCACAAACATATAAGGCCTACATATCTCTGTGGATCTGATGCTCATAAGCCAACAGAAGATAAAGTCGTAGAAGACATAATACACCTCAGAAAAGAGAATCCAAGAGAGCTGGGTGCCAGATTTCTGATCAAAGCACCGTTTGAAGTATGCGCCGGAGTGTGTGTGTGTGTGTGTGTGTGTGTGTGTGTGTGTGTGTTAGAGACGGAGAGTGGAAGACAGACTGAGCATGTTTGTGTGTTTTCTCCAGATATTTGCCTGGGTGTCTGCATCAGTGTAACAAAATGCACGAAGTGAACAAATGTTTTGTGATATACCACATATAACGAGACATTACACCATATTAATTAAGTGTAAAAGATTAGATGTTTACTACTACCAGATACGGAAATGTCCACCTGAATTGTGAATTCAATATATTTTTGTGTCGCTCCTGGGCTCTATGTGAAAGCCTCATGTCCAAACTGTCATCTTGTCAGGCATGAAGAACAGCAGTGTTCCAACCTTTTTAACAGCATATGAAGTTCATTCAGTTGGCTTAAAGGACAAAAGGGTCATAGAATGTTCTCGACTCAGAGTTCGTTGCGACTATCATTGGTCCTTCTAACAAACAGATGGTCATGTATTTACTCCAAATACAGTGCCACAGTTTAACTTTTGGTAACCCAGAGATGAATCAGCAATTGACCCCAATTCAAACCTCCAGAGTTATTCAAATAATGACCGACCTTTATGTGTCAGGTACTTCATGTCTCCATTTGTTAACTACCTAAATATAAAAAGATAACCACAGCCGTTATAAAGTAGAGCATAGATTTAATATAAGTCTTCATCAGGTACATTTACTCACGGATTAAAAAACACACCAAGTCAGTAGTAATCCCTGCAATATCAGTGAAATCCACTTAACAGACGTATCATTTCCAAATAGATTTAGGCAATTGAGTCACGTGCTTGGACATAACAACTGCTGGTATTAAGTAAAGCATGGATTTAATGAGTGAAGGTATGTTGCCGGCAGTAAAGGTATAAGTCAGTATATCAAGAACGTACACAATGTGAGCACAAAGGCACGGTGGCTCCAGGATCCAGCAACCAAAGTGAACCTCAGTCAGAACCCATTCTCACTCACAGCTCGTCACAGCTTTGTCAAAGTCCCTCAGCAGCAGAGACGGAGGCAGAGGCCCCCTTTAAGCAATGGTATACATCCAACTCCAATGTAAACCCTCCTGTGTCATTGGTGAACAATAAGAAAATTTGACCTTGAATGAATTCAACTCAATTCAATTCATTTTGTAGAGCCCAACATCACAAATTTGTCTCAGAGGGCTTTACAATCTGTACTCATGTGACATCCTCTGTCCCAGGACCCTCACATCAGTAGGAAAAACTCCCAAGAACCCCTTATTTTTTGGTTGATTAGA